>OZ024832.1:5978459-6578459 GCA_964016985.1 Anodontia alba | reverse complement strand
ACAGAAGAATGTTGCCTGACCAAGCGGGGATCAATTGATTGTGTTGGGGTTTAACGACACGTCAACCCTTGTGGGTCATTTTGTGTGGTCTCCCAGAGAAAGGGAGAAAAGAGATAGTACAGGAGACGAAAGAGAGGGACAGGGAAGAAAGACAGCAAGAATGAAAGTGAAGGAACAGAAGAAATTAAAACATTCACCCTTTACCCTTACCTGCTACTAGGACAGCAGGCCTTGCCCAACTGTAAGCCAATATCAGTTGTACGCCCCAGTGACATAAGCTACACAACATTTTCGCCACACCCTTCCACTCCCCGGTGGGGATCAAACCTGCAACTTGATCACCAATCGGATGCGCACATGACAGAGCTACCAAGGAAAGAGGGGAAAATCCAATATAACCCCACTTTTTCAAAGGGGCTATAATTAGACTGTCTTCTGCTACAATTTTGCTTAGTGCTTTAAGTGTTAACCCTTGTCCTGCTGAATAAATTAAGACGCCATGCCCATTTCTAAGTCTCAGCCAATCAGATTACTTGATCCAGATTGTTGATACAAATTCACATACTTAATGGCAAACAGTGCAGATCCATATCAGTTGGCTTCTGAAGAAGCCAACTGATCTGGATCTACACTGTTTGCAAAGGCAGGACATATCCAGGTTCAGCAGGACTATGGTTAAGGTCACATTAAACAAAATCACACCACTTTTCTCCAGGATAGTAACCTTTATAAACATGCTTAATTTAAATATCAGCTGACAACATCTTGATAATATTTTTTGTGATCCTTGCTGAAAATTGTCTTGGTATTTCATTGTATCACCCATTTAGCAGATGAAATGTATAAAGAGTTGAGCTCTATCTTCTATGTAAATAAGAAACAAAAGCAACGTCAGCTTATTTCCCCGTCAACGTACTATTTGCGACGCAGAAAAGCTGAAATTCTGCAAAGTGACATATGCAACTGCCTCTATGCCTACCACAAACAATTAATGACAAGTTGCAAATTTCAAATCTAACACGTGGAATAAAAACGCAATCTGTAAATTAGGAACTACTTTTATTTGCCTCTATTTGATTGGCATCTGCAAAAAGCTTTTATCCTTGAGCTAGCTGCAGGCAAAATTGGTCTACAACAAATGAGACATTTTTTATCATTTGCCTGAAAAAGGGCTTGGCATTTCATGCAAATCATCTATAGATGATTGGCATGTAACGTCAAACCCTATTTTCATGAACGGTTCAGAAAAATATTAAAAAATACTGTCAATCTATGTTTAACGCTTAGCATGTTGCATAAAATTTTAGCAGGCAACATTCTGAAATAATTTTACTTTGTTTTCCCGGAAGACAGGGTTTGGAATTTTATGCTAGGAGACAATCTACAAGAAATGTCAAATCCTATTTTCTGGGAAAACCAAGAAAAATGATCATAATTCGTTGGTCTGCTGAATTTCCCAGGAGAGTGCAGCAGGATATATTTAGCAAGCTAAAGGTTTTAATAAACAAGCTTCATATCGGCACTTAGCTGTGCTGCACAAAAAAATGATTCGCATTGGGATTTGCGTCTTTAAAGTTTACAAGTCAATTAAACTGAACTGAGGCATACAAAAAACTACGAAATGCAGCATGTGTGAAGAAAGTAGTATCATGGGAACTTCTTGCTGTTTTCTTGAATGTGAGACTACAGTCATTAATTTTTTTGTTTTTCCAACTACTGAAAAATAAATGGTAATTTAATGTATAAAAAGATCTGGTTTTAACCCTTGTCCTGCTGAATAAATTAAGCTGCCACGCCCACTTATAATTTTTAGCCAATCAGATTACTTGATCCAGATTGTTGCTATAAATTCACATACTTAATGGCAAACAATGTGGGCTGGGTGGCCTAGTGGTTTGCACACTTAACTTTCAAGCGGGATATTGTGCGTTCGAATCTCGCTCCGGTCGAGACAATTTTCAGACCATTATTACGCCTAGCTCATAATCGACGTGCCCTGGGTTGAGTATAAAGTGGACAGGGCGGCGCTTGGCGACAGACAGCGGCACCAAGTGTGCATGGGTGATCCATGAAAGCAAGGCTGTACAAATACATGTACATCATAGCAATCGCCGCTGCCTCTACGTGCCTCGGGTGCCTAGTAGCGTTAAAAATCCGCACAACAACAACAACAACAAACAGTGCAGATCCACATCATTTGGCTTCTTCAGATTCTTGGCAGACAACTTTTTTAAATACAAATAATGTTTGCAAATGCAGGGTATATCCTGGTTCAGCAGGACAAGGGTTAACATAAAGAGGCAATCAAAACGATTCCCAATTCTTTGCAGAAAACTTGAGCATTTTGGATGAAATATATCTCTTACACTTGACACTCAGCAGTCCAGGTATTTGATTCTTCAGTGAAAACTGATTTAGCTGTCCAGTATCAACCTTGACTATTACAAATCCTCAAATGGAGGGAAATGAAGTGTTTATTGTTTGGAGGTGACCACCAGTAGAAGGTGACCATAAGGGATGGGGGTGGGTGGGGTTGGACTTATTGAGAATTTTTTTCAGAAAATCTGAGATGTCAAAGCCTTTTTTCTGGAAAAAATATGAAAAAAGTATTTAAAAAAGTTGTCTGCCAAGTTTTTAGCCAAGCATGCAGTGCGTTAACAAGTTTCAAAGTGTCACTGTGAACAGCAGAGAAATTGCAAGAACCAATGTTCCAAAAATAAACAAAAAGCATTCAATTTAATCATTAGAAATAAACATTAGTCTTAACATATTGATGCACTCTATTATATAAACCATGGCTTTATCAGAAATTTAACTGTAATGCAACCATAATTAAAATCAGATCCTTCTTTCCTGATATATCATTACAAAAACACGCCTATTCAAATATATTGAAATTTCACCACCTGAAACTCAAAATTTTCTAAAAAAAATTCTGATATTTTTCATATTTCTGCTCAAAACACAGAACTCACTGAGGAAGTTCTAACGAATTCCCACAATCTATGTTTTTGATCAGAAATAAGGAAAATAATGTATACCCCTGTAAACCCCAGTTTTACTGTATAAAAGTGGGGTTTAAGGGGGTCAAACTTATATAGGTATGTTTTCGTGATGCTTTGATATGTTCCTGTAGATAATAAGACATGGTGGTAACTTTTGTGAGATTTTTTCTTTTTTGTGAGATTTCTGCTTTTTGTTACTCTTGCACCTGAAGCTATTTCTGAAGCTTAATAAAAGCACTTCAATGAAGCATGCCTAATGAGTGCCCACAATGTAATTACGTACATACGACATAGTTACAAAACATCACGAAAACATGCCTATATAATTTTGACCAAACCCCACTCTGGAATTAACAGGGGTATACATTATTTTTTTCTTATTTCAGCTCAAAACATAGATTGTGGGTACTCTTTAGAACTGCCTTGGCAAGAAGGTTATAACGAGTGTGACCACCAATCTATCTTTTGTGCAGAAATACGAAAAATATCAAAATTTTTTATTTGAAAATTTTCATTTTTTTTTTTTTGGTGGTAAAATTTTCAGTATATTTGAATAGGCATGTTTTTGTACTGTAGCAAAAAATATTTTCCAACACCATTTTTAACTCTATGTCAAAATTAAGTAAATTCAACCATGCCAAGTCTTATTTAATCTGCAAAACAATAAAGTTTTCTTAAAATTTTGTCTGATACAATTTTGCTTAGCACTTTTAAGATTAAAAGATTGGTTCATTTCTGAAAAAAGAACATATTCTTCATATTTACAACTAGAATGCGCAGTCATTTGGCGTGCTATCGCAAAGCCCTATGCTCTTTGCTAATGTTGCTAACAGCATGATGGACGGTCATGTAGCAAGTTTGATTAAATTCCCTCAAGTGGTTTAGGAGAAGACAGCATGACGGACAGATGGATGGACACTGGACAGATGGACAGACCGAAAAATAATGTTGTTCTCCCACACCCTAACCATGAGGGGAATTGATGTGGCAAGTTTGATTGAATTCCACCCAGTGTATGGATGACCAATGCATGGAAAAATAATGTTGCTCTTGCAAAACCTTACTGAGAGAGGATGTGATGTAGCAAGTTTGGTTGAATTCCATCCAGTGGTTTAGGAGGAGATAGTGTGACAGACAATGAATGGATGACTGACGCACAGAAAAATATTGTTGCTCGCACAACCTTACCATGAGGGAAAGTGATGAAGCAAGTTTGGAAGAATTCTGTCCAGTTGTTTGGAAGGAGATAGCATGACGGATAGACAGACCGATGAGCAGATGCATAGATGGATGGATGGAGGTGTAAACAATATCCCTATCATTTTTAAAAAAAAAATGGAAGATAAAAAGGGGTACCAACCTTTAGACCTGTTCCGGCACAAGCTATACCTAGAGCCATTGCTGCTCCGAACCTGACATGAGGATTGTAACTCTCCGACAGCAGAGATACAACACTTGGGCATTGTTCAGGGGTTCTGAAAAGAGAAAAGAATTCTTGATAACTTATTGCAACCTAACAGCTGACAAAAATTAACTGTGAATATGCCATTCAAAATTGTAGCAGAATACATTCTAAAACCTATTCATCTATATTATTTTGAGAAAATATGGCTTGACATTTCATGTGAATTGTCTGCCAAGCAGATAATTCACATGAAACATGAAGTTTTATTTTCTAACCAACCAAAAAAAAAAAAAAAAAAAATGTCTGCTGCACTTCTGACTGATGTATGCTGCATAAATTGATTAAGTAGCAGTCATTAATTTAAAATATTTTTTCGCTATCACTTCATTAAATATGGAAATCTGTGTAATGTATAATACCCCACTTGTCCCCGATAACAAACAGAGGCGTTCTTCAGACGGATGAATTTATACCCATAAAGGAGGTACCTGCTCTTTCCAGGCTTTAACTATAGATGAAAAATAAGAAACAACGTCCACTTTACATGGAGGTTCCCATAATTGACTAAACAATTTAATGTCTTAAAATTTTGAACTCTTTACTCCATACATCTTTTTTTTTGTGTGCCTAAATTTTGCTTTTTATGCAGTAATTTCTTAAAATACTAAGTGGAATAGCAAACAGTGTAGACTGACCAGAAGAGCAATCTGATCAAGGTCTGCACTGGGAGCTAGCTATGATATTAATCCCAACGCACCCGAGACTAAAGGGACCTGGGGGCCAATACAAAAATGTCCAATTTACCGAAAACAAAAAAGCACCCCTGGCTTATCAATACTTGCCGTAACAGTTTCGAGTCTGCAATTAATTCTCTTGCTTTGTGAATCAGCTGGAATTTCAGTATCAATACATTCTGATTTCAATATCATTTCCAAGCTGATAATTTTTTCTAAAACAGATTTCTACTGAGGTGTTAATGGATTTATTATTGTAATTTAGTTTCCCATCAATTTTTCATTAGTCCCTCAAACATTCACCCTGGATTTCAGGCAGGTAAGCTGTCATAATGCCAACCTAATGACTTATTTCATTAAAGAAATACTACTTGTAATAGATAAGTGGGGTAGCCAGATTAATAATTTTCTTATTTCTTGACAAAAACATGTTGTGTGTATTCATTAGAAGCGCCTCAGTGAAGCGCCTCTAATGAGTACCCACAACATATGCTTTTGTCAAAAAATAAAAATGTAAACCAACAATACCCCATCATTATAGTGTCACGGGCAGATAACTGTCATAAATATTGACTAACTTTGCCCATTAACAAACCCAAACCAGATCTCCAAAATATCAATGCACATACCAAGTCTGGTGAAAATACATTGATATTTACTCAAGTTATCATCAAGAAACTAAAATATGGGCATGTCTCAGGCAGACAACTCTGTCAAAATTAGAAGAAATTTGCCCATTAGCAATCCCAAACCAGATCTCCACAATATCAATGCACATACCAAGTCTGGTAAAAATCCATTGATATTTACTCAAGTCATCATCCGGAAATGAAACACGGATGGACAAAGGGATGTACGACTGATGGAAGAACGGATGTATGGACAGACAGACACATGGACATCCAGTTTGAAACTATAATACCCGCCACTATTGTGTGGTGGGGTATAATAAGAAAGATGTAAATATTTCCAAATAAAGCATCTTATTGAGAGCTATAAGCCCTATTATCAGCTGAATTGCACCATGGAAAATTTCACCATAGGACAACCCAAAGCTTTAGACAAGAGGGCCAAGATGGCCCTGTATCGCTCACCTGATTACCAGACATTTCTAGTCAATTGGCTTTTTGGTTCAAGAGAAGTTCAAAATAGATTTTCAAGGTGGCGGTCATCTTAGATTTCCAGTAAGAACAATTTTAGCTACTTTTGATCTACAAGTCTTCTCAATACTTCCAATGAAGTTTAGAGTCAGTTGGCCTTTAAGTTCAAAATAGATTTATAACATGGCAACTAGGGCTGGATTTCCCATTGGAAAGATTTAAGCTACTTTTGATCTACAAGTGAGCAGGCCCTTCTGTTTAGAAGCAGTTCAAAATAGATTTTCAAGATGGTGACTGTGGTGGTCATCTTGGATTTTTGATCAGAAGAATTTTAGCTATTTATTATCCACAAGTCACCCAGATACTTCCAACCAAGTTTCAAGTCAAATGGCATTTTGGTTCAGGTAAGAAGTTCAAAATAGATGTTTAAGATGGCGGCTGTGGCGGCCAGCTTGGATTTCCTGTCATAATGATTTTACTTATTTTTTATCTGCAAGTCACAGTGATACTTCCTACCAAGAGTCAAGTCCATGGGCTTTTCGGTTCAGGAGAAGCACAAAATACCGTATTTGATCTAATTACTGCACATAGCCCTATAAGTCCACAGTTTGAGGATTTCGTAGTCTTCTGAGATTTCAGCCATGTCTTTTTATCTGCTTCTTTATAAAAGCATAATTTGTTGTTACTCATTTGAATTGCCTCGACAAGTCGAGGCAATTCAAATGAATAATAACAAAATATGCTTTACAGACTTATCGAGGCAGTTAAAATGAGTGTCCACAGTTGTAAAGAAAATAAGAAAAAAAAATACCACATATAAACATCATTAAATAATCCCATCATGAAGTACACTGCTGATCTTTTTCTGAGTCCTTATTAGGTGGATATTTTACAAGTTTTCTTTTTCCAGTTATTTTTAAAAACCTAACCACACAGTGCGGTAATTAGGTTGAAAACGGTAGATTTTCAAGATGGCCACCACGCAGGAGTCTGATACTTCCTAATAAGATTCTAGTGGCTTTTCGGTTCAGGAGAAGAAGAGCAAATTAGATTTTCAAGATGGTGGCTGTGGCAGCCATCTTGGATTACCGATCCGAAAGATTTATGCTATTTTTTTTATCTACAAGTCACCCCAATACTTTCTACCAAGTTTCTAAGTCAATTGGCCCAGGGGGTGTAGCAGGAGTAGTCTTATAAAGCAAATTGTTGATGCTGCACAACGGACGACGCAAAAAGGACATCGACCAATCACAATAGCTTTATGCTCAGGTACGCCAATAAGAGGAGTATCCAGATAAGTATTCTCCATTACGAAAACATGCCTATTCAAATATACTGAAAATTTTATTTAACACCAAAAAATGACAATTTTCAGATATTAAAGTTTGACATTTTCATATTTCTGCTCAAAACATAGATTGTGGGAATGCATTAGAACCACCTCACTGAGGTGGTTCTAATGAGTACCCACAATCTATGTTTTTGAGCAGAAATAAGAAAATTTAAGGTATACCCCTGTAAACCCCAGTTTTACTGTATAAAGTGGGGTTTAAGGGGGTCAAAATTATATAGGCATGTTTTCGTGATGTCAATTTAAACCTATGTTGCTAGTAACCAAAAGAAGCACCTTGTCGAGAAATAAGAAAAATATCTTTTTTTTTTTTTTTCCTTTTTTGCTGAAACAGAGCACCTTATTTAGAGTTGTGTCCCCTATTATCATGTAAACTGCATGCAGCATGTAAAAATCTGCCTAAATGGCCAAAACTAAGCCAGTCTGGCCCAGAAAATCTTGTCATTGCAATTATTTTTAGTTTTGAGAGTGCTTTTACCCTTGTCCTGCTGAATAAATTAAGATGCCACGCCCTTTTCAAATTTTCAGCCAATCAGATTACTTGATCCAGATTGTTGATATAAATTCACATACTGAATGGCAAACAGTGCAGATCCAGATCAGTTGGCTTCTTAGAAGCCAACTGATCTGGATCTACACTGTTTGCAAAGGCAGGGTATAACCGGGTTCAGCAGGACAAGGATTAATTGTTCTCAAGGTTCATTCCTTTGAGAAAATACCTTCAGTTCTTTTAAAAATTGTCTGTATTTAAATGAACTTATTGCCGACACGAAACACCTGGCACTTCCTGGATTTCTCTATGTAGGGGGTACCTATGCAGCATGAAAGATTTAAGTAACAGAAATGATTGGTCTTCATTGCAGCATAAAGATTTAAGCAACAGAAATAATTGATCATTTTAAGGCCATCTGGTCTACTATTGAGATAGCATTGGTATGTTCAAACAATTAACCCTTAAAGTGCCAATCAAAATTTTAGCAGACAACTTTTTAAATATTATTTTCTAAGAAAATAAGACTAGACATTTCATATGAATCTTCTGTCTAGCAGATGATTCATATGAAGTGTCAAGTCTTATTTTCTCTGAAAAAAAAAAACAAAAACAAAAGTCAAAATTTTGTCTGCTGTAGGTGTGATTGGCACTTTAAGAGTTAAGAGGAAAAGTTATACATCAATACATATTTGTAAATTCAATGTTTATTCCCTTTTTATTTGTGCATGCATATTAACCTTTAAAGTAATCTGCTTCAGGTGTGACTTGTACTGTAAGTAGTAAATAGAAAAGTTGTAGATCAATACATATTTGCAAATTCAATAATTAAATTTGTATATGTGCATGTATATTAAAATCCAGTGATAATGCATGCAGAGACAGGCCACTGCAGATGTTCAACATATGAAAAATATTATTGCATTGCAGATGTTCAGTTATTAAAAAAATACTCCATCTGCAAGAAATAATAGAAGCCACAGTGCATCGAACTTTGGGAATAAGATGTTAAAAGAATCCTCACCTGGCTCTTTGCAGTTTTTAAGTTTTTTTCATTATATCAGCTTTTAATTTGAGAATGTGCAAGTAAATTAGTAGTGCCTCAGTCATGTAAGAAACATTTACTCTTTACTACCCTATGGACAAATTCAGCAGATGACAAACTGATATTTTCTTATTTTTCCCAGAAATTAGACAATTTGCATGAAATGTCAAAACTTATTTTCTGGGAAAAATTAAAAAAAAAAAAAAAATTCAAAATGTTGTCTGTTAAATTTTTACCTAGCATGCTTAGCATTTAATTTTAAAGGTGTTTATTAACCCTTGTCCTGCTGAACCCGGATATACCCTGTTTTGCAAACAGTGTAGATCCAGATCAGTTGGCTTCTGAAGAAGCCAACTGATCTGGATCTGCACTGTTTGCCATCAAGTATGCAAATTTATTGCAACAATGAGGGTCAAGTAACCTGATTGACTGAAAATTAGGTGTTGCATCTTAATTTATTCAGCAGGACAAGGGTTAATTTGTTGCACCTATATCCTATTTGACAGGTGGTCTATCAATGTATTTTTCATGTGGGCAAGAATCATTTTTCCCCCCTTTCTTCAGGTCTTTACCCTGGTCCTGCCAAACCCAGATATGACCTGTCTTTGCAAACTGTGTAGATCTAGATCAGTTGGCTAAAGAAGCTAACTGATCTGGATCTGCACTGTTTGACATTTGTCATTTAATTATGAAGCATGTGAATTTGCATCAACAACCTGAATAAAGTAATCTGACTGGATGAAAATCAGAAGTGGGTGGGGCAGCTTAATTTTATATTCAGCATGGCAAGGGTTAAACTTGGCTTTGCAGTGATGACATAACAAAATTTTACTGTTCTTATTAATAATTTTAACCTTTGTCCTGCTGAATCTGGATATAGCCTGCCTTTGCCAACCGATCTGGATCTGCACTGTTTGCCATTCAGTATGTAAATTTATATAAAAATCTGGATCAAGGAATCTGATTGGCTGACAATTAGAACTGGCATGGCATCTTAAATTATTCAGCATGGCAAGGGTTAATACTATTTTAAATCTTTCCATTAAGGTAGTGGGCTTCAGCCGCTCTCCTCCAGCTGTAGCTAGGTGTGGTTCAATCTAGGTTTGATGTTTGCTGAGAAATTAACCTATTAGCAATAAAAAAAAACAAATAAAAAACAAACAAACAAAAAAACAAACAAAATAGGCCTGTGCAAACAATGCCGACCTAGATCAGATGCCACAGAATATGTTAGCGCTCATCCACTGTTTTTTTTGGGTTTTTTTAACACTTCAGTAGGTAGTAAAATTGACTTGTTCAAAGTTTAGAAAAAGTATGGTAGTGAATTAAGGTATCCCAATATTCAGGGTAAAATGGTGTATAAGAATATAGAAATTATTCATTTCCTAAAATATTACATGCAACCGCCCACCCATCCTTACTGAATTGGTCCATATCTTTGATTCATCTTAACACTTAACAAATTTCTGCAGATGACATTTCGAAATATTTTTCTTATTTCTCCAAGAAAATAAGATCAGACATTTCATGCAAATTGTCTCCTTAGGAGACAGTTTGCACAAAATGTCAAAATCCTATTTTCTGGGAAAAAGAAGAAAAATCTCATCAATTTGACATCTGTTGCATCTGCCCATAGCATGGTATGTGTTGAACTATAAATAAATATTTTTTCAATCTGTACAGACAGCAATTAACTGTTAACTAACTAGGGGTAGGATGACACTAGGAGTACTGTTACCTGGACCTTTCATCTTCAATCAGCTGAATTACATTATAACTATCACCACTCTCTGTGCTGATTCAGTAGATATCAAACTGATGACATTTCTTATTTTTTCCCCAGAAAATAGGCTATGTCATTTCATGCAAGTTGTCTCCTATGGCCTATTTTCTGGGAAAAATAAGAAAAATATTTCAGTGTATCATCTGCTGAAATGTCTATCCAGAGAGCTAAGTCTTAAACTGCAGCAGACATTTTAATTTTTTTTTATTTATTTATTTTTCAAATGAATATGATTTGACATTTCATTCAAATTGTCTACAGATGGAACAATTTGAATAAAACATCAATCAATATTTTCTGTGTAAATTAAGAACAAAATAATAGAAATCTGTCAGCCCATAGAGTGCAGATGTCATTCCATTTCTCCCACACAATTTTTTATACCACCTTTGGATTATGAGTTGAAGTGCCATGATAAATCCAATAGAGTGGTATATGGGAAATGCAAAGGCTCAGATCAGCAGTCTATCAGAACTCCAGACAAGGCATTTTTCAAACAAGAGAAATGCCTAACGGCATTATGGACAGGTTTTTCAAAAGGTTAACCAAAAGGCAAACCTCTGATGTCAGGGGAGATAAGCACATAACAAAGAAAGTGAGAGTTGTCTCTCTTGCATGTGACACACCTACTGGTCCTCATCTTCATCCCACCAAATACGAAAGCAATCCACTGAAGAATAAAGGTAACATACAACTTTGAAAAAAAGGTAACCAAACGGTAAACCTTGGACGACGCCCAACGCCAGATGCCCACCCGACGCCAGCCCACCCGGACATCACTATTTTAAAGGACAGATTTTTATTTTTAAAAAAAACATAAAAAAGTGTTGACATTTTCTTATTTCTCTGTGAAAACAAATGTTGTAGAGAAATAAAAAAATCTTTACTTGATACCTGCTTTTCTACAGAGCTAATTATTATTATGGCTCTTCATTTTATGGACTTCTCACCATCTGCAAGTTGTTTACACCGCCAACAAACAAAAGATAAGACAGCAAGGAGGCTTTAAGGCTCCATGTGAGTGTTTGCATGTCAGCATACACCACATTACAAATATTGATATGCTTCACTCAGCTTGACTGAACCATCAGCTAAATTTACCATATATGCCCTAAGTATTTGGAAAGATAGGTCTGCGTAAACAGTGTAGACCCAGATCAAATGCCACAGAATGTGGCATCTGATCTGGGTCTACACAGTTTCCCACTCATCCAGCAATTTTTCAGACACATCAAGAATGAGTAGAATGGACTTGTTCTAATTTTTATGTATGTTTACCCATTGTAGACTGAACGAACTCCCCCACACTAAATATTGGAAGAGTCCAATTTCAATTTAGATTTAGATTTTCCTAGAGAAAAATGGCTGAAGTATTTGCAAACAGTGAAGACTCTGAGGCCATGTTCTGTGGCATCTGATCTGGGTCTGCACTGTTTGCCAGTTATCCATTAAGGGGTCTCTTGATACAATGGGTTAAAGAGTTAAGGTAACCAAATACTTAGGTTTAGTACAGTAGCCAATAATAATAATTACCACAAAATCAGCAGTTAAAAAAATTGTGTCTTTCCTTACTTTTTGAGAATTTTGGGCTTTGGCCATTCAAATGAAATTTAAGCCTTAAAGCGCCAAGAATACCTCCATATGAAAATGTCGTCTGTTTATGTCATCTGCTGAATATTCTTGCAAACGTTTTGAACCTATTTTTGCATACAGGCAAAAAGTGTGGATCCAGATCAGACTGCTCCTAAAGGAGCAGTCTGATCTGGGTCCACACTGTTTGCAGAAATGACTTATAAAATCACAAGCAGATGAGAAAGCAGACGACAATTGTTGTGATTGGCAGTTTAAGGGTTAAGCTTTATCAAAAAAACCTTTTTACCCAGATATGTCTCATGTTTTGCAATATGATAATGTATTTTGATTTTTTTGTCAAGATAAATCATACATTCCTATAATCGGCAAATCAGAAACAATCCCAAATCAATTAGGTATCTCTTGTATGTAATCAACAGTATGTTTTAACCTATATCAATCTCTAGGCCCATTCAGCAGATGACAAATTGATGATATTTTTCTTATTTTTATCAGAAAACAGGCTTCTGACTGTCCACATGCAAACTGTCTTCTTAGGACACAGTTTGCATGAATTGTCAAAGCCTATTTTCTAGGAAAAATAAGAAATATTTCAAAATGTCTGCTGAATTTTTTACACATCATGCAGAGCGTTAACAAAACTGGCAAAAATAATGATGACATTTTAATCTATTGTTTATTCAAAAACAATATAAACTATGCCTATTCGGTCAGTTGTATCATTATTGGTAATCCATATATTATTATTCAATTGACCTATGTCATGCCACTGTTTCCTTCAGCCTATGTATCTAAGCATTCTGGTCAGAGCCTTTGCAGTATTGTTTTTTCGGTGTATTATTGGCAAAATACAACCTCTTTCTCTCTCTTTCTCTCTCCATCCTGTCAAATCATGTTTTTTTCTGTTCACCACATCCTGTCAGATCATGTCTTTCCTGTTCTCTCCATCCTGTCAGATCATGTATTTGCTTCCATCGAGACCTGTCAGATCTTGTTTTTTCTGTTCACTCCATCCTGTCAGATCATGTCTTTTCTGTCAGATCATGTCTTTTCTGTTTACTCCATCTATCAGATCATGTCTTTCCTGTTCTCTCTATCCTGTCAGATCATGTCTTTGCTATTCACTCCATCCTGCCAGACCATGTCTTTCCTGTTCTTTCCATCCTGTCAGATCATGTCTTTGCTGTTCACTCCATCCTGCCAGACCATGTCTTTCCTGTTCTTTCCATCCTCTCAAATCATGTCTTTACTGTTCACTCCATCCTGCCAGACCATGTCTTTGCTGTTCTCTCCATCCTGTCAGATCATGTCTTTGCTGTTCACTCTATCCTGTCAGATCATGTCTTTGCTGTTCTCTCCATCCTCTCAAATCATGTCTTTGCTGTTCACTCCATCTCGTCAGATCATGTCTTTGCTGTTCACTCCATCCTCTATCCTGTCAGATCATGTCTTTCCTGTTCTCACTATCCTGTAAGATTATGTCTTTTCTGTTTGCTCCACCCTGCCAAACCATGTCTTTGCTGTTCTCTCCATCCTGTCATATCATGTCTTTGCTGTTCACTCTATCCTGTCAGATCATGTCTTTGCTGTTCTCTCCTTCCTGTCAAATTATGTCTTTGCTGTTCACTCCATCTTGTCAGATCATTATTCGCTGTTCACTCCATCCTGTCAGATCATGTCTTTGCTGTTTACTTCATCCTGTCAGATCATGTCTTTGCTGTTCACTTCATCCTGTCAGATCATATCTTTGCTGTTAAATCCATTCTGTCAGATCATGTCTTTTTTGTTCACTCCACCCCATTAGATCATGTTTTTTTCTGTTCACTCAATCCTGTCAAATCATGTCTTTGCTGGTCACTCCATCCTGTCAGATCCTGTCTTTACTGTTCACTCCATGCTGTTAGAAAATGTCTTTGATGTTCACTCCATCCCGTCAGATCATGTTTTTGACATTCATTACATCCTGTCAGATCATGCCTTTGCTGTTCACTTCATCCTATCAGTCCTATCTTTGTTGTTCCCTTCATCCTCTTTGTTGTTCACTCCATCCTATCAGATCATGTCTTTGACGTTCATTACATCCTGTCACATCATATCTCCACTGTTCACTACATCCTGTCAGATACGGTCTTTGATGTCCAGTATACCCTGTCAGATCATGTCTTTGCAGTTCACTCTCAGAGTTCACTACAGTGAACCCTCGTTACAATGACAGTATTTGTTCCTAAAGACTTTGCCACTAAAATGACTTTGCTGTTGTATAGAATACTAAATGAACAGATTTATATGTAATAAAGGTCTTGTTTTGTTATTATCCTCATAGGACATATGTTTTGGATATTTGTTAGAATTGCCTCATTGAGGCAATTCTAACAAATAGCCAAAACATATGTTTCTTTAAAGTATTAAATACAATATTCTTGCATAATTTGTGACTAATTGGTACCTCTTGAGCGAAAGTTTCATGACAGACAAACTGTCGTTATAACAAATTGTGTTGTTGTATCCAGTGTCGGTATAAAGAGGGTTGTCTGTATATCTCATTAGATCTGTTACTTCCAATGTTTGCTCACCAAACCCTTTCTGAAACTGGCTCTTCTCTAAATGGAAAGAATTTGCTCCCAATTTGCTACTTTTAAAGTAGAATGCTAATCACAAGAGAAGTAAACCAACTTTGACAGAATTGCCTCCTGTGAAAGCATATTAAATTTCCCTTAAGTGTTTGTGCATTCTGTAAGATCCCAAATATTGTGTCTTTTGATGAGAATAAATATCTTGGGCTTTTCTAGTCATTATCATGATAAAAGCACTTTTTTCTCTGGTAACCTAGGATAAGAAAGTTGAACCCAAGTTCAGCTGATACCATAAATAATTATCTCTTACATCTTTAACCATGAAAAGAACTAATCTTTAATAGGATTTTCTGTTTCAACAGGTATAAAACAATTGTTTACATACCTCCAGATAAGTCATACTTTTTTTTTTTCAATTGAAAAGCACTGATGGTTTTCTTATTTCTCCACAGAGACACTTCTAATGAGTACTCACAATATATGTTTTTTGTGCAGGAATAAGACATCACAAAAACAAGCCTATATAGTTTTGACCCCCTTAAACCCCACTTTTATATAGTAAAACTGGGGTTTACAGGGGTATTCATTATTTTTCTTATTTTGCTAAAAAGACACAGATTGTGGGTACTCATTAGAACCACCTCACTGAGGCAGTTCTAATGATAACCCACAATCTATGTTTTGAGAAGAAATGTGAAAAATATCAGATTTTTTTATCTGAAAAATTTCCTTTTTTGGTTGTAAAATTTTCAATATATTTGAATAGGTGTGTTTTCATAATGAAACATACTTCTGTGGATACTCTTTTTATCTGGGACTATGTTTGTCAGTTGGAAGCAAACATATGGTTGTTTACCCACAGCTAAATAAGGGTGTCATCCAGTCTTCTAAGGACCTGGTAGCTCCCTCCTCCTCTCCCCAGAAAAATGCTGGACAAGTCATTATGACCGTACCTTACTAATGACATAATAGGACTGACCGCATCATGAACGGATCATGCAGTTAATCAAGGGTATCATAGAAGTAATATTGTATTTTGTTTAAAGGCTTATTATGACTTAATTCAATGTAAATGGACAATATTTTTTTTTTTCATGTTTTTCAACCACAAAAAACAACAACAAAAGGTCCATGGGTCAGGATTCGCTCACCTGATAAAAACGGCAATTGCATATCTACTAATGTCATGTAACTTCTTCAGTATTGCCGCATCAACTAGGAAACAAATTTGACCATATCATAAAAAGGTGAAAGATTATCCTAGTATCAGCATATAAAACAAACTTTGTAGACTTTGAATCCCCGATGCTATATACCAAGTTTCAGCCTCAAAGCTTTCTTAGTTCTGCAGAAGATTTTTAAGTGTTTTACGCTATATGGGCATGGCGGCCATCTTGTTCAATGGCACAGAACCATTTGAACAAATTGTCAAAATTCTTTGTACTTAATCATACATTGTAAGGTTCAGCCATAAGTCTTTAATACATTTTGAGAAAACGATTTTTCAACATTTTCCTCAAACAAATGCATGGGGATGTATATTTGACCTTGCTATAAAAATGTCAAAGGTCAACCTATCATCATCAGTGAACAAATTTAGTAGACCTTGAGTCCCTGATGCTATATACCCTGATTCAGCCTTGAAGCTTTCTTGGTTCTGAAGAAGATTTTTTAAGTGCTTTTACCATATATGGGTATGGTGGCCATCTTAATTAATGGACCGTGACCATTTTAACACATTTTCAATCCCCCATTAACAGAAGGCTTTATGTGAAATTTGAAGGAAATTGGACGAGGGGTTTCAGAGAAGAAGTCGTTGAAAGGTGTTTACAGATGATGGACGGACAACAGATAGAAAGTGATCACAATCCTGTTGTGTTGTAAGCTAACAACACAACAGGATCCTCCTACCAGATAATCTGCCTGAAATGTCAATCTGTCATCTGCTGGGTCAAGGTAAAATCCATCAAAAAAGTTAAAGCAAAGAAGAAAAAAAAAAAAACATAATAAAATGCTTAAATTACAAACGAAAATTTCTGAGATTTCAAATTATCGTACAAAGCATCTGCCAAAGGGTGTCACATTCTTACAGTGGAATAAATTGAACTCCAACCTGAGAAAACGTACCTTCTGGTATGGGTCCAATGACTCAGACATTACGAAAACATGCCTATTCAAATATATAGAAAATTCCATCTCCAAAAACTGAAAATTTTCAGATAAAAAAACTCTGATATTTTTCATATTTCTGCTCAAAACATAGATTGTGGGTACTCGTTAGAACTGCCTCAGTGAGGCAGTTCTAATGAGTATCCACAATCTATGCTTTTGAGCAGAAATAAGAAAAATAATATATACCCCTGTAAACCCCAGTTTTACTATATAAAAGTGGGGTTTAAGGGGGGTCAAAATCATATAGGCATGTTTTAGTGATGTCAGCCTGCGCATCCATGCAGTCTGACTGGAGTCCTTGTTGTCTACATGAGAAACTGCATCCTCGGCTAGCCAATATGCAATATGCCAGTAAAATTTGTGATCAGACTGCCTAAATGTGCAGGCTGATATGAATCTTTGCTGGAGGCACATGCCAAGAGGTACGTTTTATGACATTTTGGCTCAATTTTTGTTACACAACTGGAAGAATAACAATGGCAATGATGAAAATTAGGACAGACAGCTACAGAGAACATGTTATAGAGTATTTGGTGATAATTATGGGATAATTTTTCTTATTTCTCCATAAAAACTTATGTTGTGGGTACTCATTAGAAGCACCTCGCTGAGGCACTTCTAATGAGTACCCACAACATGTTTTTATGGAGAAATAAGAAAAATTATCGCATAATTATCACCAAATACTCCTTCTTAACAAGTCCTCTGGTCTAGGCTTCCTAATTCCTGCAAGCTTTAGACAGCTACCGTATCTTACCCTAAATATCAGGGCGCAGTTGTTCAAAGCATTGTTAGCTTAATGAGCTTGTTAAAGGTCAAAATGTTAACTGTTCTAGTAAGTACAATATCTAATTCACAGTTATTTTTGCTGAAAAAATGTGAGTAGCTTTTGCAAATGCAAAAGCTACTCACATTTTTTCAGCAAAAATATTAGCATATATGCCATATTTAATGATCAAAGTTTTAACGATATGTTAACTAACGTCATCGTACTAACGTCATCGTTAGTTTTGAACAACTGGGCCCAGGATACCTTAACTCCTTTCCATTATTGTCCTAAAATGTAATTAAGTCCATTTTACCACCTACTGATCTGTCAAAAGTTTTCAGGATGAGTGGCAAACAGTGCTGACCCTGATCAGATGCCACATTCTGCGGCATATCATCTGTTCTGGGTCTACACTGTTTGCTCAGGCCTCTCTGTCCAAATACTTAAGGTTTTTACAGGGATTAAGCCGAGCCTATCTTTCTCATTACAAAAACAAGCCTATTCAAATATACTGAGAATTTTACCACCAAAAAATGGAAATTTTCAGATAAAAATTCTGATATTTTTCATATTTCTGCTCAAAACATAGATTGTGGGTACTTGTTAGAACCACCTCAGTGAGTTCTAATGAGTACCCACAATCTATGTTTTTGAGCAGAAATAAGAAAAATAATGTTTACCCTGTAAACCCCAGTTTTACTATATAAAAGTGGGGTTTAAGGGTGTCAACATTATATAGGGATGTTTTCGTGATGTTTTTCTATACAAAAGCACATGTTTTAGGATAAGATGTTTTGTCATAGCTTCAGATGAGGTGCTATTTTTTTTGTCCAAAATTTGTTGATGTTTTTTTCTTCAGAGGAGAGGAGCAGACTCCTTTTCAGAAGGGGCCAGAGGTGCCTCCCTGAAAGTGTATCCAGGGGCAAGGTTTTGCATAAGTGAAACCAGTTCAAACCCCCACCCCACAGTGGTTTTCTCCTGACTGTTCCAAGGTGGTTCCTCTGCTTCTTTGTCTGTATGTTGGTGGTTTCATATGTGATGTTTGCTTTGTCATTTTTTGTTCCTCATCTTTCCTTCTTTTGGGGCCTTGGGAAGGCTGGGCTTCATGACTGGCATTTCCTGGGTATCATCACTTATATTTTAGCCCTTTAATGGGCATACACAATCTTGGTGTTATTGCTTCAGAAGCACTTAATGGAAGGCCATGGACTTGTTCAATGCTATTTTACATGGACTCGTCAGCGTTATTATAACCAAGTATTAGCTTTAACAAAAAGCTTGGTCTATGCTTAGCGTTGTGTTGAGGCTTTACGGCCCAGTCAACCCAATGGGGTCATGTCGAGCGCGGTCAGTTTACCTGACCACACGTTTACTGAGCAGGCTAAGTCCTCTAAGCGGTTAACCAGTATTGTGCACATTCTTTCGCCACAAACTAACAACTGCCCTTCTTGAATCAGTGGAAGGGAGAGAATGACCGTAGAAAATATTTCATGATCAATCTATGCTTAGCATAGACCAAGCTTTTTGTGAAAGCTAATACTTGTTTTAGGATAAGTATACATACTGTGTTTAAGTAGTTAGGATAAGGGTGGTATTCTATTTCCAACATCCTTGCCATAAATTTCAAGTTCTACAATATCAATACTTCAGTTTTCCTACTAAACAGCCACTCAAAAATGTGGTAAACCTCAGTAAATTTTCTGGTAAGTCTACGAGTATACTTGGTAAACCATGTATCGGGGCTTTTAAGGATCAACATGCTGGGAAAAAAAATTGAGGAAGACATTTTGAAATACTTTTTTCTTGTTTTTCCCAGAAAATAGGCTTTGACATTGCATGTAAATTGTCTCCTTAGTGAGTACCCATAACATATGTTTTCATGGAGAAATAAGACACCCATCTCCAGAAAAACATTTTCTGATTTGTCGATGAAAACACATTGTGGTACTCATTAGAAGTGCTTCACCGACATGTTTTCATGGAGAAGTAAGGGAACCTATTATTTTGAATACCCCTCTTAATAGGAGCTCTATGTTAGCAGAATGTTTTGAGGAGTTGTCATATTTGTGGATTGTTTCATTAATACAGAATGTTATACATAGCCGATATGGCAGTTTCCTAAGGCCAAAGAAAGATCAAAAATTGTGTTTCTGGAAAACCCACTGACCCTATTTTTTTTTTTTTTTTGGCCCTACTCAAACTTTTTTGAGGCATCTGGAGAAGTTTTATCAATTCCATGCATGTCTTATGCATTTCCTACATAAAAAGGTTGAAATAATAAAAAAGAGACCAACCAATGAATTTTTAGATGTGTTTGGAAATAAGACATTTATTTTGTTTGGCCTAAACTAAACCTAGTATCAACAGTTTGCTTATGCTGTTTTTTCAACAACATTTTGCTTACATTTTCACTGTAAATGCCAATTTCTCATGTCTCCATGCACAGTGCAGGCTGACTAAAAACTTCAACAGTTGACATTTTGATATACATGTTTTGTTGTTGTTGGTTTTTCATTTTAGACTTTGACATTCCATGCAAATTGTTTCAGTTTGCATGAAATGTCAAAGCCTTTTTCTCAGCAAAATAAGAACAAGAGGACAATGATGGTCCTATAACGCTCACCTGAGCAAACAGATTTGCATACTTACTATTGAAGTTTCAGTAAAGTTCACTACTCTAAGATTTTTGCATAAATTTTATAGCTCTGCAAAATAAGCCCCGTCCCCAAGCAGTCATTTTTTTGATGAATCATAACTGCTTGAACAATCTTGGCAGAGGGTCACCAAAGAAACATTCCTGCCAAGTTATATTGAAATCGGTCCATTGGTTTATGACGAGAAGATTTTTTAAAGTTTTCTATAAAGTTATATAGAGAAAATACCCTCTGCCCCCTAGCTGCCAGGTTTTTTGACATATCATGATGGCTTGAACAATCTAGGTAGAGTGTTACCAAGGGAACATTTCTGCCAAGTTATACTGAAATCGATCCAGTGGTTTCTGACAAGAAGATTTTTAAAATTTTCTATATAGATATGTAAGGAAAATAAGCCCCGTTCTCTGGTGACCATGTTTTTTTGACGAATCATGATGGCTTGAACAATCTTGGTAGAGGATCACCAAAGGAACATTTCTGCAAAATTATATTGAAATTTGTTCAGTGGTTTCTGACAAGAAGATTTTTAAAGTTTTCTATATAGTTATACAGGAAAAATAAGCCCCGCCCCCTAGTGGCCATGTTTTTTGATGTATCATGATGGCTTGAACAATCTTGGTAGGGGTCATCAAGGGAACATTTCTGCCAAGTTATATTGAAATCGATCCAGTGGTTTCTGACAAGAAAATTTTTAAAGTTTTCAAAATAGATATATCTCGCCTCCTGGCGCCATGTTTTTTGATGAATCATGATGAACAATCTTGGTAGAGGATCACCAAAGGAACATTTCTGCAAAAATTATATTGAAATTGGTCCAGTGGTTTCTGATAAGCTCTTTAAAGGTTTTTCTTTTGGTTGCCATGGCAATCAGAATTCTGCATGGATTCCAAATCTTTGAATAATTTTCAGTCAGTATCACCCAAGGATCAATCCTGTGAAATTTGGTAAAAATTGGCTCAGTGGTTTAGGAGGAGATGTTGTTTAAAGATTGTGGACGGACGGACAGACGGACAACAACGAGGAAGATGGACGGTGAGTGATCACAATAGCTCACCTTGAGCCTTTGGCTCAGGTGAGCTAAAAAACAAGAAATGTCAGTAAGCAGTGCTTATTAGATTGCCCAACCCCTACATCAAAACAGGTTGCAGGGGGGTTAAATATCATCAACTTGTTGTTTGCTGAATTAGCCCAGAGAGTGGTAAAGGTTAAATCTGTTAACTATATAAAACGAAATGTCAGTAAATGTCACATAAAGAATAGAAGTAATCAACTACTTAAATGTTTCATCCAAACCTTGCCATAGGAAATTACAACTTCTAAAACTAATTAATTATTTATTTTACACCATAATTTGCTATTCAATACCCCAGACAGGCAATAATTTGATAATCATGATAAAAAGCTAACAAATTTCCTCTTTATAATTCCTTTAATTGTTTCTCTGAATTCTCTGGACCGATTCTGATGTTAGGGAAACCAAATAGGGTTGTCATGCATCATAGGGCTTGGAAATTGTTTTATTTTCAACAAACTATGATTAAGGTTTATTTCTGTACAGACAGAAATATTCATAAGCAAATCCATAAACTGAATCGGTGTTCCAGAAAATATACTGCTTTATTTTATACTTAGCAGTGAAATCCATCCGAAATCATCACGAAAACATGCCTATATAATTTTGACCCCCTTAAACCCCACTTTTATATAGTAAAACTGGGGTTTACAGGGGTATACATTATTTTTCTTATTTCTGCTCAAAAACATAGATTGTGGGTACTTGTTAGAACCGCCTCGTCGAGGCGGTTCTAACGAGTACCCACAATCTATGTTTTGAACAGAAATATGAAAAATATCTGATTTTTTTTTATCTAAAAAGTTTCTTTTTTTGGTTGTAAAATTTTCAATATATTTGAATAGGCGTGTTTCCGTAATGATGAATAAAAATGATATTTTCACTAGTGAAAGAATATGATGTTTTCACTAGTGAAAAATAACAAGGCGATGTTATTTTCACTACTTGTTTCCGATTACCTTGAATGTCTTCATTGTTTCCCTAACAGATGTCGATTCCACTTCATTTTTTTTTTTTTTAATCTTTTAACTTCTTTGTTTCTGAGCAAAACTATCAAGTGTTGGTATGATTTTCTTAAGAAGAATGTAAGGAACATTTTGGTAATATAAGATTATTTAATTTGCCAAAACTTTTTGTTTTGTCTCTCCAGCGCTTCCCATGTTAATCACTGAACGTCGACACCATGATGTTCATATTTTGTTTGGTGACGTAAGTTATGACATCAGAAGCACGTGTTAGCGTGTAAATAATAAAATAAAAAGAAAATTTACTCTTTTTTAGTGAATACCATAAAAGTTTTCATCTCGTGTATTGAAAACATTCAAATTTTCACTCCTGCTTCGTACTCATGAAATTACTTATGATGTCATTTCACTCGATGATTTATGGTATTCACTCTAAAAGAGCAAATATCGTCTAAGTATTTACTCTAAGTACATAACAATCTCTTTGTTTGTTTGTATTGTGGTTTTATGGCCAAGTCAACCAAATGGGGTCATGTTGAGTGTGGTCAGTTTACCTAACTACACTTTTACTGGGCAGGCTTAGTCCTCTAAGCAGTTAACCAGTATTGTACACATTCTTTCGCCAGAAACTGACAACTTCCGTTCTTGAATCAGTAGAACTATGAGAAGAGAAAGA
The DNA here is from genome assembly GCA_964016985.1 of Anodontia alba. Classification (NCBI taxonomy): domain Eukaryota; kingdom Metazoa; phylum Mollusca; class Bivalvia; order Lucinida; family Lucinidae; genus Anodontia; species Anodontia alba. The sequence goes on along the minus strand of OZ024832.1, from coordinate 6,555,072 downwards.
ATGACCATAGAAAGTGACTTCATGATCAATCTCCATGAAAGAATGTTGTCGAACAGGCAAGCTTCTGATCACCAGTCCAATGCATCTAACACTATTGCTGGGATCCAAAGCAAAAACTATGCTAGCTAAACAACTTTATTGTATCCAAACAAAAATGTATAGATTTATATAGAAAAATGACCATAAATGGTCATTTTTCTATATAATCTATACATTTTTGGATGCAAAGCAAAAATGTATAGATTATATGGAATATGGTCATTTTTCTATATGATATATGCAGTTTTTGTTTTGATACAGCACTTTTTGGGGTCCATCTTCTTTAACTGTCTTAAATCCAAAACAGTCTTATAAAGATTTCCAGTGTATTTGGATGATAACTGGGTGCTGTATGTCTCTTTCAACATTAGTTAACCCTTGTCATACTGAATAAATTTAGATGCCATGCCCATTTCTAATTTTTAGCCAATCAGATTACTTGATCCAAGTTTGTCATACAAATTTACATACTTAATGACAAACAATGCAGATCAAGATCAGTTGGCTTCTTCAGAAGCCTACTGATCTGGATCTACACTGTTTTCAAAGGTAGGGTATATCCGGGTTCAGCAGAACATGGGTTAAGTCATATCAAGCTAGAACAGGGTGATAATGAAAGGCTCTGTGCAATGACACACCTTACAGTCATGAGCTGAATTCTTCCTCTAATCGGATTCATACCAGAGACCATTTTGTTTGTGTTGAGGTTTTACGGCCCAGTCAACCCAATGGGGTCATGTCGAGCACGATCAGTTTACCTAACCACACGTTTACTGGGCAGGCTTAGTCCTCTAAGCGGTTAACCAGTATTGTGCACATTCCTTCGCCAGAAACTGACAACTGCCCTTCTTGAATCAGCGGAAGGGAGAGAATGACCGTAGAAAATATTTCATGATCAATCTCCACGAAAGAATGTTGCCGACCTCGGCGGGGGTTGAACCTGCGACCTCCTGGTCACCAGTAGGACGGCGCATCCAACTGAGCCACCGAGGCCAACCAGAGACCATATGACCCAAATCAGGAGTGGTAACCACTTGGCCCTACAGAGGTTTACCCTAAGTATCTAAGCAATCAGACCTGGGTAAACAGTGTAGACCCATATCAGACGCTACATTAGGCCTCTCATCCAGCATTTTAAGACACATCAAAAGTAGTGAAATGGCCTTTTTTTTTTTTTTAAATTTAGGTTAAATATGGTAAGGAGTTCAGAACTTTTGCAGATTTTGGTAAATTTGGCATCTTACAAACAAAAATATCAGTAATTTTCTATTTCATAATATTTCAGGATGTCATCCAAATTGTCTTTATTAGAGGATTCTACTGAGAATACAGGATACCATATGAGCAAGTGCACTACAAAACCTACAATCAGACTTGTGTGACCAGCAAAGACCATTACGAAAACATGCCTATTCAAATATATAGCAAAATTTCACCTCCAAAAACTGAAAGTTTTCAGTTAAAAACTCTGATATTTTTCATATTTTTGCTCAAAACATAGATTGTGGGTACTCATTAGAACCACCTCAATGAGGCAGTTCTAACGAGTACCTACAATCTATGTTTTTGAGCAGAAATAAGAAAAATAATGTATACCCCTGTTAACCACAGTTTTACTATATAAAAGTGGGGTTTAAGGGGGTCAAAATTATTTAGGCATGTTTTCGTGATGTCAGATCAGCCTGTGCATTCACACAGTCTGATCAGTCTTAGCTGATCTCACTCACCTTTTACAGCCTCAGGGCACTTAGCTGATCTCACTCACCTTTTACAGCCTCAGGGCTATCAAATGAGGGACAAACAACAACCTTTGTCATACTGGATGGATGTACAGGCTGATCTGTGTCTTTGCTGGTTACACAGGTCTTACTGTAGGTTTTGTCATGCACTGGCCCATATTTACTCTAAATATTTAACTCCTAGCCATACTCGTCTTATAATTTTGACAAACTGATTTGACTGCCACTGGATGCGTGTAATTTCACTGCTGGAAGAATGGAAAACAGTGTAGACCCTAATCAGATGTCATATAGAGTCTACACTAATTGTTCAGGCCTTATAATCTACTTGAATACTTAACCCTTGTCAAGCTGAATAAATTAAGATGCCACGCCCACTTCTAATATGCTGAATAAATTAAGATGCCACGCCCACATCTAATTATCAGCCAATCAGATTACTTTATCCAGGATTTTGATAGAAATTCACATACTTCCAGACAAAAAGTGCAGATCCAGATCAGTTGGCTTCTGAAGAAGCAAACTGATCTGGATCTACACTGTTTGCAAAGGCAGGGCATATCTGGGTTCAGCAGGACCAGGGTTAAGGTAAATATGGTAAGGTTTTGAGAAGAATGTCCAAAGGTTCTGCTTATCTGAAGTCATTTTGAGTCTTTAATATGAGTAGCAACTTCAGAAAATGTACATTCATATGTGCGCCCATAAAAGACTCAAACCAGCCTGCGCATTTGTGCAATCTGATCAGTCATCAATGTTTATAATGAAGAAATTGCATCCTTGGATATTGAAAATGTGCCCAGTGAAGATTCTGATCAGACTGCATGAATGCGCAGGCTGATATGAATCTTCATAGGGCATACATATCCAAAGCTACATTTTCTAACATTGTGGCTTGTATGAATTTCCAGGTTGAAGCACCTGGTGGCATTATAAGCAGACAGTTAAATGACAAAAATAAAGTTGAGTTGAACAAGATAATTGATCAAAGCACAATTAATACACTTAATGAATTTTCAATATTCCAAACTGAGAACAGAATAATCTGCAGAGAGTGCAATCTTTATTACCCTATGTCAACTTTAGCAGGAAACAAAAACAGCTGGAAAATTAATATCAAACCTGCCATTTAGAAAATTGCCACATATTTCTTGAACCATTTACAGGCTGGATGCTATTATTGGAACAAGGTGTGGAAAGATCACAACATGACAAAGCCTGAGTGCATACCCATCAATCTGTGGCTGAAGCAGGGAATCACAATCACAAGAGGTTCAAAGTTTAGCCTCACTCACCCTACAGATAAGACCTAGCTCCTAGAGACTACTTTCTCTCCTCTGCGGATGACACTTATGGCTGATGGCCTCCAGACAACAGTCGAGGGGTGGTTGTTATATAATGAACAATTCCCTAGTTTCTTTCAGAATGGACTGCTGGCCCTAAATTGCATTATTGGACAAAGTGCATCAACCAGAACAGTGATTATGTGGCAAAAGAAGGTGATGGCAAACAGGTTAGGCCAGTTACAGTTGAACTTCGATGACTCAACCCCGTTTGGGACCATGAAACTTTGTTCTGAGACAGCGGTAGTTCAAGCCACGGAGGGTTACTATTAGTACCTTACCAGGAAGCATAATGGAAATGATTGCGGGATATCTTTTCGGTGTTCTATATTATAAATATATGTTGTGTGTACTCATTAGAACTGCCTCATCGAGGCACACAGCATACATTTGTATGCACACAGCACACAGCATACATTTGCAAGATAAAAGAAGAAAATCCCCCTAAATTATCCGTATATCGTATTTGGAGGAAATCCCTGCGGACCCAAGAACGTGTTCGACTCATCCATGGTAAACGAGCCATCGGGGGTCCAGCCACTGAAGTTCTACTGTATATATTGAATGACCCTCAGTAAATAGGTTAGGCCAGTTATATAATGAATGTCCCTCTGGGAAGACAGGAAACCCTGTTGTTGACTATAATATGGTCAAAGAATTTCTAAAGTTATATACTGAATTAAAATCAATTACTGACTTAAGCTTAATTCAGGGATTTAATGAAAGTTTTTATTTTCATTTCATTCATCTCTTTATAATACTATATATATAAGCTGATTCAACTTCAACATCGCTCTAAATAAGAGAAATTTCCAAAAAATATTAATATTTTTCTTATTTCTCCACAAAAACATATGTTGTAGGTACTCATTAGAAGCACTTTTGCTAGGCGCTTCTAATGAGTACCCACAACATGTGTTTCTGTAGAGAAATAGAAACATATCAATACTTTTTAGTAGACAAAATCATCTTATCTCTATATGGGCATACTTTACCAGATGTTACATTTCAATGTCAAGTTTCCTGGTGCAAAGCATGTCTGCTTGCTGGGTTATCACAGACAATTAGAACTCAACCCTCAACTTTTCGTATGCTGGGTAAAATTTTCAGCAGATGACACTTTTAAATATTTTTCAAAATTTCCCCGGAAAACAGAATGTGACATTTCATGCAAATTAAAGACAATTTCCATGAAATGACAAATCTTGTTTCTGGAAAAAAAGTGAGAAAAACGTCATCCTCTGCTGAATTAGCCCAGAATATGGTAAAGGTAAAAGCACAAAGCAAAATTTGTAGCAGATGACATTCTAAAATTTTTATATTTTTTACTTTTCAGAAAAAATAAGTTTTGTCATTTCAAGTGAATTGTCTGGCAAAAGAGGCAATTGCTGTTTTTAAAAGTCTTAGGTATGACTCTGACTTGGATTGAATCCAAAACCTGTCACAAAGCGGATGCTCTACCAATTTGAGGGTCTTGCAAAAAGTTTTGTCACTGGTTTCAGATAACTTCAGTGCTATGTTTTATCCAACATATTTTTATTACAAACCTTCAAAGTATTCCCCCTTTACTGAAACACATTTTTGTAACCTTTTTACCCAGTCGCTAAAAGCAGAAAAATAGTCTTCTTTTGGAGACACTGATAAATAGCGCTGCCAAGAGAACTTCTAGAAGTATACTTATTTCCAGTAAGCATTTTCTTAAGCCTTGGAAATAAAGTGAAGTCACAGGGACTCAGATCAGGTGAATAAGGTAGATGGTTTAAAACTTTCACCTTTTCAGAAGCCAAAAAAGACTTAACAACCTCACACTTATGAGAGGAGGTGTTGGCATGTAAAAGGTGGACTCCTGACTATCCTTTGCTTGGTCGATTCTTATTGTAAAACTCTTTCACTTTCTTCAGTACAGAATTCTTGTAGAATCGGCCAGTGACTGTATGACCAGATGGACAAGGCACTTGAATGACTGGCAAAGAAAATTGTGTACAACATCTTTTTCAAACTTATGGTTCTCTTGGCAATACATGGGCGTTTTTGATCTTTTCACTTCCATTGCTTATTATCAATCCTCCTTTGTGGCTCAAACATGTGCACCCAGGTTTCATCACCTGTTAGCAAGTTAGAAATAACCCGACTATTACAGCCTTTGTATGTTTTCAAAAGTTCCCGGGCACATTTAAGGCGTTGTGTCTTTTGCTCCTCAGTGAGCAAATGAGGTACCCACCCAGCGCAAACCATTCTCAGGTCCAAACGCTTTTTCAGAATTGTTTGCACACTGCCTTCTGATATGCCAGTACAACTAGCTATATCTTTGACAGACAATCGTGCATCCTGTTTGACCACAATCTTTACAGCAGCGATGTTAGCCTTGGTAACAGAGGTTTTAGGCCTTCCAGGATGGGTATCATCTTCAACAGAAAATTTCCCAGCTTTAAAAGCTTTAACCCACCTAAAAACTGTGTGCATTGAAATGGTCTGAGGTCCATATATACCACACAATTCATTAAATATCTGCTTTGAATCTATATTAAGCCTAATGTGGCATTTAATATAGCTACGAATTTCAGTCTTCTGGTCCATGTTCCAATGTAACAAGTAAAGTGGTCAGTGTATATGACTGCATCTATTTCAATTTGAAATAACTCAGTCAGTTGGAAAGCAATTTGCACGAAATAAACAGGTATCGTTAGCTATTCAACACACCATTCAAGTGCAGTGAAGCATTTTAAAATATACCTGGGATAAAACAAAGGAAGCCTATTAGTGATAGAAATTTTTGCACGACCGTCGTAGAGCCACTGTTTAATTAAATATTGGGGCACCTTAACTCCTTACCATACTTGTTCTAAAATTTGGAGAACTATTTTACCACCTATTTCTGTGCCTACAATACTGAGTGGCAAACAGTGTAGACCCTGATCAGATGCTGCAGAATGTTACCTTATCTGGGTCTACACTGTTTGCTCAGGCCTGTTTGTCTCAATACTTAGGGTTATGTGATGGTAACAGAAAATTTGGATGAATTGATTGGTTAAAGTACAACAATTAATTTGCTGATTCACAACATACATCCACTGAACAGCACTTCCTAAATTGGCAGAGTTTAACTTGTATAAGTGAAATCAAACTGATGCTTAAAACCTGGAAATGAAAAGGAGTTTTCATGATTATATAAAGCCTTCAATTTTGATTTGTCTGCAAGTTATTTTGCATGTTTTTACATTTACCATTATATCAACAAATTCAGTAGACGACAAACTGATGATATTGTTTTTTATTTTTCCTAGAAATGGGATCTGACACTTCATGCGAATTGTATCCTAGACAATTTGCATGAAATGTCAAATTCTATTTTCTAGGAAAATTGAGAAAAAAATATTTAAATATTTTGTCTGCTAAAATTTTTACCCAGCATTCAAAGGGTAAAATACAACAAGATTTAGTGAATATGGCTTCAGCAAAAAATAAAATAAATTCAAGCTGTTTTATGATGAAATCTTTTCACATATTTCTACACTTTTTAAACCTCTTGTTTTCAGATAGACTTCCAAAGCACTGATAAGCCTGTATTTCAGTATCATGCGGATAAACTTTATGATTTTATCGGTTTTCTTTTCGTTTTTTTTAGACCTGAGAAGAACTTGAGATCACTTTTAAAATATCATAAATTTTACTGTAAGTATTGAGATTGAAATTACTGAGCAACGGCAAACAGTGTAGACCCAGACCAGATGCTGCTTGCAACTCATGCAAGTTTTTAGACAGGTCAACACATGTCCACATAATGGACTCGGTCAAATTTTAGGACAAACAGGGTAAGGAGTTAAGGTGTCCAAATATTTAGGGAAAATATGGTAAATTATATTCAATTTTAAATACTAACAAATCTTCAGTTTAGAACAAAAGTACCTGGGCTCACATATACCCCAACTTGGGCTTAGTAACCTAGAACTAATGCAAAATTAGTAATGGTGTTTTCAGAGAAAACAGATATCCCCCAACTGTGAATTTTCAGTTTTTCTACTGCTGTGACCTTGAAAATTAGGTCAAGGTCACCAAAGTCTGATCAGTTCTTTGTTATGTCCCCATTATATAAGCATGAAAGTTTGGTAAAAAATCCAACCACTGGTTCACAATATATTGTCCAGACACAAAAGTGTCACGTCAACACTCACGTCAATGGGATCCACACCAAAAACATATGTCCCCCTCCTCTTAGATGGGGGGACATAATAGCTAAGTCTGTGACCTTGACTTTTATATACTTGCTATGTTATTGATTTTTTTCCCAATTAAACATCTGATCAGTTCCATTCACTACCTGGTGAGTGTTGCAGCCAGAATCTAGATTTTAGGAATCTAATCATCTCAAAGTAATTCCCAAATTCCATTTTAAAAGTCAGGATTCCATATAATATAGAAAATCCAGTGTTTTATATTTCTTCTAGATACTATAGTTTAACATTTCATTAAAGCTTTACCACTCTCTGGGCAAATTCAGCAGATGACAAATGGATTATATTTCCCCCCCCCCCCCCCCTCAGGAAAAAGGCTTTGACATTTCATGCAAATTGTCTTCTTTCTGGAAAAAAATAAGAGAAATATTTCGAAATGTTGTCTGCTGAAATTTTTACCCACAGTGCTAAGCATTAAATGATATGTACTTGACTGATATGCAAAAATCTTCTTGGAAAACACAGAAAAATTTGCAAATTTTTGCATGTAACAGGCACTGAGAATAATTTTTGTAATCCACAAATAAAGGCAATATAATAATTCTATTTTGGTTTCCTGGAAACATTAGCAGATATGGTACAAAGCCCCAGATAAGACAAGTATCCAAATAATTATCTTTCTTATTTCTCCATGAAAACATATGTTGTGGTACTCATTAGAAGTGCTTCACTGAGGCACTTCTAATGAGTACCACAACATATGTTTTCATGGAGAAATACGAGAAATACCAATAATTTTGGCTTCAATAAAGTACCTTATCTGGAGCTATCAAGGTAGAATTGTGTTATTTCAACCAAGATGCACACTGCAGAAATAATGTCATCAATGAGATTATCAAGCGTAATTATATACGATAATTGGAAGAAAATATATCAGAATTTTGCAATCAAATCAGAACAATTTGCTGATTCATTCAGTTTTAATTTGAACCTTTCTTAACCCTTCTCTTGCTAAACACGCCCTGTCTTAGCAAACAGTGTAGATCCAGATCAGTTGGCTTCTAAAGAAGCCAACTGATCTGACTCTGCACTGTTTGTCATTAAATATGTGACTTTCTATCAAAAACCTGGATCAAGTAATCTGATTGGCTGAAAATTAGAAGTGGGCATGGCATCTTAATTTATTCAGCATGAGAAGGGTTAAATTTGATATAGTCACTGTGAATTACTGCAACTGTTCTAAACTTCCATACACCAAAGTTTCTGACAAAATGGTCTATGAAAACAATGCAGACCCATACAAGACAGCTCCTGTAGAGCAGTCTGATCAGGGTCTACACTCTTTGCAATTCCACTAAGTATTTTAGGGCAAAAATGCATACAAAGTAAAATTAAAGCCAAAAACCTATGGAATAAAATATTTGAAATTTTAGGACATTTATCAGATATCATTCATTAACTGTAAGCCCTTCAGCTGAAAGAAGAAATCTTTGCAAATAGTATAGAACCAGGTGAGATGGTTAATAAAAGGGTAATCAAGTTACAGCATGGACAAGAAAAAGACACCTAAATTTCACTGAGGGGAGATAAATGAAAACATAAAGCAGTCAGAGTTATCATTCTTGTAGGTGACAAAGCATCTTAAGATATTTTAACCCTGGTCCTGCTGAGCCCAGTTATGACCTGCCTTTGCAAACAGTGTAGATCCAGATCAGTTGGCTTCTGAAGATGCCAACTGATCTGGATCTGCACTGTTTGCCATTCAGTAGGTGAATTTATATCAACAACTTGGATTAAGTTATCTGATTTCCTGAAAATTTGAAGTGGGCATAGCACCTTAATTTATTCAGCATGACAAGGATTAAAATCCTACAATACATCATCTAAATAAGGTATTCTAAAGGGAATTTAAGTTACAGCCTGGAAAGTAAAAATGCCAATCTGCCCATCCAGCCACTGAACTGATTGCCCATTTGCCAATGTTCACCAATCTAATAACTAGAGTTTTCCAGTTAGAAATGTGGTCTTTGATCAGGGCCTATATTGTTTGCTCTGAGGCATGTTTGTCCAAATAATATGGAATAATTTTACATACATACTGAACTATAAATTTTGTTTGTCCAAAGATTTAACAGTTATTTTCAGCATTGCAGATGACCAATGTGACAAATTTCATTATGGTCCCTATGCGTTTGTACCTGATAACTTCTTGAAGTTTTGGACAAGCATTTTTTAATGATTTTTAATGACGTATTGCTTGCCCAAGGAAAACCATTCCCTCATCACGAAAACATACCTATATAATTTTGACCCCCTTAAACCCCACTTTTATATAGTAAAACTGGGGTTTGCAGGGGTACAAGTTATTTTTCTTATTTCTGCTCAAAACATGCATTGTGGGTACTCGTTAGAACCGCCTCGCCGAGGCGGTTCTAACGAGTACCCACAATTTATGTTTTGAGCAGAAATATGAAAAATATCACAGTTTTTTATCTGAAAATTTTAAATTTTTGGAGGATTAATTTTCTATATATTTGAATAGGCGTGTTTTCGTAATGCTATTCAGGCATATATGGTTATTTCATTTAAATTATAAGTAAAGTCATAACCTTTTGCTCCATACATTCAAGGTAACAATATAAATTGTAAGTAGTCATAACCTTTTGTTCCATACATTCAAGGTAACAATAAAACTTGACAACGCCATATCCTATGACATGATCTATACGCAGAAAAGCAATACGTCAGAATTTCATATTTTCATATCCGATCAACGTCAATCATAGCAATCATAGCTCCAGAAAAGAGGGGTACCCAGATACTGTTTTTTCTTACATCTCCATGAAAACACATGTTGTGGGTACTCATTAGAAGTGCCTCTCAGAGGCACTTCTAATGAGTACCCAGAACATGTGTTTTTGTTGAGAAATAAGAAAAATATCAATACTTTTTGGTTGAAAATATGCCTTATCTGGAGTTATGGTCAATACCTCAGAATTTCACCCGAGACAGGACATCCTGGTAAACTGTATCTCCAGGCACAGCCTGAGTCCGATAAGACTTTCAAATAAAATATTGATCTTCGATTAGTATTGCAACACCTTAACAATTACCACTCTCTGGGCTAATTCAGCAGATGACAAATTGAGGACATTTTTTCCTATTTTTCCTAGAAAACAGGACTTGACCTTTCATGCAAATTGCATGAAATGTCAACACCTAATTTCTGGGAAAATGACAAAAAAATAAATCAATATGTCGGTTTCTGAAAAATTTACCCTGCATGTAACTTAGAGCTGTGTCTAAATACTACAAGATGAGTGGAAAACACTGTAGACTCAGATCATATGTCATATTCTACAGAATCTGGTCTGGTTCTACATTATTAGCTCAGGCATGTCTGTCTAAATACTGTAGGTAAATATGGTAATTATTTAATTTCTACATTAATGTTATCTGTACTATGTCCGAAATCAAGAGCTTATTAGACAGTCTGTTTTATATGCTACTTGCCGAAATGTACAGAGTGGCATGTCTTATTGCACTGCAAAGTATATGACTAAATTTTTGGAACAACAGCCACTTTTTAACCCTGGTCCTGCTGAACTTCGATATGCCCTGCCTTTGCAAACAGCCAACTGATCTGAACCTGCACTGTTTGTCATTTGTATGTGAATTTGTATCAACAACCTGGATCAAGTCATCTGATTGGCTGAGATTTAGACGTGGGCATGGCATCTTAATTTATTCAGCAATATAAGGGTTAAATTAAGTGCAGTATTTATTATCAAAAAATGTTTGTAAAACACTACGCTCTTATTTATACATCTGTCCCTACAACATGAAGGTTAAAAAGGGACACAACTCTCACAAAATTTATCCATTTTTTTTTCCAAAAGTGAACCAGGTGATCTACTCCCCAGCCCTAGTAAGCTCACCAAGTTTTAAGGCCCTAGCTTCAATATTCATCAAGATAGCTTGTTCACAAGAAAAGCTTGACAAATGGACAGACAAATGGATGGATGTATGATCCAAAAGCAATATGCCCCTACACTTTCTTCGAAGTTGGGGGGCATAGCAACTCATTCTATTAATTTCAGCTATCATATTTATTCTACCATACACCCCGAGTAGTCAAACTGTCTATCATATTTACCCTGAGCAAGTTCTTTCCTTTTAGATCAGAGGCTCCCTCTTTTCAAAAGGGAGCAAAATCAATTTTGAGGAAGCTGTAAGACCCTTGAAAGTGTATCACTTCCCCTTTGATTGGAACTAATTTAATTAATGCTCATAGTGAGCAAATCATTAACCTACTCACACTTTTCCTGGGCAGACTTAGTCCTGGTACTTTGTGCATATACTTTTTGCTAGTAATTGACAACTGCCCTTCTTGAATCAGCGGAATGGGGAGAATGACAGTAGGAATTATTTCATGATCAGTCTCCATGAAAGTTAAGCAGACAAGCAGGTATTCAAACTTGCAACTGCTGAATCAGCAGGCAGACACACTTAGGACTGTGCTATGGAGCCAAGCCTCTTCTGAAAAGGGGTCTACTCTGAAAGGAAAGGATTTGCTCCTAATGGGAGCAATTTCTTTCCTTTAAAAGTAGATCCCTTTTCAAAAGGGAGCAAAAACAGTTTTGACAGGGTTGTTTCCCTTGCAATTTGTATCAATTCCCTTTATTTTATGGTAAGTATGGTAATGAAAGAGTTAGGGTTAGCTCAAATATGGAAATGGTCTTTTTGACCATTACCACTCTCTGGGCAAATTCAGCAGACAACAAATTGATCATATTTTTCTTATTTGCCCAGAAAACAGGGAGACAATGGAGACAATTTGCATGAAATGTCAAATCCTGTTTTCTGGGAAAAATAAGAAAAATATTTCAAACTGTTGTCTGCTGAAAAGATTACCTATAGTGCTAAGCATTAAATGGGGTCATTATGGCAGAGTATAACATCAGCCATCATCCTCTTAGAGTTGTCTCCCTTGCAACTGTATCACTTCAGCTTAAATTTTGGAATAAGTATGGTAGCAAGAGAGTTTAAGGTTAAGTTACATTATGGAAATGGTCTTTTTAAATGGTGTCATTATGGAGGTGAAGGGTGTAATATCAACCATCATTCTCTTAGAGTTGTCTCCCTTGCGAATGTATCACATCTTAAATGCTGGCGTAAGTATGGTAGCAAGAAAGTTAAGGTTAAGTTACATTATGGAAATAGTCTTTCTAAATGGTGTCATTTTTGCAGTGAAGGGTGTAATATCAGCCATCATCCTCTTAAGAGTTGTCTCCCTTAAAACTGTATCACTTCATCTTAAATTTTGGAAAAGTATGGTAGCAAGAGAGTTAAGGTTAAGTTACATTATGGAAATGGTCTTTTTGAATGGTGTCATTATGGAGGTGAAGGGTGTAATATCAACCATCATTCTCTTAGAGTTGTCTCCCTTGCAATAGTATCACTTAATCTTCAATTTTGGAAAAAGTACGGTAATGCAAGAGTTAAGGTTAAGTTACATTATGGTCTTTTTAAATGGTGTCATTATTGCAGTGAAGGGTGTAATATCAGCCATCATCCTCTTCTCACGTCTAATGACAGCAGGAAATGAGAGGCCTGAAGTCATACAATGGTTCTACAACAATAATGTTGTAGGAGGAAGCTAAAATCATGTGAGCTGCTCCATGTAAGAATGTACCTTCAGGAAATAGTACGGTAATTGTCCTAAAATTTCGAACATCAAACTGTCTTACAAAATGACATATGCAAACACTGCAAACCCAGATCAGACTGCTCCTAAAGGAGCAGTCTGATCAGGATCTACACTGTTTGCCATTCCACTAAGCATTTTAAGAAACAACTGCATAAAAAGCAAACTTTAGGCCAAAATAATATGGAATAAAGTGTTCAGAATTTTAGGACATTTACCGTACAGTTTTATTCCGCTATTTAGACTACCTTATATTTGGACCACTCCACTATTAAGAACCCAATTTACCTGTCCCAAATTAGGCTTTCCTTATATTTTCATATCTGTTATACATAAAGACCACCCCATTTCTAAGACCACTTTGGACAGTCCCTGTGATGGTCTTAATATGGAAATTTATCTGTACTTATAATAATTCTGAGATATTTTCTTCTTATTTTTTCTCTATAAAAACATATTTTATGGGTACTTATTAGAAGTGCCTCCTATAGGCACTTCTAATGAGTACCCACAACAGGTTTCTATGAAGAACTACAAATATGTGGTGGTATGTGGGTAGCTGAAGCAGAAAAGCATTTGATGATAAATCAATGATATTTTCCCTTACTTCTGCATAAAAACATATGTTGTGGGTACTCATAAGAAGCGCCTCACCGAGGTGTTTCTAATGTGTACCCACAACATATATTTTTGTGCAGAACTGGGGAAAATCATCCCAAAATTATCATCAATACTCCTCCTATAAACAAGTCCTCTGCTTCAAACATGTCATCACGATAACATGCCTATATAATTTTGACCCCTTTAAACCCCACTTTCATATGGCAAAACTGGAGTTTACAGGGGTATACATTATTTTTCTTATCTCTGTTCAAAACATAGATTGTGGGTACTCCTTAGAACCGCCTCGTTGAGGCGGTTCTGATGGGTATCCACAATCTATGTTTTGAGCAGAAATATGAAAAATATCAAAACTTTTTATCTGAAAATTTTCATGTTTTGGTGATAAAATTTTCAGAATATTTGAATAGGCATGATTTTGTAATGGCATACAGTGAAGTGTCACATCTGCACGCTGATCAGCATCTCTGATCTTCACTGTCTGCCTGGAAGCCATACATCCCTGGCTCTCTAAAGAGTACCCAGTAAAGACCAATCATGGATTGGCAGACTAATCCATGTCTTAGCTGGGCCTGAAGGTACGTTTTCGCTTGTTGCAACTGTCACTGAGCTGACTGCAAGATTATAATTTCACATTGACATGGCCATAATGATTTATTAGGCCAAGGTAAAAAGCCCAATGACCTGTCATAGGAAAGCAGTAACAGTCAACCAGTAGACAGCTGGTCCAGTAACAAGTATCATCTGGCTCATGACAGGGGCCACATGACTTTAACCCTAGTCCTGCTGAACCCAGATATACCCTGCCTTTGCAAACAGTGTAGATCCAGATCAGCTGGCATCTGAACTGATCTGGATCTGCACTGTTTGTCATTCAGCATGTGGTTTTATATCAACAGTCTAGATTAAGTAATCTGATTGGCCGACAAGTAGAAATGGGCGTGGCATCTTAATTTATTCTGCATAACAAGGGCTGAAACTTCAGACTACCATTAACCCTTAAAGTGCCAAGCAAAATTTGTAGCAGATAACATTCAATTTTTCAATTTTTTTTTTTTTTTTTGTTCAGAGAAAACACGTCTTGACATTTCATGTGAATCATCTGCTTGGCAGATGATTCACATGAAATGTCGAGACTTGTTTTCTCTGTTGTTTTTTTTTTTTTTGTTCAGAGAAAACACGTCTTGACATTTCATGTGAATCATTTGCAGTTGTGATTGGCACTTTAAGAGTTAATTTGTCTTATATATGTTGTACATTTTCACAAATATTCTACAGCTCGTATTTTTTTTTTTTTTTGTTGTTTTCTTTTTCTTTTATTATTTTAAGTTGAAATGGCCAATATTTGCCTTACAGCTGTCCCTTTAAAGTCTTTAAAACTAGCAACAAAAAAGCTATATGCTCTCCCTTTCAGCTGCATAAAAAGTGATTAAGAACAAGAGAGCCATGGCGGCCCTGTAATGCTCACCTGAGTATCATAGCACTTAAAGAACCTCACCTAGAACTGATCAAGGCAAACATTCTGACCAAAACTCATAATAATTATATTAACAAGTAAGACAATGTAGCATATCTCATGGACTGTGAAACAGAGGTCAAGGTCAAATATGGATGACTGCACTCAAGATGCCATGCTAAGATGTATGCATGCGCTAAGAATCACTGGCTGCAGGAGCAATAGTTACTGAGAGACTGACCTAAACACAAAAACATCACAAGTGCCAAACATCACTCTGTAGGACCAATAGTTACTGAGAAACTGACCTAGAAATCATCAAGACAAACATTTTGAGCAAGATTCATGATGACTGCTTCAAAAATGTGACCCCTAGAGTGTTAACAAGGTTTTCTGTTGATTTGGCCCAGTAGCCTAGATTTTGATCCCAAGTGATCCAGTTTCGAACTTGACCGAGAAATCATCAAGACAAACATTTTGAGCAAGATTCATGATGACTGATTCAAAAAGGAGACCTCTAAAGTGTTAACAAGGTCTTTTTCCTTTGATTTGGCCCGGTGACCTAGTTTTTGACCCCAAGTGACCCAGTTTTGAATTTGATCTAGAACTCATCAAGACAAACATTTTGAGCAATAGTCATGATGATGGCTTCAAAAATGTGACCGTTAGGGTGTTAACAAGGTTTTCCTTTGTTTTGGCCTGGTGACCTAGTTTTTGACCCAAAGTAGCTCACTTTCGAAATTGACCTAGAAATCAAGGCAAACATTTTTAGCAAGATTCATGATGATTGCTTCAAAAATGTGATTGCTACTGTTAACAAGGTTTTCTGTTGATTTGGCCCCGTGACCTAGTTTTTGACCCCAAGTGACCCAGTTTTGAACCTGACCTAGAAATCATCAAGACAAACATTTTGAGCAAGATTCATGATGATGGATTCAAAAATGTGACCTCTAGTGTGTTAACAAGGTCTTCCTTCGATTTGGTCAGGTGACCTAGTTTTTAACCCAAAGTGACCCAGTTTCAAACTTGACCTAGAAATCGTCAAGACAAACATTTTGAGCAAGATTCATGATGATTGCTTGAAAAATGTGACCTCTAGAGTATTAACAATATTTTCCTTTGATTTGACCTGGTGACCTAGTTTTTGATCCCAAGTGACCCAGTTTTGAATTTGACCTAGATTTTATAGGGGCAAAAATTCTGAGCAAGTTTCATGAAGATTGGGTAAAAACTGTGGCCTATAGAGTGTTCACAAACTAATTGTTGACGGCGGCTACGAAGGACGACGGACAGAGGGTGATCAAAATAGCTCACCCTGAGCTTTGCTCAAATGAGCTAAAAAAATATCAGCCAAGAGAGTAACAAATCTATCCTGGTACCATTAGTAGACAGTAGCTACTTACCAAGGAACCTGAACAAGACTATTAAGGGACTGAAATGCTGGCACTCCTACTAACCAAGGGACTAACCAGTGTCAACTGGCCTATTGACCAAGGGACTAACAATATCATCTCCTTTTCCCTTGTCCTGCTGAAACCTGATATATCCTGCCTTTGCAAACAGTGTAGATCCAGATCAGTTGGCTTCTGAAGAAGCCAACTGATCTGGATCTGCACTGTTTCCCATTATTGCAACAATCCAGATCTGGCAATCTGATTGGCTGAAAATTAGAAGTGGGCGTGGCATCTTAATATATTCAGCAGGACAAGGGTTATTAAGAGATGACTCGCATCTCACATAAAATGTCTCTATCATTTTAATCAAGATAGGAAAAATATATCCACATTTTCTACAATATTTAAACCCTTTAATCTCTCTAGTTTCTGAAGTACTGAAATTTCCATCATGAAAACACGCCTATATAATTTTGACCCCTTTAAACCCCACTTTTATATAGTAAAACTGGGGTTTACAGGGGTATACATTATTTTTCTTATTACTGCATAAAACATAGATTGTGGGTACTCGTTAAAACCGCCTTGCCGAGGTGGTTCTAACGAGTACCCACAATCTATGTTTTGAGCAGAAATATGAAAAATATTTTAGTTTTTAATCTGAAAAATTTCATTTTTTTTGGAGGTGAAATTTTCCATATATTTGAATTGGCGTGTTTTCGTAATGGATTCTTCCATGCCTGAATTTGAACATGTACACTGATGCAAATAGGAGTTTCATTCTAAAACAGAAACAGAATTGTAAACAGTGTAGATCCTGATGCGGGTTCATTATCAGCTGTCTTATCTGGATCTACACTTGTTTGCACAGGAATCTGTTTTGGTCTGCAGGGCTAAAAGGGAATGCGATTTAAACAACAACGGACAAAGTTTCCAAATTTTCCCTATTTTCTACATATCATCCTTTTGTCATAAGATTCTGCTGACTTCTCTAAGAAATTGCTAGAGTTTAACCATGTGAAGTCAATGACACAATCAGTCTTGCCGACTTCTATTTCTGTCTCTCTCAATATTATGGCACTACTATTATTTACCCATGTGTCTGTCGGAAAATTTGCTTAGCCTCTAAACGGTTCATTATTTGCCCTTATTCGTACCATTTCTAAGTTGATGACATACCCTTAGGGACAACAACAGTGATTTACAGACGTTAGTTTTTTTTTCGACAACAATTTTGTATTGACCAATATGCTTTGGCAGTCTATAGGCAGTCAACAAAAGACAAATCGATCATATTTTTTCTCTAAAATGTCTCTTTAACCTTTAAAGTGAAAAGGCAGTAGTTGTAGCAGAAAACATTCAGAAATATTCATTATCTTTTTTTTTTTTTTTTTCCCAGGGAAAATAAGGCTTGACATTTCATGTGAATCACCTGCTTGGTATATTGTAAGGTTAAATGCTTTCTTTTTTCATTACTGCAGTCAGTTGTATCTGACCATTACCTGGAGGAAGCCAGTTTTGCAGGATGGTCCTGGTCTAAGGTGCGATTTGTCCCAATAGTGGAATCTTTAACCTGCATACGGGCTGTCTGATCAGGGTATACTCTGTTTGTCAGTCATACAGCAGTTTTTAGATATATCAATTGACAGTAAAGAGGATTAGAACATGTACTGTAATAAGTGATGGTGTCTCAATATTTAGGGTATATATGGTGTCTCCAATGCCTGATTCTCAGTAGTGGACTAGATTGGCAATTTACAGTAATCCTATCTTTCATGCCCAGCTGATGCGAAAGGTCAAATAAAGTTACCAGGCCACACAGATCTAGCTAAATAAAAGTAAAAAAAGATTGCATTTCGAAACAAAGAACAAACAAAATCACGAAAATCGGAGGCTCAGTTTGACTCTTCATATGCAACACTGTAGTTTGCGTCGGCTTGAGAGGTATT
This sequence comes from Anodontia alba, assembly GCA_964016985.1. Lineage (NCBI taxonomy): Eukaryota > Metazoa > Mollusca > Bivalvia > Lucinida > Lucinidae > Anodontia > Anodontia alba. Next base: position 6,536,655 of record OZ024832.1, on the reverse strand, counting down.
CGATTTTCAAAATAAACAGGATGGGCTCAATGATCCCAAAGGAAATAAAATATAATCTGCACTTTTTACAGACACAGCTTCCAATGAACAAGGAGAGATATTTTTCTTATTTTTCCAGGAAAACATAATATAATGTACTGGTATTGTATGGAAGCACCTAAGCTAGGTGATTCCAATGTGTACCCACAATCTATTTTTCTCCGAGAATTTTTTGTGCTGGGGTTTAATGACATTTAGGTCATTTTGTGTAACCTCCAAGAGAAAGGGAGAAAAGAGACAGAACAGATAGTAGAGAAGATGAACGAGAGGGACAGGGAAGAAAGAGAAACAGGAATGAAAGTGAAGAAACAGAAGAAATTAAAACATTCCCCCTCTGTCCTTACCTGCTACAAGGATAGCAGGCCTTGCCCAACTGTAAGCCAATATTAGTTGGTCGCCCCAGTGATGTAAGATACATGACACCTTCACCACACCCGACCATCCCACTTTTCTCCGAGAAACATTTATTTACTAGGATACCCTTCTTATCCAAGAGCTATACCTTAACCCTAGTCCTGCTGAACTGTATATGCCCTGCATTTCCAAACAGAGTAGATCCGGATCAGTTGGCTTGAAGAAGCAAACTGATCTGGATCTGCACTATTTGCCATTCAGTATTTGAATTTATGTCAACAAGCTAGATCAAGTAATCTGATTGGCTGAAAATTAGAAGTGGGCGTGGCATCTTAATTTATCCAAGAATGAAATGCTAATTTGTACTTTTCATTTGGACACCTTAACTCTTGTCCTGATGAACCCAGATAATGCCTTGCTTTTGCAAACAGTGTAAATCCAGATCAGTTGGCTTCTAAAGAAGACAAATGATCTTGATCTACCACTGTATGCCATTCAGTATTTAAATTTGTGTCCTGGATCAGGTAATCTGATTGGATGAAAATTAGAAGTGGGCGTGGCATCTTAATTCATTCAGCATGACAAGGGTTAAGTTCTTGTAATACTATGTCCTTTATGCTCAGCATTCTGGGTAAAAAATTTCAGCAGACATTTTTGACATATTTTTCTTACTTTTCCCAGTTTTCCCAGAAAATAGGTTTTGACATTTCATGCAAGTCGTTTCCTAACAAGACAATTTATATGAACTGTTAAAGTCTATTTTCTGTCGGCTGCTGAAATTTTTACCTAGCATGCTAAGTGTCAAAGAAAACTAACCCTGCCCAGCATAAATGAAAAAAAGTGACCCTTTTTTCTTTATCACATGTACATAGTAAAAATTTTTTGGCCCTAACAGTTTTTGCCTGTGTAAAGATGAACTAGATTATGTATCGATTAACATGATACTCGACTCATTGAAGGTCACGGTCATGAGTGCTGACGGTGCTGATAAAAACTTTGGACCAGTATATATCATGATACCAAATATAAATTAAATCCATCACTTAGTTTAGAAGTAATGAGGTCAAAAAAACTTTGACATAAATTTTAACATGAAAATTTTGACATGAATTGACCTTGACCTTAATATAATCTATGGGGTAGGGAGTGGGGTGTATGTGGGGTGTATATGTGTGTGTGGGGGGGGGGGGGGGGGGGGGATGGAACTTGGCAAAATTTTGGATCAATATGTATCGTCATACCAAAGATGAATCAAATCGGTGATAAGGTTAAGAATGAATGAGGTTTTAAAAACTTAAACAAAAACTTAAACATTTTAAAATTCTAAGTCTGTGACCTCGACCTCAAGGTCACGGTCATGAGTGCTGATGGTGCTGATAAAAACTTTTGACCAGTATCTATCATGATACCAAATAGAAACTGAATCAATCATTTGGTTTAGAAGTAAATACTGAGATCCTAAAACCTTTGATGTAAAATTTTAACATGAAAATTCTACGTCTGTGACCTTGACCTTGACCACTTGCTGATAAAAACTTTGGACCAGTATATATCATGATACCAAATATAAATTAAATCCATCACTTAGTTTAGAAGTAATGAGGTCAAAAAAACTTTGACATAAATTTTAACATGAAAATTTTGACATGAATTGACCTTGACCTTAATATAATCTATGGGGTAGGGAGTGGGGTGTATGTGGGGTGTATATGTGTGTGTGTGGGGGGGGGGGGGGGGGATGGAACTTGGCAAAATTTTGGATCAATATGTATCGTCATACCAAAGATGAATCAAATCGGTGATAAGGTTAAGAATGAATGAGGTTTTAAAAACTTAAACAAAAACTTAAACATTTTAAAATTCTAAGTCTGTGACCTCGACCTCAAGGTCACGGTCATGAGTGCTGATGGTGCTGATAAAAACTTTTGACCAGTATCTATCATGATACCAAATAGAAACTGAATCAATCATTTGGTTTAGAAGTAAATACTGAGATCCTAAAACCTTTGATGTAAAATTTTAACATGAAAATTCTACGTCTGTGACCTTGACCTTGACCACTTGCTGATAAAAACTTTGGACCAGTATATATCATGATACCAAATATAAATTAAATCCATCACTTAGTTTAGAAGTAATGAGGTCAAAAAAACTTTGACATAAATTTTAACATGAAAATTTTGACATGAATTGACCTTGACCTTAATATAATCTATGGGGTAGGGAGTGGGGTGTATGTGGGGTGTATATGTGTGTGTGTGTGTGTGGGGGGGGGGGGGATGGAACTTGGCAAAATTTTGGATCAATATGTATCGTCATACCAAAGATGAATCAAATCGGTGATAAGGTTAAGAATGAATGAGGTTTTAAAAACTTAAACAAAAACTTAAACATTTTAAAATTCTAAGTCTGTGACCTCGACCTCAAGGTCATGGTCATGAGTGCTGATGGTGCTGATAAAAACTTTTGACCAGTATCTATCATGATACCAAATAGAAACTGAATCAATCATTTGGTTTAGAAGTAAATACTGAGATCCTAAAACCTTTGATGTAAAATTTTAACATGAAAATTCTACGTCTGTGACCTTGACCTTGACATGACCTAGTGGGGTGGGGATGGTACTGTGAAAAATTTTGGACCAATATGTATAATGATACCAGAGATGAATCAAATCAGTGATCAGGTTAGGAAATAATGAGGTAGTACAATAGTTCTCTGTGAACATTGTTCAGGTGAGCTAATAAATAGGTTGGTCACTAGTGACTCCTTTTAGTGGATTATTAAACAGGATTATAAGAAAAAAATATTTCGTCACTGCAGACTGGAGCCAGTCTACACTGACATTCAAGGACGAAAACCAAAGCTTTTCAGGTGACATTTTTGGACAGTTAGCAGCCAGACAATTTGCTAAAATCTGTAATTCATATACTCCAATAATTGAAAAACCAAAAATTATTGTGCAACATCACTACAGAACTGGTTCCAATAATTCAAACAGAGACTATAAATATTTCAATGACGTATATCTAATTCAGACATATTATATTTTTATCCTTGCTTAATGTTCTTAATTCATCAAAAACTGTCCTCAGTACAAGTGGTTATACAGACAACCCTCTATATACCGACACTCGTTACAACGACAAAATTCGTTATAATGACAATTTGACTGTCACGAAACCTTCGCTTAAGAGGTAACAATTAGTCACAAATTATGAAGAATATTGTACTTAATACTTTAAAGAAACATATGCTTTGGATATTTGTTAGAATCGCCTCAGTAAGGCCATTCTAACATATATCCAAAACATATGTTCTATGAGGAAATAAGAACAAAACACGACCTTTCTCACATATCAATCTGCTCATTAAGTATTTTGTACAACAGCAACGTCATTTTACTGGCAACGTCTTTCTGAACAAATTCTGTCATTGTAACGAGGGTTCACTTATTTCTATAGTTGACTGAGGTATCCAGATAAGTATTTTCCTAATTACTCCATGAAAGTATATGTTGTGTGTACTCATTAGAAGCACCTCTCTGAGGCACTTCTAAGGAGTACTCACAACATTTGTTTTCGTGAAGAAATAAGAAAACTATCAATTTAATTTAAAACTAGAAGACCCCTTAAAGGGGTGAATGCCCATGCTACTGCCAGTTTGGCTTTGTACATTTATCATTTGACTGTTTTCAGAGTCATGTGGGCTTCATGCACAAGCTCGACCTGTATTCTGGCATTGCCATGGTGCAAATTTCCGAACATGACCTTGAAATGTGTAAGAGGTGTTGCAGACCCATGAAACCTACTATGGCATGGTTATTAGGCAAAATTATTAAATAAATCAAGGGCATGTAATTCTTGCAATAAAAGTTTGATCAGAGTTCTCTGACCGTCATGCATATGCTATAAAACCTATACCTTTTCTGTTGTGCAAAGTTTCAAACCACAATCACGAAATCCTTTTTGCTATGAGGAAATACGTATTTTTCCGCTCAAAAAGTAATTAGTTCACATTGGAACGATTCATCTTTTGACCTTTTGATCACTAGACAAACTTGGTTACAAGTTACTCCTGACACATGATTAAATCGAGCAGCACGTGTTTTAATAATACTTTGGACAGATTATATGTAATTGTGCAAAACACCCCGCTGTCTGGACAGGTAACCGAGATATGTTTGTATGGAAACAACCATTTGTATTTCATAAATTGAGTCGTACCATGGGAAAACAGTATAAACATGTCACTTATTTCTACTTGTAGATATGTACATTATCTGCCTTTTTAGTCAACGTTGTTTCACCGAAAGCCACTTGCTGAGAAGCCCTCTGTATAATGTTAAAACCAAAATCCAAAAGCATGTTGAGTGACTATGTTAATTACTACACTGATCTGTTAAAAAAATTTTTTTCCAGGAGAAAATACATATTTTTTCACTCAAAAAGCAAATTAGTTCACATCGGAACGATCCATCTTTTGACCTTTTGATCACCTTGAGAAACTTGGTTACCAGTTACTCCTGACACATGATAAAATCGAGCAGCACATGTTTAAATAATACCTTAGACAGATTATACATAATTGGTCCGTGTAAAACAGTCCCGCTGTCTGGACAGGTATAACAGTTAACAGAGATATTTTTGTATGAAAACAACCGTATTTATTCCATAAATTGAACTGTACCATGGTAAAAACAGTATCCCTCATACTGAAACATATTGGACTCAAAAGAGACAGCTAGCACATCAGGGCAGTCTAGTTCGAGTCCTCGATGCTCGCTTTCATAGGCAAATATACAAAACTGTAACCAAGGGATAGATCACTGAGCCCCACTGGCTGATGTTTGAAGGAACGCAATATTTTTTCCCATGCCACATCAGTTGATCATTACCTTCACTGCGCATCTGTGAAGAGGCTGAACCCCCAAGCAAATGTCAATGTGAAGATCAAAACCTATACTCATTGCTGTGTTTCATTTTTAACAGGCTGAAATCATTTGTATATATATGCACACTTATGCATTATTAAGTTTTAAATAGCTTGAAGGGTTGTGCGCTGCAACCTGATTGCCTATGCTTGTTTGCGTTGGGGACTTGGGTGGCAGGGACGGAGACTGGATGGTAGCTAATCATCTGTCTGGTTTGCGTCTACTCTCTCCCACACCTGACTGATATGAATGTATCGGTTAGAGGACGCGAACAGACATGAGCCGGGTAGCAGCACCCAGCATTTTTTGCTATTTGTGTCATAACCCTTCTCAGTTGAAATTTATTTGCATGTCCAATGTTTGTTCCATGTTTGCTTATTATAAATCTGTGTTTAGATGTCCTGGTTGTTTACAAAATGTAAACCTGGATTTTCAGAATAAACTTGTAAAAACTTGAAACCAGAGACATGAACTGCACTATGCAAAGTGAATATGGCAAATTTCTAATATATGAAGGGTATGTAACTCTAGAAATAACAAGAGCTGTCAGCAGACAGTATAGCTCGCCTGGAATTGGGGAGATACTAGAGTGTCAGGGTGCTCTTTAGGACCAGTCTGATCTGGCTCTGCACTTAGGCCTATGCTGCTTAGGCATATCTGTCCCAATACTTAGGATCATTACGGTAAGAGGAAATGTTATGGCATTTTAGCTCTTGATAGGATTTCTTGTGCTATATACTTAGGTCAATTTTTGCAAAAAATACATTATCAGGGATCAAATATAAAATTTCTAAGTTTGTGACCTTGATCTTGAGGCACGGGTGTGGGTGATGACGAATAAAACTTTGGACCTGTATCTATTATCATTCCAAATATGAACCAAATCTATCATATGGTTTGGAAAATATGAGTTCTTAAAACACTTTAATATAAAATTTCTAAGTTCTTAACTTTGACCTTGAGGCCAAGGACATGTGGACATTGCTGAATAAAAACTTTGGACCTGTATCAATCATCATACCAAATATGGACAAAAGCAATCATATGGTCTGGAAAATATGAGCTCTTAAAAAACTTTAACATTAAAAATTTCTACATCCATGACCATGAACTTGAGGTAATGGGCTGGGGTATTGCTGAATAAATCTTTGACACTATAACTATCAACAAATCAAATATGAACCAAATCTATCAAATGGTCTGGAAAATATGAGCTCTTAAAAACTTTAATGAAAGTGTGGATGCTGACGCCGACGCCGACGCCAGGTGTAGTGCAATAGCTCTTCCTGGACTTCCTCCAGGCAAACTAAAAATTAATAAATAATTAATTCTGTGACCATTATGCACATGCCCTGGTATTTTTCAGAGAAAATAAGACTCAACATTTCATGTGAATCATCTGCTTATCAGATGATTAACATAATATGCCAAGTCTTATTCGCTCTAAAAAAATAGTAATAGAAAAATATTAGAATGTCGTCAGTGCTACAATTTTGCTTAGCACTTATCATGCTGAATAAATTAAGATGCCATGCCCACTTTTAAGTTTCAGCCAATCAGATTACTTGATCTGGATTGTTGCTATAAATTCACATACTTAATGGCAAACAGTGCAGATTCAGATCAGTTGGCTTCTTCAGAAGCCAACTGATCTGGATCTACACTGTTTGCAAAGACAGGGTATATCCGGGTTCAGCAGGACAAGGGTTAAGGGATAATTTTTTCCATAACAAAGTAAGGTTAACCCTTACCATGCTGAATAAATTAAGATGCCACGCCCACTTCTAATTGGCAGCCAATCAGATTACTTGATCTGGATTGTTGCTATAAATTCACATACTTAATGGCAAATAGGGCAGATTCAGACCAGTTGGCTTCTTCAAAAGCCAACTGATCTGGATCTACACTGTTTGCAAAGACAGGGTATATCCGGGTTCAGGAGGACAAGGGTTAAGGGATAATTTTTTCCACAACAAAGTAAGGTTAACCCTTATCATGCTGAATAAATTAAGATGCCACGCTCACTTCTAACTGGCAGCCAATCAGATTACTTGATCTAGATTGTTGATACAAAGTCACATACTGAATGGCAAACAGTGCAGATCCAGATCAGTTGGTTTCTGAAGAAGCCAACTGATCTGGATCTACACTGTTTGTTAAGGTGGGGCATATCCGAGTTCAGCCGGAGATAGGTTAATAGGAACATATGAGGCTGTCAATGATTGAGTAATTTCAGGCAAATAATTTGGCTGTATATATTGATTCAAGGAATCCGGTCATCCCACAATGTCATCACTCATGGACAATTGCACGCTGTCATACTATACTTTTGTCTCTCCAACAATCTATCATTCTTACAAATGACACCACATACTGCAGTTTTTACTGTACCATATTGATCCTGAATATTCAGCTATCATACCCCGCTACCTTAATGATTCATAAATTTTAACAAATCCATTTTCTACCTGTTCTTGGGTCTAGAGCATTGCTGACCAAGTGGCAAACAGTATCAGATCAGATGCTGCATTTGTGGTATCTGATTAGGCTCTACACTGTCTGCATACATCTCGAAAACACCCTTAAACCCCACTTTTATTCAGTAAAATGGGGGTTTACAGGGGTATATAGTAGTTTTCTTATTTCTGCTCAAAAACATAGATTGTGGGTACTTATTAGAACTGCCTCACTGAGGTGGTTCTAATGAGTACCACAATCTATGTTTTGGTGAGGTGGTTCTAATGAGTACCCACAATCTATTTTTTGAGCAGAAATATGAAAACTACCAGAATTTTTCATCTGAAAGTTTTCATTTTTTGGTGGTAAAATTCTCAATATATCTGAATAGGCGTGTTTTCGTAATGATTGTGTCAGTCCAAATAATTAGGGTAAATAATTATGGTAAGCCAGATATAGGTCCAGATAAGGAAACAACTCAGATGATGATGATATTGCTATTTTTTCACAAGGACATTTTGTGCATACTCACTGGAATCCCCTCACCAATGAGTACCAACAAGATATGTTTTGGTGTAAAAATAACAAAAATAGTCATTAACCGTTGTCCTGCTGAACCCGGATATACCCTGTCTTTGCAAAATCCAGATCAGTTGGCTTCTTCAACTGATCTAGATCTGCACTGTTTGCCATTAAGTATGTAAATTTATAGAAACAATCGGGATCAAGTAATCTGGTTGGCTGAAAATTAGAAGTGGGCATGGTGTCTTAATTTTTTCAGCAGGACAAGGGTTAAAATTATCCTCACAATTTTGCTTAAATCTGGGGCAATGTTATGTCAGTTATGTAATAATTAATCCTTTGTGTACTAATGGCAAAATTAGCTGACTATGAATGAATTCTATTAAATTTTGTTCTCTTTTATTTTTTTTAAAATTTTTTTCAAGCAGCTATGGCTTGACATGTCTTGGCTCCTAAGGACCCATATAATGTACTAGACCCTATTTTCTGGGCCAATTCGGTTATTTTTTTCTTTAAATAAGTGTTTATTGACTCATATTAAAATTCAGCAGGCTTTATATAACAGTTAAAAATAGTCTAGCAATACATCATATCTGAAAATGCATTAAGAATATATTGAAAAATAAGAAAAATATCAATTAGTGGTCTGCTGAATTTGCCCAGAGTGGTGAAGCTTTAACAGGCTTTAGTAGAAGGCCCTGTTGGAAGAGAAGAAGGCACTTTAACCTCCTGCCTTGATCTGGTAATAACAAAAGCTGTCTTATATTGAAAATCAGAAAGTTCATTACCAATATCTGTATACCTGGTGACTATTAGATTGCTACAAAATCAAAATAAAAATATTTATAGAATTTGTTACCAAAACAACCACTGACCGGTCAGCAATAAAAACTAACAGTTTTATTATCACACTATAAAAGATTTTATTTCCCTACTTTCAGTATCAGACAAATCAAGCCATTCAGTGAGAAATTTATCTGTGCCCAACATGAGAAAATGTACCTTAAGATATATGTGTCTAGCAAAAATGAGCCAGCGCAGAACCTACAATAAGACCTGCATCATGAAAACACGCCTATATAATACAGACCCCCTTAAACCCCACTTTTATATAGTAAAATTGGGGTTTACAGGGGTATACACTATTTTTCTTATTTTGCTAAAAAAACATAGATCGTGGGTACTCATTAGAACTGCCTCACAGAGGCAGTTCTAATGAGCACCCACAATCTATGTTTTGAGCAAAAATATTAAAATATCAGAATTTTTTATCTGAAAATTTTCAGTTTTTGGTGGTGAAATTTTCCATACATTTGAATAGGCGTGTTTTCGTAATGAGTAAGGTAAGGGTTCTCATTTATTCCTCTGTTGATAGCCCAGAGGCTGTAGAGGGCATATGCAATCAGCAAAGACTCTAATCAGACTGCGCATATGTGCAGGCTGATCTGGGTCTTCACTGGTTGCACAATGTAGGTTTTGTCATGCCTGGCTCAAATATATGAAGATATCCAGAAAATGCCACAATCACGAAGCACAACCTTCCTGAGACACCAAAGAAGGAGAGATGGGGAATAAATAATGACAAAACAAACACCACATATGAAACTATCAGCACACAAACAAAGAAGAAGTGCAACACTCTGAGGAATACTCACTCAGATTCGCCTACTCATCCATGCGTTCTCAATAGCTCTTGATTTGACTTTAACCCTTGTCCTGCTGAACCTGGATATGTCCTGCCTTTGTAAACAGTGTAGATCCAGATCAGTTGGCTTCTGTAGAAGCCAACTGATCTGGATCTGCACTGTCTGCCATTAAGTATGTGAACTTATATCAAGCTGGATCAAGTAATCTGATTGGCTGAAAATTGGAAATGGGAGTGGCATCTTAATTTATTCAGCAGGACAAGGGTGAAAGAACTGGTGATGAGTAACAAACATGGCAGACTCAGATCAGATGCAGTCATTCATCCCACTGTTAGCTGTTATTTCGGACAAATCAACAGACAGTAAAATTTCAGGACAAATTGCGTAAGGAGTAAGGGTGTCCGAATATATAAGGTAAACATGGTATTAATACTAAGCGCTCTGCGTAAAAATTTCAGCAGATGACAATTTGAAATATTTTTCTTATTTTTCCCAGAAAACAGCATTTGACATTTTATGCAAATGGTCTCCAATGGAGACAGTCTGCATGAAATGTTAAATCCTGTTTTCTGGGAAAAATAAGAAAAATGAGTTCAATGTGTCGTCTCCTGAATTAGCCCTGAGGTAAAGGTTAACATTCTACACTGACCATGTTTAGAACTATGGCTCTGGACAGTCTATGCAGACATAAAGATGCTCTGTATCTAAATCTTCTGCAAAAGCAGTGGTAAAAATAAACCGCCCCCAATAAGCCAGTGAAAGCAACTTCCCTTGGGGGACAACCTATAGCTGAAATCAACTTGTCTGTCATGACTAACATGCCGGCATTACATGACTACAAGGATATATATCATGAGCCACTGAATGCGAGTAACAATAAAGTGGCATTCCATTACGAAAACACGCCTATTCAAGTATATTGAAAATTTCACCTCCAAAAACTAAAAAAAATTCAGATAAAAAACTCTGATAGTTTTCAAATTTCTGCTAAAAACATAGATTGTGGGTACTCATTAGAACCGCCTCGCCGAGGCAGTTCTAACAAATATCCACAATCTATGTTTTTGAGCAGAAATAAGAAGAATAATGTATACCCCTGTAAACCGCAGTTTTACTGTATATAAGTGGGGTTTAAGGGGGTCAAAATTATATAGGTATGTTTTCGTAATGCCAGTTGGCGAAGACTTAATATCAACAGTCTGTTCACTGTGTTCGGAGACTCTGTATTTGGCTCTATGGATAAAATGTCAAGAAACCATACAAGGCTTATGTGAACAGTGAAAGCTCTGACCTGACTGTGCATATCACTTTGCTGAAATTCCCAGGAGGTGGCCAATGTCACCAATTATCTTTGCTTATATTACTTTATTTTATGCATTTAAACATTTAATAGATAGAGGAACAAAAAAAATCAAACAAACTTATCTTCTAGAATTTCAATTTGTCCTGGGGGCAACCTTCCAAGAAAACCAGCTTGCCTCAATCAAATTTAGCTGGTGTGGGGCAAGGGAGCAAATGCTTGTTTCAAACACTGCTGTGACAAGGGAAAATGTTAGTTTTACTTTGGTCAGTACAAAATATACTTTGTTCACTCAGTTAAGTTAATCTGGAGACAAAAATATTGACCATCTTTTCTGCACATTAAAAACTAACAATTGCCATGGTAAACAATCAAAACAGTGGGTGAACATAACAAAACACTATCTTGAAAGCGGTCAGACCAAGGAAAAATTTGTGTCAAATTAATAAGCTCAAATTGCTTAATCAGTTAAGAAGGTGGTGCCATTTCACTATTTCTATTTTATATAGATACAAAAAAAAACATCATTAAACTAATTCCCTTTTAGCCCTCTTAAAGTGCCAATCACAACTGTAGCAGACCACATTTTAAAATATTTTTTTCTTCAATTTTTTGAAGAATATAAGTACTGAAATTTCATTGTGAATTGTCTGTCAAGCAGACAATTCACAAGATATGTCAAGACTTATTTTCTTTGGAGAAGATGCCCTAAATCTGTCTTAAGATTTTTATATTAGATCTCAAATTGGTCAGTCTATAAACAGCTAAATGATAGTAAAAACAAACCAAATGCAACAGGAAATTAGTAAAGTTTTAAATGTTTTTAGGTATGTTCTTGGACAAATTTGTAATTTGCAACAATTGTTTGGATCAAGCCTGATAAAATCAAAGTTAATAAACAAAACTGAGCTGAAATGGCAGGTGTAAATTTGTTAGAGACACACTCAAAGATCATTACTGTGAAGGTTGGCTCAAACTGCTTCCATCCAGGAAATTTTTATTCTGTGACATTAACCCTTGTCCTGCTGAACCCAGATATATCCTGCCTTTACAAACAGTGTAGATCCAGATCAGTTGGCTTCTGAAGAAGCCATCTGATCTGGATCTACACTGTTTGTCATTCAGTATGTGACTTTGTATCAACAACCTAGATCAAGTAATTTGATTGGCTGACAATTAGAAATGGGCGTGGCATCTTAATTTTTTCATTATGACAAAGGTTAATAAATTTCTTATATCTAAATACATTGTGCATTGTCTACAAATCATGCAAACCAGGACTAAAATTATTTTCTGTTTCTTATTATGAGAAATAATTAATCCATAAAACATGGTGAACATAATTCTCAGGCATGGAATATGAGCTTATCAGCTCAGGTGAACATAATTCTAAGGGGATAACTTGAACCAAAATAACAAATTTGTTGTACTGCAAAGGTGAGAGTTTTGGTGCATTATATTTGTCATAATGTTACCAATTAGTGACTAAAAATGGCATCAAACATCACGCAGCATCATCAAAATTGCTTAAAATGTCACAAAAATACAACGATAATGGCAAGCTTCTGAGGCTTGCACTGCAGTACGTGTGGAAAACATGGGCTGAGAAGACGAAAAAAACTCTTTTTTTCAGAGCACTTGGAAGTGCTTATCTGGAGCACAAATGGGCAGATTAATACTTTTGTAAGCTGACCCATTGCACTCTGGGTAAAATTTTCAGCAGACGACATATTGAAATTTTTTTTCTTATTTTTTTCAGAAACCAGGTTTTGACATTTCATGGAAATTGTCTCCAACGGAGGCAATTTGCATAAGTGTCAAAACCTGTTTTCTGAGAAAAGTAAGAAAAATATCACCAATAAAATCAAAATCATCATGACTATAGAGTGACCAGCCTTTAGAGTCATGATATTATTTTGGTTGTATTTTAGTGTATTATCAAACAGGATTATAAGAAAAAATATTTAGTCACTGGAAACTGGAGCCAGTCTACATATTCACCCATATTGGGACACCTCACCTCCTTACTATACCAGTCCTAAATTTTTAAAAGGTCTATTTGCTACCTCTTCTGAATTCTTCTGAAGAATCAAGGTATATCAGAGTAGAAATTAAAGCAGCAGAGAGTAAATGCAGGTTCCCAGTTATCTGATTAAAAAATTAACCCTGGTCCTGCTGAACCAGAATATGCCCTGCCTTTGCAAACAAAGCAGATCCAGATCAGCTGGCTTCTATAGAAGCCAACTGATCTGGCTCTAAACTGTTTGTCATTAAGTATGTGAATTTGTATCAAACTAGATCAAGCAATTTTAACTGGCTGAAAATTAGAAGTGGGCATGGCATCTTAACCCTTGTCATGCTGAATAAATTAAGATGATTTCAGCCAATCAGATTACTTAATCTGGGTTACTGATACAAATTCAAATACTAAATGGCAAACAGTGCAGATCCAGATCAAGTTGGCTTCTGAAGAAGCCAACTGATCTGGATCTACACTGTTTGCAAAGACAGGGCATATCCTGGTTTAGCAGGACAGGGTTAATTTATTCAACATGGCAAGGGTTAAGGTGTTTTTTGTAGTTAATCAAAACTGCAACATATGATATTCTGATTTTTTTTCCTTAAGAAAATGAGTCTGACATTTCATGATAAAACATTTTGTGTTTTTCTAGAAAAAGGTTTGTCATTTCATTAGAATCGTTTGTTTGTGTTGAGGTTTTATGGGCCAGTCAACCCAATGGGGTCATGTCGAGTGCGGTCAGTTTACCTAACCAGACTTTTACTGGTCAAGCTTAGTCCTCTAAGCGGTTAATCAGATTTGTGCACATTCTTTCGCCAGAAACTGACAACTGCCTTTATTGAATAAGTGGAAGGGAGAGAATAACCATAGAAAATATTTCATGATTGATCTCTGGTGGGGTCAAACCTGCAACCTCCTGATCACCAGTCGGATGTGCATCCAACTGCGCCAAGGAGGCCAGCACATTTCATTTGAAATTTCAAGCCTTATTTTCTCAGGAAAATATTCAAGAATGTTGTCTTTTGCTTGCATGAGCAAATATTTTGTATTTAAACAATAAGTTTTGACATTTCATGTCAGACAATTCACATGAAATGTGGTCTTATTTTCTTAAAACAACTAGAAATGTATTTGTAAAACATTAAGCCCTCAACTATACTATTGTCCTTACAAAATGCCAAAACTGAAAAAAAAAACCCATATAATTCACTCTCACAAAATTAATGTTTTTTTTGTTTTTTTTCAGAAGTTAATTAGGTGATCTACTCCTCAGCCCAAATAAGCTCTAAACTTTTAAAGGCAGAAGCTCAAATTGTTATCCAAATACAAATAAATCTTGCAAATAAAAAAAAAAATCATGAGGAATGAAAGCAATATGACCATATGCCTCTCCAATGGCTTTGAAGCTGGGGGCATAAAATATAGAATGTCATCTTCTGTGTTGTGACTGCACTTAATCTTTACCACTCTTTTGGCTAATTCAGCAACTGATGAAATGATACTTCTACTTTATTTTTTTTTTCAGAAAACAGATTTTGAAATTTCATGCAAATTATCTCGACTATATTTCAATATGTCATATGCTGAAAATTTTACCAATCATGCTAAGAGAAAAACGAAGTCTGATCATGGTCTACTCTCTTCTAAAGCGCACAACCAGTAGTCAAACAGACTTGTTCAACTTTTAGTAAGGTGTTGAAGGGCATAAATATATTAACCCTTGTCATGCTGAATAATTTAAGATGCCATGCCCACTTCTAATTTCCAGCCAGTCAGATTACTTGATCCAGGTTCTTGATAGAAGTTCACATATTTAATGACAAACAGTGCAGATCCAGATCAGTTGGCTTCTTCAGAAGCCAACTGATCTGGATCTACAATGTTTGCCAAGACAGGGCAATTCTTGTTCAGCAAGAGAAAGGTTAAGGATAATTTCAGCAACTGAACATGCAATTATTTTCTGTCAATAAATGTACTTTTTATGCTTAGCTTGTTTCCCCGCAAATTTAGCAGATGACAATTCATGATAATTTTTTCCTATTTTTTCCCAGAAAAAATGATTTGACATTTTGCACAAATTGTCTGAGACAAATTTGCATAAAATCATAAAACCCTCTTTTCTCGGAAAGATAAGAAAAATATTTAAATATCTTATCTGCTGAAATTTTTATGCAGCATGCGGAGCATTGAATTGGGTTTATCTGATCAGGCACACTGAAGTTTGCCAAAATAATATGCTTCAACATTCTGTTTACGGAATTTAGATAGAAAATTTCAATAATAACTTTCATTAAAGTTGTTAACACAAGTATCAGTCTTCAGGTGATTCGTGGTAAAATCCTGCTTCTATTTTTGAGAAATGCGTTAAATTTCCTGCAGTCTGTGAATTTGAGTTTTACAGCCCATGCAGTAAATAAGAAAAATAAGAATAAGAAAAATATTTTAAGTAATTACCCCTTGTCCTGATGAATAAATTAAGATGCCATGCCCACTTCTCATTTTCAGCCAATCAGATTACTTGATCAAGGTTGTTGATATAAATTCACAAACTGAATGGCAAACAGTGCTGATCCAGATCAGTTGGCTTCTAAGAAGCCAACTGATCTGGATCTACACTGTTTGCAAATGCAGGGTATATCTGGGTTCAGCAGTACAAGGGTTAAAATGTGGTTTATTAAAATCCAACATCTAGTAGGTTAAATATCAATTATTACCAAGCATGACATCTGTACATTTCAGTGCAGCTTACTAACTCCTTTCCATATCTTTTAATTAAGTCATTAATGAGTTATACACAAAAAGAAAAAAAAATTCTCCCAACCAACAATGACAAGTTATTATGGGTAAATTGACAGCCTCATGCAAAAAGAGCCCTAGACTGGCTCCAGTCTCTAGTGACAAAACAATTTTCTTTTAATCTGTTTAATAATCCACTAAAATAAAACTAAAGTAATATCATGACTATAGAGGCTGGTCACTCTGGTGACCAGCCTTTATAGTCATGATATTTTTTTTGGTTTTATCTTAGTGGATTATCAAACAGGATTATGAGAAATATATTTAGTCGCTGGAGACTGGAGCCAGTCTAAAAGAGCCCCTCAGTGTACATGTAAATGGCATGGACCCAGAACAACCAAGAAAATAATTGCAGTCTGATCATCGCACTAATTTTCCCACACAGACTTCACTGTACTCAGCCTTCTTCCAGATGAACAATTATAGCCCTATTCAGACTGCGCAACAGTGATGGTTGATCTGGGCCACCGCGGTTTGCAAAACACACTTCCCGTTTGTGTCACATAGCTGAATTCTGGTCTTCCATTCATTTTGCTTTCTAATTAAATGGATTACAGAGCTAAAAGTTCTCTTCTTTTTGTATCATGTACCTTTCTCCAAATTGAATGTCTTTTTTCATCTGGAAACATACCTCAAGATAAGAAGGGCTATCCACATATTCTTTTTCTTATTTCTGCATAAAAACATATGTTGTGGGTACTCATTAGAAGTGCCTCACTGAGGCACTTCTAATGAGTACCCACAACATATGTTTTTGTGCAGAAGTAAGAAAAATATCAGTACTTTTTGGATGAAAAAAATGCACCTTGTCTGTAGCTATCTGTATCTGTTATAACCGTAATTCCATTCAAACACTGGTTTTTAATAAATAAATTTCATTCCCAATTTAACATAAAATTAAAGCATGAGGCAGAAAGCTTGATTTCTTCCAATTTTCTGTTTTGCTTTGAACTACTTCAACTTCTCGAAATTTCAATGAAAAGGTACCTTATCGTAATTACTATAAATACATGAACATCTAACGCCTCTCCAAAAATCTGAGTAAGTCCATTTTACTACTTGTTGATCCGTCTAAAAGTTGCCGATCACAGAGAGTGCAGAACTAAGACCTTGATGAGATGCTGCATTCTATGGCATCTGATGTATGTCTACACTGTTTGCTCAGGCCCTTAGGATAAATATTATCATCATGAAAACACGCCTGTATAATTTTGACCCCTTTAAACCTCACTTTTATATAGTGAAACTGGGGTTTACAGGGGTATACATTATTTTTCTTATTTCTGCTCAAAAACATAGATTGTGGGTACTCATTGGAACTGCCTCATTGAGGCAGTTCTAACGCATACAAACAATCTATGTTTTGAGCAGAAATATGAAAAATATCAAAATTTTTTGTCTGAAAATTTTCATTCTTTGGTGGTAAAATTTTCAGTATATTTCAATAGGCATATTTTCGTAATGTGGCTGCATCAAGCAATAAGACAGGACACAGGACAGTGTGGCTCATCTGAATCACGGTTGCCTCTAAAACGCCAACGCTGACACTGATGCCATAGCCATGATGACATGATGACTACTAGTGGGTACTTAGCGCTCCCTGTATATAGTGGGTACATAGATAGTGGGTACTTGTTAGAACTGCCTCATTGAGGCAGTTCTAACAAGTACCCACAATCTATGTTTTTGAGCAGAATAAGAAAAATTATGTATACCCCTGTAAACCCCAGTTTTACTATATAAAGTGGGGTTTAACAGTGTCAAAATTATATAGGTATGTTTTTGTGATATGGTCAGACTGGGAAAGAAGACTTGCTGAGGAAGAATATTTGATAATAATTCTTGGATGATTTTCTCCAATTCCTCATAAAAACATACATTGTGGGTACTCAACAGAAGTGCTTTGCCTAGCCCCTGAGTACCCATAACATATGTTTTTATGGAGAAATAAGAAAAGTTATCCCAGAATTATCATCAAATAATGCCTCTTTAACAAGTCATCTGTAGTTGCTTGATAAGCAAGCAATACTGAAGTAGAAACGGTCTCTTTAATACATCACTGAGGATTTAAAGCTGAGAAAAATCTTGAGTCACTGATTGGACAGAAAAGCATCTTTCACAGTAAAAACTACCTATCTGATCAAAGTGCAACAACTCTATCACACAATACCTTGAAGTACTCTATAATTACTGGGATGATATTAATCGGAGAGGGAAATATAATTTCTATTCATAAAATTGGAAATTGAGTTAAGAAAGTGCCTGATGTTAAATTTTTTTTTTTGTTAGGCTTTTCTGGATTAATGGAGGAAATGCAATTTTCTATGACTTAATATTGACAAGAGGATTTTTATTTTTGGTCGCAATGGGACAAAAAATTGAATGAAGTGGATATTATGTGTGTAAAAGTGGGAAACCCTGAAATTATCACATTTACACAAATCCCAGGGGCAGTCTTTCAAGTGTAAGGTAAAATATTATAATATATGCAAATATTGGTATTTTCACTATATATAATTCACATTTTGAGATAGTGTTATTCATTACATAATGAGACCTAACATACAAATAGAGAAATTCAGAAACATAGAGATATTTGAATTTTTCTGCATTCTATCATGCAATGTGGGAAACATAAAGTGACACACTAAATGCATACATCACGAAAACATACCTATACAATTTTGATCCCTTTAAACCCCACTTTTATATGGTAAACTGGGGTTTACAGGGGTATACATTATTTTTCTTATTTCTGCTCAAAAACATAGATTGTGGGTACTTGTTAGAACCGCCTCGACGAGGCGGTTCTAACAAGTACCCACAATCTATGTTTTGAGTAGAAATATGAAAAATAGCAGAAATTTTTACCTGAAAACTTTCATTTTTTTTTGTAGTAAATATTTCAGTATATTTGAATAGGCATGTTTTCGTAATGGCAACAGATAAAGCACTTTTTTCATCCGAAAAATGTGATATCTTTCTTATTTCTCAACAAAAACTTATGTTGTGGGTACTCATTAGAAGTGCCTCGGCGAGATGCGTCTAATGAGTACCACAACATATGTTTTTGTCGAGAAATAAGAAAAATATTATGTGGATACCCCTCTTATCTGTAAAATGTAAAAGATGAATGAAATGATTTACATAGCAGACAGCAAGCAGGATTGCAGCACACAACATTCTAAAACTTTTTCATTTTTTTTTTTTTTTCAGATAAATAAGTATTGGCATTTTATGTGAATTGGCTGCCTAGCAGACGATTCACATGATATGTCAAGTCTTATTTTTTTCTGAAAAAATACAAATAAAAAAAAATCAAAATGTCGTCTGCTGCACTTTTGATATGTGTTTTAAGGGTTAATAAACTATTTATACATTCTTATTTAAGATTTGTAAGCAATCTGTCAGATAAAGTATGCATCAAGAATGATAATAAACACATTATACTCATGATTAAAATTCAGTAGAATTAGCTTTACACGTGCATCCTCTAATTGTTCTAAGTTTGTATTCAAATTAATGTGTAACTAATGCACATAGACATTGAAACACAGGTACGCAGTTATAAGAGAAATTTCAAATATAAAAAAGATAAGTATTCTGCATTAACAGAATTACTGGAATCAGGAAGAATTAAAAGATTTTTTGTTGTTGTTTTAAATCCTTAAAGTGCTTAAAGCAAACTTATAGCAGTGAACAGTCAGAGAAAATAAGACATTTTTGTGTGAATTATCTGCTAGGCAGATGATTCACATGAAATGCAGTCTAATTTTCTCTGATTTGATCTTTCATGTGAATTGTCTGCTAGGCAAAATATTCACATGAAATGTCCAGCCTTATTTCTCTGGAAAAACAAATTCTTAATAAATTATTTGCTCTAAAGAAACAACGCAGGTGGATTTATAGAATACTGCATTTCTTATAGGTATCTCTTTAAGAAGAGACTTGGATAAAAATTCCATTTGAAAGTGATATTAACGGCAATGACCGCCAGGCTGAACCAATGTGGAACCTTACAGGATTTAGTATCCAAAATGACAGCAATTTCACGAACACTACTATGGAAATGGAATACAACTTCGAAGTTTTTGTTCTCCTTCCCATAATGTTATTCGGAATCACGGGCAATATTCTAGTTTGTATGGCAGTGTCGATGGAGAAACGGCTACAAAGTGTAACAAACTATTTTCTCTTATCGCTGGCCATAACGGACCTTCTGGTCTCTGTCATTGTCATGCCTTTTAGCATGATACATCAATTTTTTGGTAAGTATTGGCATAGACATGCTGAAAAAACTGTTTTATTTCTTGTTTTTTTGTCATTAACCCATTGTAGACTGAATGAACTCCCCCACACTAATATTTTGTCATTAACCCATTGTAGACTGAATGAACTCCCCTACACTAATATACTGGAAGATTCTAATTTTGATTTTAGGTATGTCAGGCAATGTGATTTAGATATTCCTTAAGAAAAAAAATGGTTGAATTATTTGCAAACAGTGGAGACCCTGATCAGATGCCACGTTCTGCGGCATCTGATCTGGGTCTACACTTTTTGCCACTTAACCTTTCCGGGGTCTCCAGGCTACAATAGATTAATGTTTTTCAGGTTATCTTTTAGCCCTAAAACAGAAGTAGACCACATTTTGAATTTTTTTACATGAAATGTGAAGTCTTACTTTTTTTCCATAAAATAACAAAAAAAAAAAAAAAAGAAAAAAAAAAAATCATAATGTCATCTGCTACAAATTTTGCTTGGCGTTTTAAAGGCTGATCCCAAACATACTAAATTCAAATATTAGTGGACAATATCTGTGCAAGTCATCATCTCATATGATGTTTGATGTTTTAACAGCCCATCAACAATAGTTCAGTCATTTTAGGATAATGATAAGATAACAAAAACTATATTCCTCTTTGGCATACTATGTATGCTAGGGTTTGGGGAAGGATGTGGGGAGCGGGGTGTATAGTAATTAACACGATAAAGGTTCTGTGCAGGGGAACAATGCAAGATCTTGAGAGGAAATTGTTTCCATCCCAAGCAGGATGTCGGTCTAATTGTTTCACGTTCTTAACCAATGGTTACGCATTCGTTCATTTGGTAGGCCTGTAGTATATCTACTTCTTTATGAAGCATATGTTGCTGGTGCTCATTTGAATGGATACCAACAAAATATGATTTTATAAAGAAAATCAGAATAAAACTGCATAAACATCATTAAATATGCCATTCATACAGTCCTCAGCTGATCTTTCTTTAGTGTCTACCCTTATTAACCCTTAAGATGCCAAGAAAAACTACATCTGAAAATGTCATCTTTTTGTTGTCTGCTGCATTTTCTTGCAAACTTTTCAAACATACTTTCTGCATATAGGCAAACAGTATAGACCCAGATCAGACTGCTCCTAGAGGAGCAGTCTGATCTGGGTCCACACTGTTTGCAACAATGACTTTTTTAAGTAACTGGCAGAAGAGAAAGCAGACGACAATTGTTGTGTTTGGCATCTTAAGGGTTAAGTTGATATTTTACTTCTAAGTTTTTCCAGTAATTTTGAAAATCTCAGTGCAGTAATAAGTTAGAATACAGGGCCCAATTGTTCAAAACTAATGATGTCGTTAGTTAACGTATGGTTAAAACTTTAATCATTAAATATGGCATATATGCTAATATTTTTGCTGAAAAAATGTGAGTAGCTTTTGCATTTGCAAAAGCTACTCACATTTTTTCAGCAAAAATACCTGTGAATTGGATATTGTACTTACTAGAACCATTAACATTTTGACCACTAACATTAGCTTGTTAGCTTCGATGCTTTGAACAATGCTTCGAACAATTGGGCCCTGGACTTTTTTTTTATCTATAGCCTTACTGCCCTCAGACTTCACTCAGGTTTAGAGAAGCATATCTTAATGTGTCTGACCCTCAATTGAATAGTTGTCAGCAGGGCCAGACTTACTGTCATTTAAAACAACTTATAAAATGTGTAAGTGATCTGTTAATACTAAAATAGTGCTAATCTCAATGCAATGTCATGATTTACAACAAAATCTGCATTGCTCCAGAAAATCTGTACACTGCATTGCTTAACAGAATCTGTAAACTGTACTGCTCAACAGAATCTATCCACTGGATTAGTAACAGAATCGGTATATTGTATTGCTCAATACAATCTGTACACAATATTGCTCAAAAGAATTTGTACATATTATTGCTCAACAGAATATGTACTGAGTATTGCACAACAGAATCTGTACAGTGTACTGCTCAACAGAATCTGTCAACTATATTGCTCAACAGAATCTGTCCACTGTATTGCTCAACAGAATATGTACACTGTATTGCTCAACAGAATCTGTAAACTATATTGCTCAACAGAATCAGTCCATTGTATTGCTTGACAGAATATGTACACTGTATTGCTCAACAGAATATGTAACTATACTGCACAACAGAATCTGTCCACTATATTGCTCAAAAGAATCTGAACACTGTATTGCTCAACAGAATCTAAATACTATATTGCTCAACAGAATCTACACACTGTACTGCCCAACAGAATCTGTACATAATACTGCTAAAAAGAATCATTACATAGTATTGCTCAACAGAATCTGTACAGCGTATTGCTCAACAGAATCTTTACACTGAACTGCTACACAGAATCTGTACACAATACTGCTAAAAAGAATCATTACATAGTATTGCTCAATAGAATCTGTACAGAGTATTGCTCAACAGAATCTTTACAGAGTATTGCTTAACAGAATCTTTACAGAATATTGCTCAACAGAACTAGTACACAGTATTGTTCAATAACATTTGTACATTATTAATATGCTCAACAGAATCTGAACACAATATTGCTCAACAAAATCTGTACACAATATTGCTTAACAGAATATGTATACACTGTATTGCTCAACAGAACTGGGTACAATGTATTGCTCAATAGAATCTGTACACAGTATAGCTCAACAGAATCTGTACACCTTCTTGTCAAGAGAATCCGTACAATGCATTTGTTTGTGTTGAGATTTTACGGCCTGGTCAACCCAATGGGGTCATGTTGAGCATGGTCAGTTTACCTAACCACACTTTTATTGGGCAGGCTTAGTCCTCTAAGCAGTTAACCAGTATTGTGCACATTCTTTCCACAGAAACTGACAACTGCCCTTCTTGAATCAGAGGACGGGAGAGAACGACCGTAGAAAATATTTCAGAATCAAATCTCCATGAAAAGAATGTTGCGGACCCGGCTGTGGGTCGAACCTGCAACCTCCTGATCACCAGTCAGACGTGCATCCAATTGAGCCATGAAGGCTGGCTATACAAGGCATTGCTCAACAGAATCTGCACATAATATTACACAAAAAGAATCTATATAGTACTACCGAACAGAAACTGTATATTAGACATCAGAATTCTTATACTGTATTGCTCAACAGAATTTGTACACTGTATTGCTCAACAGAATCTATACAAAGTAATGCTCAACAGAATCTGTACATTATATTGCTCAGCTGAATCTGTACTTTGTATTCTCAAAAAATTGGAGCACTGTATAGCTCAATTGAATCTATACACTGTATTCTCAATAGAACTGGTGCACTGCATTGCTCGATTGAATCTGTACACTGTACTCTCAACAGAACTAGTACACTTTATTGCTCATCAGAATCTGTTCACAGAATTGCTCAACAGAATCTGTACACTGTATTGCTCAAAAGAATCTGTCCACAGTATTGCTCAACAGACTGTACATAGTACTGCTCAACAGGATATATACATTGTATTGCTCAGCAGAACTGGTACACAGTATTTGCTCAACATCTGTCCACAGTATTGCTCAACATAATCTGTACACAGTATTGCTCAAAAGAATCTGTACATTGTATTGCTCAACAAAATCTGTACACTGTATTGCTAAACAGAATCTGTACACTGTATTGCTTAAAAGAATCCAGACAGCTAAGTCTGACCAGTTCGTGCAGAGGATCAGGATGCTCTGATTTTACTTTCTGCACAAGATAAAATGTTGGTTTTCCTTTGGTAAGTATGAAAATTGGCTGTGTCAAGCAAAAACAATGCCTTTGAAAATGTGCAAAATGCGCAGATTCAGATCATCCTGCGCATGCACAAAGCATCATCCAGGTCTTGGGCTCCATTTGTATATTCTGCAGTAGTCAATGAATCTGTTAATGGACAGTGAAGGGCCTAATCAGACTGCACAGGCTGATCTGAGTCTTCGCTGTCTGCATATGCCTGAGGTCACGTTTTTGCATGGCGCCACCCAAATATACTTGTTCACTCAACTAAGTTAATCTGGAGACAAAAAATTGATAATCAATCTGTTGATTATTCATGAACAAACCCTTTTCCTCTTTATGACCAAATAAATGCAGTCCAAAGTCTCCAATAAGCTAACACTGTTACTTTATGACTTGTACACATCATAAAGATGACCACAACATAGTAGCTATGAAACTAATAATACATATGCATGGACTCAGAAGACTTATTAAGAAGGAGTATTCAGTGAAAATTATGGAATAATTTTTCCTATTTTTCCATAACATCATATTCTGTGGGTACTCATTAGAAGTGTCTTGATGAGGCACTTCTAATGAGTACCCACAACATATGTTTTAAGGAGAAATTGAAAAAAATATCCCAAAGAGTCATCCAATACTCCTCCTTCACAAGTCCTCTGATGGTGGTGAATAGCCATCACACTTCTCACTAGATGAATCAAATAAATATCTGGGCCCAGTTGTTCAAAGCTAACGATGTCGTTAGTTAACGATTCGTTAAAATTTACATCAAGTGATACGCAAATATGCTGAAATTTTTTGCTGAAAAAATGTGAGTAGCTTTTGCAGTGCAAAAGCTACTCACATTTTTTCAGCAAAAAATATCAGAATATTGTATATTGAATCCGCTAAAATAGTTAACGAAATGACCCTTAACGAGCTCGTTAAGCTAACGATGCTTTGAACAACTGGGCCCTGGGCTTTTATTGTATAGGCATGTTCTCATGTCATTTTTTGGGAGGATGTATAGAGGGTGTGTGTGTGTGTGTGTGTGTGTGTGTGTGTGTGTGTGTGTGTGTGTGGAGAGATAGATAGAGAGACAGACAGAGAGACAGACAGAGAGAACTCAGACAGACAGACAGACAGACAAGGTGGTTAAGTTGTATGTATAACATATCTTAAAAAAGTAAATCTCCATTTACGATGACAAAAATGATATTTCATCATCGATTTGATAAAAAAAATTACTGTAAAAGGAAACTTGTCTTAAGAACCATGGTACAAACTCATATTTCCATAGTTTTACTCAAAGAATCTAATTAGTTGAGTATTTAACATTTGTTTATTTTTGCACCATAACAAATCTTGTGGGAACTGGTTGAAATTGCCTCACCTAGGCCATTCCAGTGAGTATGCACAAGGTACATTCTTATGCAAAACTGATAAAGGGGAACTGATACACTTAAACAGGAGGCAACTCTGTCAAATTTGTTTTGTTCCCCTTCTGACAAAGGGTCTACTCTAAAAGGAAAAAAATTGCTCCCCTTGAGAGCAGACCCCTTTTCAGAAAGGGCTTGATGTGTAAGAGAGATAACACAGTCACAACACTTGTCTTCCTAGGTGGAAATGGCAAAACACCTGCCTCAGAGCAAATTCTTTCCTTTTAGAGTACAGTAGTCCCCTCTTCAGAAGGGGCTTGATGTGTAGGAAAGCAAACAGGAAATTCACAAAAGTTGTCTCCCTTGGCAAAAATGGTGAAACACATAGAATGTGTATCCAGTCCCCTTAAAATTATCATCTTTATCTGAACCTACAAAATATCAGATAAATATTTTCTTTCTTATTTTTCTATGAAAACAAGTTGTTCTGGGAGTTCATCATAATCAGTTCTACTGGGTATATGATGCTAATCAACCAAATAATTGTTACAGTTCAATCAGTCAAAATCAGCTGATGGTTGTATGTCTCTTTCATCAGTATCTAATCCTTAACATTACGAAAACAAGCCTATTCAAATATACTGGAAATTTTACCATCAAAAAAATGAAAATTTTCAGATAAAAATTCTGGTATTTTTTTTTTCATATTTCTGCTGAAAACATATATTGTGAGTACTCGTTAGAACTGCCTTGCTGAGGCAGTTCTTACGAGTACCCACAATCTATGTTTTTGAGCAAAAATAAGAAAAATAATGTATACCACTGTAAACCCCAGTTTTACTGTATAAAAGTGGGGTTTAAGGGAGTCAACATTATATAGGCATGTTTTAGTGATGAGTGCCCCTTACAACTGTAGCAGAGAACTGTTTTTTTTTGTTTGTTTTTTTTTTCTCAGTAAGCCATGGATGATAGGCTATTATTGCTAAATGTCTCACCCTCTATAAAATTAATAAAGATTATTATTGTATTTTTTTTTTCATTATGATTTTATTTAACCCTTGTCCTGCTGAATAAATTAAGATGCCACACCAACTTCCAATTTTCAGCCTATCAGATCACTTGATCCAGATTGTTGATATAAATTCACATACTTAATGGCAAACAGTGCAGATCCAGATCAGTTGGCTTCTTCAGGCAGGGTATATCCAGGTTCAGCAGGACAAGGGTTAAAAAAAAAAAAGAATAAAAAAAAAAAGACATTAAAATAATGTCTGTCATCTGTTGAAATTTTGCTTGGCACTTTTACAATTGTTATAGCAATATATAGTGATACTGAAAAGCTCTGTGTAATGAATCATGTATGGTCATAAGCTGAATTCAGCCTCTACCCAGACTTGAAAATTGCCTGAATGAGTACATTTTCAGGGGAAGCAACGCTGTCAAACTGGTTCTGCCTCCCCTCTGAAAAGGGGCTTAACCTACAAGAAAAGAATTTGCTCCCCAAAGGACAAGAATGGTAAAGTGTTAATACCTTAGAATATTCAGGGTAAAATATGATATATCAGAATTATAGAAAACTGAATAATGAAAGACTTTGTGTCGTGAAATGCTTAAGTAGTCATGTATTGAAGAGTGTTTTTCTTCTCTTTTTTTATGTTCCCTTTTTTTTATGTTGCCTAACTTTAGGGCCTTCTTTAGTAAAATACAAAGTGGACCTGCTATTCTCTGACAAAGAAAAAAAAAACTTGGCAATTGCTCCGAAGATTTATCTTAGAAAAGCAAAATTTTATGGTAGGTGATCATTGCACCCACTGGTATTGTAGTCATTAACAGTAAGTTATAGACTGCAAAAAACTCATTAACAACAACATCAGAGGTTTTTAACTACAAGACTATTTATCATATTTTTACCCTTACTACTGGAACAAACAGGCCTGAGGATACAGTGCAGACCAAGATCAGATGCTGCAGAATGCAGCATCTGATCTGGGTCTACACTGTTTGTCACTTATTAAGTAGATGTTAGACATATCAATGGACGTAATCAAATTTAAGGATATGTATGGTAAGGACTTTAGGTGTCTGAATAGTTAGGGTTTATATGGTAAACAGAAGTTTCAGACAACAAAACATCAACAAGAACAAAGCATCAAAACATATCTTGAGGCTGCAACTCACTGGTACCGCCTAACAAGACAAGTCCAGTGAGTACCCACAAAAAATGTTCTAGTGTAAAAACAACAAAAATTATCCTAAATTTATCTCATCACTTGTTTATTTGAAGCTATGATAAACAAATACCTTATTAATTCTAAGTATTGGGACAGACAGGCCTGAGCAAACAGTGTAAACCCAGATCAGACTGCAGAACACAGGGTCTGATCTGGGTCTACACTGTTTGCCACTCAGTCCAAAAGCTTTTAGACTAATCAACAGATACATACAGTATGTTTTGGTTTTATTTCTCCATAAAAACAAATGTAAATTGGGATCTCAGCAGTGCACAGCTGCCAACATCTGAAAATACTGCTGGGTACTTCCAAGTTTACTATATTTTTACCTTAAGTTCAATATTTATCATAAATATTGGGACACCTTAACTATTTACCATACTTTTTCTAGAAGTTAGACAAGTTTTGAGTCAATTGGTGCAGAGGTGTAGGAGGAAATGGCTTTTAAAGCAATTTTTGATCCTGCACGCAGCATGACGGACTTTGACCTATCACAATAGCTGACCTTGAGCACTTAGTGCTCAGGTGAGCTAACAAGTCTATTTATGCTTGATGAGTGGCAAACAGTGTAGATTATTACGGTATTTCATCAGCTTACCGATAACTCCTTATTATAACTAAACAAGTCCACATTACCACCAAGCTGTTGAAGTGTCTTAAACCTGTTGAAGTGTCTACAAATTGTTGGATGAGTAGAAAACAGTGTAGACACATTCACATTGATCAGATGCAGCAATCTTCAGCATTCTATCTGGGTCTATACTCTGTTTGCTATGGCCTCTCTGAATACTTAGGGTAAGTAAGATAGTCAGTTGCCCAAATGAGTATAAGTCTGCATTGGGGTGGTGTGGGGAGGGGTTTAGAAATTACACTTTATCTCCAGTATAAGCATAGATTCAGATGATGGTGATTATTTAGGATATGCTTTTTTTTACATTTTAAAGGTTGCTACTTCTGACAGGACAAAAATGACAGGACACCACTTTTATTCCAAACTGACTTTCCCCGTATGGTTCCACTGATAATTATATGCCATCGAGTATACCGTATTTACCATATGTATTCGGACAGACAGGCCTGAGCAAACAGTATAGACCCAGATGAGATGCCACAGAACATGGCATTTCATCTGTGTCTACACTGATTGCCACTCATCCAGCAATTTTTAGACACAATTAACATCAGGTAGTGAAATGTACTGCTTCAAATTTTAGAACATATGTGGTAAGGAGTTGAGGTGTCCGAATACTTAGGGTAAATACGGTAGGTATACAATACATTTGTTCTACCAGCTATTTATAGCAATGCAGTAGAGTGTATGACTTTGAGTCAAGCAGACCGGGTGGGGAACTGTTGATTAGCGTTTTTTCACCTGTTACTGTATGTAACCAACATGTGTGCATGATACTCCTCGAGTCTCATTTCACATGATTCTTGGACACCCAAGAGATTCAGGAACAAATTTCAATTTGGAAGGATGATGAACGTCACCAGGTATATATATATAATCTACTTATATTGCCTTTCGATGCAAGCTGGCTTTTTATTGAAACATGATAGTGAATGAGTGTAGGACTTTGAATCAGGGTTTGATCCCCAGGCAAGACAATATTTTCTCCAATATTTGTAAGTGTACCACAAGGTATATTTCGGTCCAAAAATATTTTTTGATCACTCCCTTTCTCTGGTGCCATACTCTTAGGAGGAATCATGAATTTCAGGCAATAAATATATAAGGACTCATGAATAAAAATAGGGAGAAAAAACACTTTCTATACATTAGTTTGATATAAACAGATCAATCAGACTTATTATGGGATTGGATTTTTCACTTAGGCAGAAAAGGTTTAGCATAGTCCAGATAACAGGAAAATTCCAAAGGCAATTTTTGCCACTTTTGCATCAAAACATATCTTGTGGGTCTCACTGGAATTGTCTCAGTGAGGCAATTCAAATGAGTACACACAAGCTATGTTATGTGCAAAAAAAACCCAAAAAGTTGCCCTAATTTTATTACCATCTCACTTATTCCCTTATCCAGAGTTTGGTTTGGTAATTTGTAAATAAGCGATGGGATCAGTCAGTTTCAGATCGGGTAGATTTTTCTGATGAGCTTTTTCTCATTTCTCTAAGAAAATATATCCTTTGGGATCCCATTAGAACTGATTCTGTGAGAGAATTCTAAAAAAAGATCCCACAACAGTATTCCAAGGGGAAAGTCAGAAAAAAATATCTGTCTTTTCACCTCCAAAGTAAGGATTTATCTGGAGTCCCGATTATTCATTGAGTATTTCTGGAAGGAAGTTTTAGTTTTCAGCAAAGAATAACAATCAGTTTGTTACATCATTAAGAAATCAAAACTCTGATTTCTCCAGTGTAAAGTTCCATCCAAGATGAATGGCAGAAAAATCAAATCTTGTTAGGTTCAACTCAAACGGCAGGTCCCCCAAACTCTGTCAGCACTGTACTTACTCTAAAGATTTTGACACCTTAACTCTTTAAGATGTTTGTCCAAAACTTTAAAAACTATTTTACTACTTGCTGAGCTGTCCAAAAACTTCTTTATGAGTGGAAAACAGTGCAGACCCAGATCAGATGCCACATTCTGTGGCATTAGATCTGGATCTACACTCTTGAGTCTGTCCAAATTTTTAGGGTTAATATGATAATACAGAAATAATATTAGATCCCAAAGCTGTCAGTTGGTTCTGAGACAGTGACAGAAAATCCCAAAGTTAGTGTCTAAGGTGATATTTTATTAATGCTTAGCATGCTGGGTAAAATTTCAGTAGAGGACATTTTGAAACATTTTACTTATTTTTCCTAAGCCTTAGGAGAAAATTTGTATGAAATATCAAATCCTATTTTCTGGGAAAAATAAGATTTTTCAAAGTGTGACTGCTGGAACTGCTCGTCACGTGCTTAAGTGTTAATGAAAGGAAACAAAAAAAGAATGTACCTCAAAAATCTTGAAATAACAATGGGGAAAATGTCAAAGACATTGCGGATGATAAGACATCCCAAAATTTTGTAACATTATACAAAGTACCAAGTACTAGTCCGGTAAACCAGTGATAAGATATAATATAGATCAGTTCACAAGTAATGGTAGTCATTTGTAAATGGATGAATGTTTACTGACCATGACATAGCATGGGATTCCCATTTTTTTTGATTGAAATTTCAGTATGCCTATCGTAAGAAGTGTGTTCTCCTGTTTTACATACTAAACTCTTCTTCCATTACGAAAACACGCCTATTCAAATATATTGAAAATTTCACCACCAAAAAATTGAAAGTTTTCAGATAAAAATTCTGATATTTTTCATATTTCTGCTCAAAACATAGATTGTGGGTACTCGTTAGAACCGCCTCGTCAAGGCGGTTCTAACGAATACCCACAATCTATGTTTTTGAGCAGAAATAAGAAGATAAGGTATACCCCTGTAAACCCCAGTTTTACTATATAAAAGTGGGGTTTGAGGGGGTCAGAATTATATAGGTATGTTTTTGTGATGCAGAGCAATATCAACCCAACTCTACTCTATGCAGTGAATATACTGACTTTTATTATTATCATTTAAGGCTAAATTAAAATCCAAGCCCTGAACGGACTGCAGTTGTACAATATGACTGATATTACTGGCAATGTTGATCAGATTCATGGAGTACAATACATGAATAGCATCAGAGACAGCCATGTTTGTGTAATGTTTGTCAGACAATGCATGATTGGCTATTTTTAGCATACGACCACAAAGGTTTGTGACTTTGCATTTTTGGATATTGTACAAATGCTATGAATTAGAACAAAATCATATGTGAGCACACATATGCCTAAGATATAATAGAAAAAAAAAAAAAAAAATGTGTCTGTACACTTTTTCAGTTTTTTCTTGCTTCATAGTATCACATACACAACTGAAATAAAGCATGTGGAGGGAGAAAAAAAATGTTACATTTGTTGTTAAAAGAGTGGACTACTCTTTTACTTGTCTGTAGAAAACAGTTGTACTGTTCGGTCCGAACAACAAAAATTGTTAGATTCTCAAAATCCACCGCATTTGTCCAAATGGTTCCGCATAATATATGATTTTTTTAATGGGAAATTTTTTTCAACCTACAAAAAATACATGACACTGAAGTTTTCTTTTTTTCTTTTTTATCTGAGAATTATTTTAATTAACTCTTGTCCTGCTGAATAAATTAAGATGCCACGCCCACTTCTAATTTTTAGCCAATCAGATTACTTGATATGGATTGTTGTTATAAATTCACATACTTTATGACAAACAGTGCAGATCCAGATTAGTTGGCTTCTTCAGAAGCCAACTGATCTGGATCTACACTGTTTGCAAAAGCAGGGTATATCCGGGTTCAGCAGGACAAGGGTTAAATCAGATTGCGATCAAGACCACAACTTGCAAAGAAAATGTTCAATTTGCCAGAAAGAAATTCAGATCTGATGATTTGAATCCTCTTGAGTTCATCTTAAGACTTTTGATGATGGATCATATATGTAATTCAATAATTTATTAGGTGTTAATAGGTGTTATGTATCAAATTAATCAGCCAAAAAACATGAAAATGCCACCAATAATAAAACAAATGTTCTGTGAAACAATAATAAATCCATAAAACAGCAGAGGAGTTGAGGGGGAGTATTTGGTGATAATTTGGGGATAATTTTTCTTATTTCTTCATAAAAACATATGTTGTGGGTACTTGTTAGAAGCACCTCACTGAGGTGCTTCTAAAGAGTACCCACATCATATGTTTTTAAGGAGAGTTGCAGAAAATAATTGAGAATTATCCCTAAATATTCCATCTTAACAAGTCCACTGGTAAAAGTAGACAAAATAATCAGCATCATAAATATAATATATAGCGGAAGCAGCAATGCCAATAGTTAAGCTGGTAAAAAATCAATCACATATGGACAAATTGCCAGTCCTAACCTCAAGAGATTTTATAAGAAAATTGATGAACTTTATATCCTCAATGAGTTCCACAGCACTATATAAGATACTTATTTTTGTCCAAAAAAAGAAAAAGGATTGACAGTACATTTCATCATCTTTGGCAGTGGACATTTTTCTGTTTTCTCCAAAAAACAATAAACCATATTTGCCCTATAATTACCACACAGTGCACTTAGGTTTGTCAAAAATACTGGGAGAACTTGTAGTAAAATATGTACCTACGTAAACTAAATCAGTGAAGGACTTATCAAATGATGCTAATGAAATGTTCTTCTTCTGATTATTTAGTTGTCAGTTTCTGGCGAAAGACTGTGCACAATACTGGTTAACCACTTAGAGGACAAAGCCTGCCCAGTAAACGTGTGGTTAGGTAAATTGACCACGCTCGACATGACCCCACTGGGTTGACTGGGTCGTAAAACCTCAACACAAACAAACTTTATAAAAGCATATGTTGTGGGTACCCATTTGAATTGCATTGACAGCATATGACTTTATAAAGAAGTCATTACTAAAACACGCTTATTCAAATATATTGAAAATTTTACAACCAAAAACTGGCAAATTTTCATATAAAAAATTCAAATACTTTTCATATTTCTGCTCAAAACATAGATTGTGGGTACTCATTAGAACTGCCTCACCGAGAGAACTTGTGGTTAGGTAAATTGACCACTTACTTTGTCAATCTGCATATTACCCATAGTAGAATCTGCAGTGTGACATATTCTGTTTAACAAAATGGCTTGCTATTGGGCCTCCGCAATATTCAAACGGTGATAAAATGCTGATCTTTCAATTAGCACCGAAGATTGACTGCACAGTAAACACTGGAAGCTATATCTTTTTATTCATTATCCAATTACTCTACAATACAGGAGGAATTTAGCGAATCATTTACCACAGACAATATTTCCAGATAAGGCACTTTTTTCAGCCGAAAATTATTGATATTTTTCTTATTTCTTCACCAAAGCATATGTTGTGGGTACACATTAGAATCACCTCATCAAGGTGCTTCTAATAAGTACCACAACATGTTTTTGTAGAGAAGTAAGAAAGACATTATGCCGTTACCCTATCTTACCTAAAGCCATGCGGAAGACATATATAGGATATTTAACCCTTGTCATGCTGAATAAATTAAGATGCCACACCCACTTTCAATTTTCAGCCAATCAGATTACTTGATCCAGGTTGTTTATACAAATTCACAAACTTAATGACAAACAGTGCAGATCCAGATCAGTTGGCTTCTTCAGAAGCCAACTGATCTGGATCTACACTGTTTGCAAAGGCAGGATATATCCGGGTTCAGCAGGACAAGGGTTAACCTAATTACAGCTCATCCCCTACAAGCATACAGTCAGGCAATTTCGTTGTCTTCAGGTTACAGCCCATGTATTTGTATCTACTTCTTTATAAAAGCATATGTTGTAGGTATTCCTTTGAATGGCCTCAACAAGTTGAGGCTATTCAAATGAGTACCCACAACATATGCTTTTATAATTGAGTTGGGATTTAACCCTTGTGGGTTATTTTGTTGTCTCCCAGAGAAAGGGAGAAGAGAGAGAGAAGAGATAATATAAGAGATGAAAGAGAGGGACAAGGGAGAAAAGAAAATGAATGAAAGTGAAGAAACAGAAGAAATAAAAACATTCCCCCTCTATCCTTACCTCCTGCAAGGATAGCAGGCCTTGCCCAACTGTAAGCCAATATCAGTTTGACGCCCCAGTGACGTAAGATACAAGACACCTTTGCATCACCCAATCACCCCCACATGCTTTTATAAAGACAGTCAGAAACAAATATCACGCAAGCATCTTAAGTAATCCTCTCTTGAAATCCTCTGCTAATCTTTCTTTAAAGCGTGCCCTTAAAGGTGTACATTTTACTAAACGGTTTTCCCAGTAATTTTGAAAAACCTACGTGCACCATGCACTAATTAGACAGAATAGGGTAAGAGAAATACAGCTCTTAACCCTTAAAGTGATAATCACAGCTGCAGCACATGACATTTTTATTTTTTTTGTGCTTGTATTTTCATAGAAAATTAGACTTGACATTTCAGGTGAATCATCTGCAAGGCAGACAATTCACATGAAATGTAAAGTTTTATTTTCTCTAAAAAAAAAAAATAAAACAAATTAGAATGCTGTTTGCTACATTTTTGCTTAGCGCTTAAAGGGTCAACTAGATAATTCAATTGGCAAGTCAAGGAAGTTTGCTTAAAGATATATCAGTGAGTTGTGGCCCTTAACTACTGTTAGGTTAAAAGGGAAGATAATAAATTTAGCTGAGGAAGAGATTTAAAAAAAAACAAAAAAACATACAAATAGTCTTCAATCTTCCCTTTGCCAAAAGTGTAATTTTTTAATGCTTAATACAGTGAGTGGTTGAAGAAAAGCAATGCGTGATTTCCTGCCATTGGTATGTTTTGAAACTAGAAATGTCAGTGAGCAATGCTAACTCTTGAAGCGCCAAGCAATGTTTGTAGCAGATGACAATCTAATGCTTTATTTTCAGATGATTCACATGACATGTCAAGACTTGGTTTTCTCTTAAAAAAAAGAGTAAATACAATATATCAATATTATTGTCTGCTGCCATTGTGATTGGCGTTATCAGGGTTAACAGAATATCTTTTGGTACCAATACATGTACAAATTTCATTTGATTTCCATGAGAGAAACTCAAGGTATCTGAAGAAAGCAATTTTCGACATTTTTTCAGGGGCCATAACTCAAGACAGATACACATAGATGTCTTTTTTGAACTGAAATGGTGTTACCATCAATAAGCCACCACATTAAATTTATTTAAATCTGATGAAAGACTTGCATTATACATGAAATAAATTTTTAACATTTATCTCATATAAATGCTGATTTGAACTGAACTTGTGTAGTTGTCACCACAAGCTTTGCTTGAATCAGATGAAAAACATGCACATTATGGCAAAGAAACCAATTTTTAACATTTACCAATGGCAATAACTCGGTAAATAATAACTGAAATTAGCTGATTAGCAATTTTATACCAGGTCATCCCAATACCAATGCACACATTATGGACTCGTTAACGTCTTTCTGATGTAGACTAAAAACAAAGGTGCCACCCATATGCACTTTTGTTGCCGAGTACCCTTTAGAATGTTCATTTGGCAAACTGGGCTTTCATCCCACTGATTTCTACAGAATGTGATCCACCTACGACCAACATAATTAACCAATTTTCATGCTCCCCTATCTGTTAAGCAGAATGCAATAGTGAGATTTCTGGAAATAATTTGAAGGGCAACCAATGACAAATATAGATCTCCAATGACCAATATCAACCACTAATTTCCACTTATTAGGTGAACATTGCTTCCAGCACAGCAGAAAATATATGAGGCGTTATGTGACATAACGTACCTTATGGAATGTGCCCAGTGCAGACTGGGCACACCTCTGGATAACGCACATTGTTACCACCAAAATGACCGTATTCGACCTAATTACCACACTGTGCACTTAGCTTTTTCAAAATTACTGGGAACACTCATTTGTGGTAAAATATGTATCTACCTACTAAGGATACACTATAAAAAAGATCAGAAAAAGGACTTATTTGACGATGATTATGTGATTGTTTCTGATTTTCTTTATAAAGGCATATGTTGTGGGCACTCATTTGAATTGCATTGACAAGTCGATGCAATTCAAATGAGTACCCACAACATATGCTTTTAAAAAGAAGTAAAGAAAAATTACACTGGCTGTAATCTGAAGACTTCGGAATTTCTTGACTGTGCGCTTATAGGGGTATGTGCTGTAATTAGATCGAATACGGTATTGGTCTTTTGTTATTTCTCCAAGAAAACATATGTTGTGGGTACTCATTAGAAGCGCCTCACCGAGACGCTTCTAATGAGCACCCATATGTTTTCATGGAGAAATAAGAAAAATATTGGTCTGGATAGTCCTCTTACTGTAAAAATTCTAATAAAAGCCCATGCTCTAATAAATGCCCTTCCCCTAATCTGGGCATGAAAACCAGTGATTTTTTATCATTTTTCTTGGAAATACCAGCCTCTAATAAACGCTACAAGTCAATTTAGAAAAAAATATCGCTGCTACCTCATGCAGTTCGTTTCCAAAATCTACTGTTTAATAATCAAACTAGTCCTCCGCCAGGTATTACGACTCTCTTAGAGAGGCTGACACTTCTTTTGTACTGCTAGTCTATACTTAACATGTACGTTGTAACACTAGTACATATACTTCCTTTTCTGATATCAATATGGCAGTCATGGGAAGAGAACTTGAATATTATGAAGTTTTTCCAGCTGGTATCAAACACAAACAGCCTCTAATATATTAAACGCCCAACTCCCTCTAATAAATGCCCGGGCAATAATTAGAATTTTTATGGTATATACAGCTATCAAATTTCAGATCAGCCAGCCCATCCACTGTCCCACTGAAGAAGTCTCAGATCTTTGGCTATCAGCACAGTGCCCAGTGCAGACTGATCAGACTGCATAGATCTTTTCTGGTCTCACATCATAAGGAACATTTTCTTAAGTTGTGAGTGAAGTATGATTAAGTACTTATATAGCAGCATCAGCCTAACTGAATAGAAGAAGACAGGGGTCAAGGTATCAGTTACTTTTAGTTGCATACAAAGTACCATATTCACCCTGAATATTAACCCTTGTCCTGCTGAACCCGGATTACCCTGCCTTTGCAAACAGTGTAGATCCAGATCAGTTGGCTTCTGAATCTACACTGTTTGCCATTCAGTATGTGAATTCATTGCAACAATCCAGATCAAGTCATCTGATTGGCTGAAAATTAGAAGTGGACATGGCATCTTAATTTATTCAGCAGGACAAGTGTTAACACTTTGCCTGCTGGGTAAAAATTTCAGCAGACCACATTTTGAAATATTTTTTCTTATTATTATTTTTTTTTTTTCTAGGAAATAGGATTTAACACTTCAACACTTTAACACTGTAAAATCCTGTTTTCTTGGGAAAAATAGGAAAAAATATTATCAATTTGTCATCTGCAGAATTTGGCCATATCATGGCAAGTGTTAGGACACACAGGCCTAATGAAACAGTGTAGATCTGATAAGATGTGTGCAAGTTGCAGCATCTAACAGGGGGACTTGGGGAACCTAGATACACAATATACTTTTTTTGAAAACTTTTTAAAAGGGTGACAACTCTTGTGACTTCCTGTTTGCTTTTCTGCAAACCAAGGTGATTCTGACAAGGGATCTGCTCTAAAAGGGGATTCCTTTTCAGAACTGATGGGATCAGTGCAAAACCTCACTGTTTTAGGATAAAAATTATGTATCACAATTGAACAGATACACTTTGTAGATTTCCTGCCATTTTTGACAAGGGAGATAACTTTTATGACTTGTTTGCTGTCTTGTGTACCAATCATCTTCTAAAAACTTTTCAAACCTATTTTTGCATACAGGCAAACAGAGTGGACCCTGATCAGACTGCTCCTAAAGGAGCAGTCTGATCTGGGTCCACACTGTTTGCAAAAATTACTTTTAAAATCACAAGCAGATAACAAAGCAGACAACAACAGTTGTGACTGGCACTTTAAGGGTTAATGCAGCAGCAGTGTTGACAGATCAGCAACTGTACATCACTGCAAAGCTCTGGCCTATTTAGAAGGTCCATAGCATGCATGTCACAGCAACCAGTGTGAGGCTACAAAGCTTGGAGAGAGCACACAGGTGTTACTGTTTTGCTGACAGCTGAAAACCTGATACATTCACAGGTTGATAAACGATGCACCACAGAAAATGACTGTTTTGCTGACAGCTGAAAATCTGGCACAATCATAAGCTGACACATCATGAAAACACGCCTATATAATTTTGACCCCTTTTATATAGTAAAACTGAGGTTTACAGGGGTATACATTATTTCTCTTACTTCTGCTCAAAAAAAAAAAATGTATTGTGGGTACTCGTTAGAACTGCCTCACCAAGGCAGTTCTAATGAGTACCCACAATCTATGTTTTGAGCAGAAATATGAAAAATATCAGAGATTTTTATCTGAAAATTTTCAGTTTTTGGAGGTGAAATTTTCTATATATATGAATAGGCGTGTTTTCGTAATGAGGATGCGCACCACAGAAACCGACAGCTGAGGTATGCCACTGTACAGCCTACAGCTGAATAAAAGCTGAATATGTCCCTCTGCTCATGCCATTTCATCGTAAGATTCAATATCTCTTCATAAGGCAATCTTTTCAAACAAAAAAATATCAATGTTTTTCTTACTTCTCCATGAAAAATTGTGTTGTTGGTACTCATTAGAAGTGCCTCACTGAGGCACTTCTAATGAGTACCAACAACATATGTTTCCATGGAGAAATAAGGAAAATACTTACCTAATTTTCCCTTTTATTTAGAGCTATGAAAATTGACAAATGACGTACTAGGATAGTATGCCCCATACCTATCCCTGTATGTTGCGACGTCATCTGTTGCCATTAAGTCAAAACAGAAACAGATTTCTCTTGTTTTATAGCAACAAGGCATATTCTTTTAAAAATATCTGTCACAGATTGCCCATGCGGAAATCAATTCAGCTCAATGACAGAAAGCCAATGAGATAGTGTGCTCAGAATTCTGATAGGCAGAAAAAAAAATAAGTTTATATAAGAGTGATATCCAGATGTTTATATTTCTTAGTTCTCCATAAAAAAACATATGTTGTGGGTACTTTTTGGAAGTGCCTAACTTTTCATGGATAAATAAGAAAAAATATAAATTTGTATTGGCTGAAAAAAGCACCTTACCTAGGGATATAAAAAAAACTAGGTAAAAGAATAAGTAATGGACAATGACACAAATAATATGCACCTCCCCAACCCCCACTCCTCCTCTGCCAAAAGAAAAAAAAAAAAAGTTCTAAATGTTGTCTATTGCAGTTGTGATTAGCTCTTTAAGGGTAAATATTACACAACAAATATGGGTTTCCATTTATTTTAAAAGAGGACACAATAAAGAGATTCTAATAAATAAATAGGCAGAACATATATCTGAGTGTTAACTTTTGTTCTAAACATGCCTTGTAAATTTCCCAGCGGCTTGGTTTATAAAACATCAACAAGCATGGTAATTATCGGACAGGAAAGTCAATAAACATTTGTCAATTATGGTATATCTGTATTCACCACTTCTTGAACATCGGATTGATTATCTTCACGTCTGCTGCTACCCAAACCTAGCAGACTTTTTCTTTATCCCCACATCTTAATGCTAAGCATTCTGGTTAAAATTTTCAAGACAACATTCTGAAATATTTTTCATATTTTTTTCCAGAAAATTGGCTTTGACATTTCATGCAAATTGTCTACAATGGAGGCAGTTGGCATAAAACATCAAATCCTGTTTTCTGGGAAAAATAAGAAAAATATTAATTTGTCATCTGCTGAATTACCCAAGAGAGTGGTAAAAGTTAAATTAACCCCTAAAGTGCCAGTCACAACAGCAGTAGATGGTATTCTTATTTCTTATTTATTTTATTTTTTTCTGTAAAAATAAGACTTGACACTTCATGTGAATCATATGAAGTCATCAATGATGTTGCATGATGTTTGACGTACAGTTGACTCTCGTTATCTCGACCTCGCTTATCTCGAATAACCACTTCTCGAAGCGAAAATCTGGTCCCTGCCTATACATGAAAACCTAACAACAGATGGAAAATATTGTAGAAAAGAGGAGAAATTGCTCCTAAGGAGCAATTTCTCCTCTTTTCCACAATATTTTCAATATATCTCTAACTTCAAAAGTCCAATTACCTATCAGTTTGTTAAATGTGGTTAATCAAATTATTTTTTCCTCAATTCTGCAAACCTGATATGTCGAACTACGGATATCTCGAAGTATTTCAGAGAGTCCCTTGGAGTTCGAAATAACGAGAGTCGACTGTAGTTTGTAATCAGCAGTTTGGTAACACTGACCTCTCAATAAAAACCTTGCAGTATACCAAATTCACTATTGCGAGTCTTGGCACAGGACCTTATTTGGATGGTACTAAACACCACAAAACAATGCAAAAATCTAAAGTCACCCTTAAAACTTTCTTTGGAATCCATTAGGCACTTGCGTAATATACGTAAGAAAAATAAAGAGACTGCAACTGAAATAAAATATTTTGCCTCTTTACCATAGGGGCAGCAGCTCTTAAAAGAAAGAATTTATCGCTTCCAAAGTAGGGGCTACTCTTAATTATTGTTTGTGTTGAGGTTATACGGCCCAGTCAACCCAATGGGGTCATGTCAAGCGCGGTAAGTTTACCTAACCACAGGGTTACTGGGCAGGCGTAGTCTTCTATGCGGTTAACCAGTATTGTGCACATTCTTTCGCCAGAAACTGACAACTGCCCTTCTTGAATCAGCGGAAGGGAGAGAATGACCGTAGAAAATATTTCATGATCAATCTCCACGAAAGAATGTTGCCGACCTCGGTGGGGGTCGAACCCGCGACCTCCTGGTCTCCAGTCTGAATAAATTAAAATGTCACGCCTGTTTCTAATTTTCAGCCAATCAGATTACTTGATCAGGATTGTTGCTATAAATTCACGTACTTATTGGCAAACTGTGCAGATCCAGATCAGTTGGCTTCTTCAGAAGCCAACTGATCTGGATCAACACTGTATGCAAAGTTAGGGTATATCCGGGTTCAGCAGGGTTAATCCCAGATCCAACATAGGGGCTACCCTTTAAGGAAAGAATTTGCTCCCAGAGGGAGCAAATTCTTTCCTTTAAGAGTAGCCCCTATTTAGGATACTAGGGAGAATGAAATGTTTCTGGGTGTGCATAAAAACTATGCCCTCGGGATTATGCACTTAACTGAAGAAGAAGAAGAAGATAATTTTATTCTGCTAACACCACTAACAGATGATCTATAATACCCTATGTACCCTAAATATCAAGACATCTTTACTGCTTATCATACTTGTCGTAAATTGTTCTGAACAAGTCCAATTTACTACCTGTTGCTATGTCTACAAATTGCTGGATGAGTGCAAAAACAGCGTAGACCGTGATCAGATGCTGCATTCTGTACTGCTTGCACAAACCAATCTTTCCAATAGAATATGTTTATTAACGTATGCATAAAAGTTGTGCTGCCAGTCTGTTTCCATGCCAATTTGTCATTTAACCCTTGCATGCTGGGTTAATTGTTTAGCAGACAAAATTCTGAAATACTGTAATTTTCCAAGAAAACAGGGCTTGACTTTTTAGGCAAATTATCTCTTACTATGGTGACAATTTGCATGAAATTTCACCCTCTAATTTAGGAAAAAATAAGAAACACAACAATTTGCCATTTGTAAGAAATATCACCAATATGTCATTGCTGAAATTGGCCAAAGAATCTTATATGGCTTTTTTTCCTTTTTTATTCGGGTTTTACAGCCCTTTCAAGAATATTTCGCTTATATTGAGCTGACTGTTCATCAAAGGTGGGCAAAAACCAGAGAACCCGGGGAAAAACCACCTGATCAGCAGAACTTGGCTTTCCCACATGTGACTGGAGCAAGGCTTGAACCACAGCGGTGAGAAAACTTATTGATTAAGAGTCAGCTCTCTTATCCTCTAGGCTACAGGGCATCATGATAGCAATTGCCATGATAGTGCTATCATGATAGTGTTTTCAACTATAGATAACTATCGCCAATAGTCGCTTCAGCTATGGAAAGTTTTGATAGTTTTTGTCCCTGAAAACTTTCTCTTTCTGTAATACCATTCTGAAGCTTTTTGTCTAAATCAACAAAGAATGAGAACAAAAAGAACTGCTTTGCAAAAATGTTTGTTAAAATGGTGGAAAGCCGATATTTGAGAGAGCAGTAATGTTAGGTATCTTTACATGCAGTTCGGTCTGTATAAAATTAATGAAATGCATTAAACTAGAGTGTGATTTGGATAGGGTGACAGTATCATGATGCACCTTTGATAGTAATAGTATCTGTCATGATAGGGGTTTTTCTGATAGTGATAGTATCGTGACAGTCATAACTTGGCATGATAGTCAGCCCAATAAATACGGTACTTACTTTTTCTGGTAGTCCTAGTCTCTGGTCAGTTCTACATTTTCATCAAAAAGGTTTCAGCATTTTTTTTTTTTTTGCCTATTTAAACCATGTATTGACCTAGGTCTATACTGTTTATTCAGACCTGTCTATCCGAATACTTACGGTAAATATAATACTCATGTTTCTAGACAGTTCTACTTTTTTGCTTCAAAAAGATTTCAATTTTTATTTTCTCTCCTT
This sequence comes from Anodontia alba, assembly GCA_964016985.1. Taxonomy (NCBI): domain Eukaryota; kingdom Metazoa; phylum Mollusca; class Bivalvia; order Lucinida; family Lucinidae; genus Anodontia; species Anodontia alba. Next base: position 6,493,649 of record OZ024832.1, on the reverse strand, counting down.
ATAAAAAGATGTACTGAAAAAGGAGTGTAAATATCAGTATACAATAATTCTGAACCACAGGAACCATACCTTCTGCCATGTGCACCCAGGGAAGACTCAGATCAGCCTGTACTTCTGAGCAGTCTGATTAAAATCTTCACTAGGTGCATTTTGGATAGCTAAAGGATGCAAAGTTTCTTCATGTGGACAAGAAAGATTCTAATCAGACTGCACGGATGTGCAGGCTGATTTGAGTCTTAGTTGGACGCACATGCCAGAACGTACAGTTTCTTAAGTTGTAGCTCATACGTCTTTTGATGTCTAAATAAGAGGATAGAAGAATTTTTTTTTTTTTTCTTTTTCATTGGAGTCCTTGGGTGCTACAATCAATTAACTGCACCAGGTTTCATCATTATGAGCACAATGTGCAATCATAAAATGGGTCCCACCAAGTGAAAATGTGCCTTCAGGATATGTTCAAACAGCAAAGGCCCAGATCAGACCACACAAATACGCAGTCTGATCAGGGTCTCCACTGTCCACTACCAGATTCACTGGATTCTATAGAATGTATCAATGGAGTGCAAAGGCTCGGACGATACTATGCACATGATGATCTCAACCGGTGCATTTTTCGCATGTTAGCAGGCACTTTTTTGACTTGATGCAGCCCAAATAGCTGTCCTATCAAGTAATAAAAAGGGAATTTCGCGCACATGTGATGAAGAAAGCCACAATCAAGCAGTACAGTGTCCTTCACTGTTTACACAAACATGAAAGAACCTACTTAAGATCTATAAATGAGAGCACGTTCTAGACATTAAGGTAAAGGGATAGACTTGGTAGTTTGATCCTTGTCAAATTGTATAAGTGTGCAGGCTAATCTGGTCCTTTGCTAATTCTATATGCCTTAACCCTTATCCTGCCTTTACAAATAGTGTAGATCCAGATCAGTTGGCTTCTTTAGAAGCCAACTAATCTGGATCTGCACTGTTTGTTATTCAGTAAGTGAATATGTATCAACAACCTGGATCAAGTAATCAGATTGGCTGACAATTAGAAATGGGCGTGGTATCTTAATTTATTCAGCATGACAAGGGTCAACACTTAAAACACCAGTGATAATAAGCAGCATTTTTAGTTTTTGTTTTGTATTGTTTTTTTTTTTTTGTTTTTTTTTTTTTTTTTTTTATTTTTCTGAGAGAATTAGATTTGACATTTCATGTTGTTTGTTTGCTAGGAAAATTTGTATGGAATATCAAGCTTTATAAGAAAAAAAAAAAAAAAAAAAAAATTTATATATATATATACATAGAAGGTGGTCTCCTTCAGTTGTTTTTTTTTTTCTTTTTGGGTCGATTGTTTACAATCAAGCCATAGTATACAAATGCCAAAATTTCCTTAAGTTGTCCACTTGATTATCATTGACCAATCAACCGCTCGTTAGACGAAACCCAGGTAATAGTTATTTATAGCCACACTATTCTTGTCACTGTGATGTCAGATGCAGGACGTTGCATCCAATCAGGGTCTGCACTGTTTGCTTAAATAACAGGAAAATAAGTGTTGAAGGAAACAGTCTTAAGTTCCTATTCAGGAGCATTTTTCCAGCCTAACTTGGAGACAATCAACCCACCAGTACTTTGATTTGTTGAGGTTGTCAGTCATGTCCTATTTGGAGGTGTTTGTGGGAATTGATGTCCTTTTATAATGCTGCCTCAATGTCCTCATACTACCACTAGTCATGTTCTACTGATTATTGGTCTAACCAAGCAAAACAACAGCTAGTCCCATTTTTAAATCGGCGAAACGAACCTACGACCTCCTGGTCACAAAGCGGACGCTCTACCGACTAAGCCACTGTGCTGGTTGCTACAAATTTGACTTTGCATTTTATGGTTAACTTATTGTCCTGCTGAACCCATTTCAAACAGTGTAGATCCAGATCAGCTGGCTTCTTCAGAAGCCAACTGATCTGGACCTGCACTGTTTGCCATTCAGTATATGAATTTTGATCAACAATCTGGATCAAGGGATCTGATTGGCTGACAAGTAGAAGTGGCTGTGGCATCTTAATTTATTCAGCATGACAAGGGTTAAGGGTTAACTATTTTGTATGCTGGAGGACACTTCAGTAGACAGATCAGTGCCATTTTTCTTATCTCTAACCGCTACCCACACAAAATAGAGCTTGACACTCACATTTTTATTTAGTATTAACCCATTGTAATCGGGAGACCTGTAAAAGGGTACTTGGCAAACAGTGCAGACCCAGATCAGACACCCCAGAACGCGGCATCTGATCAGGGTCTCCACTGTTTGCAAATAGTTAAGCCATTTTTCTCTAAGAATATGTAAATCTCATTGCCGGGTTTACCTAAAATTGAAATTGGACTCTTCCAATATATAGTGTGGGAGAGTCTATTCCGTATACAATGGGTTAAAAGAGCTAAAAACAATTTCTGTATGATCTTCCAACTAAGGCAAAATTGCTGCAAACAGTCTGATTTTTTTCTTGTTATTTGTCTTTGAGTATATTTTGACAGAAGGATACTATTTAAGCTTACTATTTCATATCAAATGTCTGCTGGGCAGACATGAAATGTCAAGACTTATTTTCTCTGAAAACTGCAACGGAAAATAAAAAAAAAATCAAATGCTGTATTTGTGATTAGCACATTAAGGGTTAAGATTCAATATAACAAGACAATAATCTCTTTCAACACCTGGTCCTCAGCTATTCATCATTTCTTATGTACATACTGTCTGTTATAATAACTTAGCAGGCTATTGGCAAATTCAGAAGACAACAAAATGACAATGTTTTTTTGGTTTGTTTTTTTTCCGCTATTTTTAAGACAATTTGCATGAAGTGCCAAATCATATTTTCTGATAAAAATAAGAAAAATACTTCTAAATGTCGTCTGTTGAAATTTTTTCCCAGCATGCTAAGCAATCAAAAAAAAAAAAAAAAAAAAAAAAAAATATGACAGCCTATCATAAACGTCTCAGTATATAAGCAAAAAAATGAGGGCCCAGATCAGCCTGTGCATCTGTGTTGTCTAATCACAGCCTACGCTATCTTACAGGAGGAAGAAAGGACACAACCCAGCTAGCATTCTACGTAAATCTACATCGGGCCGTCATCGGCCCGTCAGCTACCCTGACGGGCCGATGACGGCCCGATATTTGTTTGTGTTGAGGTTTTACGGCCCAGTCAACCCAATGGGGTCATGTCGAGCGCGGTCAGTTTACCTAACCACACGTTTACTGGGCAGGCTTAGTCCTCTAAGCGGTTAACCAGTATTGTGCACATTCTTTCGCCAGAAACTGACAACTGCCCTTCTTGAATCAGCGGAAGGGAGAGTATGACCGCAGAAAATATTTCATGATCAATCTCCACGAAAGAATGTTGCCGACCTCGGTGGGGGTTGAACCCGCGACCTCCTGGTCTCCAGTCGGATGGCGCATCCAACTGAGCCATCGAGGCCGGCATATGGCCCGATATAGATTTACATAGAATGCTGACTGGGAAGATCTATTCAGGAAAAGAAAAGCATCTGTTCAGACTATGGGGTCATGTCGAGCGCGGTCAGTTTACCTAACCACACGTTTACTGGGCAGGCTTAGTGATGATGATGATGATGAGTTCAGGTTTAACGACGCATCAACCCATGAGGGTCATTTGCGTCAAAATGGTGAACTAACATGGTTCTGTAATGAAACAATTATAATGATAAGTCATAAATGCATAAAATGTAAAACTAGAACGAAGAGGGCAGGCTTAGTCCTCTAAGCGGTTAACCAGTATTGTGCACATTCTTTCGCCAGAAACTGACAACTGCCCTTCTTGAATCAGCGGAAGGGAGAGTATGACCGTAGAAAATATTTCATGATCAATCTCCATGAAAGAATGTTGCCGACCTCGGTGGGGGTTGAACCCGCGACCTCCTGGTCTCCAGTCGGACGGCGCATCCAACTGAGCCATCGAGGTCGGCATACGGCCCGATATAGATTTACGTAGAATGCTGACTGGGAAGATCTATTCAGGAAAAGAAAAGCATCTGTTCAGACTGATCTGGTATTTGGCCTGTCTGTAAAGAGACCTTATTTGCCATTGTATGAAGAGTTCTCAATAATATATATATATAATATATAAAATATATATATATATTTTTTTTTTTTTTGTTATTTTTCTGTGAAAACCTATATTATTGGTATTCATTGGAAGCACTTCTGCGAATTTTATTATTCCTCTGTATTCGATTTCTTCCGAAGGGAAGGGGAAGGGGGAATAGCACACTTAAAAGAATTTTATTATTATTAATCATTATTATTATAAGCATCAAACTAATGTCCGATCACAACTGCAGCAGACAGCACTTTTAAATATTTTTTTACTATTTTTTATAGAAAATAAGTCTTGACATTTCATTTGAATCATCCTCACTGTCAAGACAATTTTCTTTGAACAATAAAAAAATTTAGAATGTAGTCTACTACAAATTTTGCTTGGAACTTGAAGGACTAGACTGACAATGCTACATTAGACATGTTAGGATTGTTTTCTCTTAAAGTGTCAATCACAACAGCTGTAGACGAAATGTTGTTTTTATTTTTTTTCGGGGCTACCTTAATTTATTAGCTTTCTTACTTTTGCTTGTACTACCGTAGTTGATGCAATTACTGCACAAACCCTTATAAGCACAGAGTCCAGCAATTTCTGAGTTTTCATAATAATATCCTTGCACTTTAACCCTTGTCCTGCTGAATAAATTAAGATGCCACACCCATTTCTAATTTTCAGCCAATCAGATTACTTGATCCAGATTGCTGCTACTAATTTTGCATACTTGATGGCAACAGTGCAGATCCAGATCAGTTGTCTTATTCAGAAGCCAACTGATCTTGATCTACACTGTTTGCAAAGGCAGGGTATATCCAGATTCAGCTGGACAAGGGTTAAGACAGTTCTCTATGAAACCGTATGTTGTTTGTAGTCATTAGAAATGCATTGACAAGTTGACCGCAATTCTAAGGAGTATCCACAACATGATTGATTGATTGTGTTGGGTTTAACGACACGTCAACCCTTGAGGGTCATTTTGTGTCGTCTCCCAGAGAAAGGGAGAAGAGAGATAGAAGAGAGAGTAGAGGAGATGAAAGAGAGGGACAGGGAAGAAAGAGGAACAGGAAAGAAAGTGAAGAAACAGAAGAAATAAAAACATTCCCCCTCTACCCTTACCCACTACAAGGATAGCAGGCCTTGCCCAACTGTAAGCCAATATCAGTTGGACGCCCCAGTGATGTAAGATACACAGCACCTTCGCACCACCCGACCACCCCCTTCCACAACATGATTTATAAAGATAATCAGAAGAAAAATAACATAACCATCAATTAATAGATCAAGTATGTCCTTGTTATACTCTACTGGAAGTTTTTCCAGAAATTTTGGGAAAAAAAAACAACAAAAAAAAAACAACCTTTGTGAACAGTGCTGTTATTATGTATAGTACCATATCTTAGTGCCGTAGACAAAGATTTTAACCCTTGAACTGCCAATCACAACAACTGTCATCTGCTTTCTCATCTGCTTGTGATTTTAAAAGTCATTTTTGCAAACAGTCTGGACCCAGATCAGACTGCTCCTCTAGTCTGATCAGGGTCCACACTGTTTGCCTTTATGCAAAATTAGGTTTGAAAAATTTGCAAGAATATTCAGCAGACAACATAAACAGATGACATTTTCAGATGCTAGGTACCATATTTACCCTAATGTTCAAACACCTCTACTCCTTACTACTTCTTCTTCTTCTTTTTTTTTTTTTTTTTTTTTTTGATTTGGGTTTTCCGGCCCTTTAAAGAATATTTCTCTTACATTGAGCCTATCACTCATCAAAGGTGGGCGAAAACTGGAGAACCTGGGGAAAAACCACCTGACCATCTGTAAGCAGAACTTGGCTTTCCCATATATGACCCGAGCAAGGCTCGAACCACAGCGGTGAGAAACATAACCTAATAGATTAAGACTCAACTCTCCTATCCACTAAGCTACAGGGGCCCACCATTCTTGTTCTAAAATTTGAAAAGTACAATTTACAACCCAATGTAGCGTCTAAAAATTGCTGGATGAGTGGCAAACAGTCTATACCCAGGGGTCATCCTAGAGCTTTCAGAGAGGGAGTTTTGTGACAATTTCAGGATTTCAGGGAGAAGTTTTGGTCCAAATATTCTATTTCGTTCATGGGTGCAAATAAGTACAGGGCATAGTGAGTGCTGATTTTGATTTTACTTCAGCTGTTAATGGGTGTAAGAATTACTGCTTTTTGGGTTTCACCCCATAAATTTAATTGGTATTGCTTTTTCAGAAATTTTAATTGGGTAAATAACCCCAAAAAACAGCTTATCTAAGGCACTGGGAATTATCTATACTTACAGACTTTAAAACTGCAACACTTGGTTGGCAACTAAATTTTCTTCTTCATAAAAGGACATCAAGCTATAGTTTTTTATTCTGCTTTAAAGGCTGATTGGTTGTTAGTATCTCAAAAGAAACTGATTGCCATAAAATTAATTTCAAATGTCAAAACTGCAAACATTGTCAGACAGGGACTACTCATTTAATTGGACAAAATGCATTTAATTTAATGTACTCCTGTTGCTTTCAACTGAGAATCATGAGAAGAATAAATACATTATCCCTGACTTTGGTAGCAATCTGGTAAGTGATCACACTTTAGCTGGCAGGTCTATGTTAGAGGCTCTGCATGTATGCAATCATTTACTGTTCATACCAGTTGTCCAAATGGCTGAATTTCGCAACATTTTAAGAATCGTTTTGATGACTTGATTTGCATTTGGTGCTGTAACAGAAAGGATAGTTGTGCAACAACTCCTTATGCGTTGTTCAAAGACATTTGCTCATAACAATAACTGAAGCAAGGAAGGTATAATTCATAGCTTTAGATAAGATGCTTTTTTTCAACAAAAAAGTATTGATATTTTTCTTATTTCTCCATGAAAACATACGTGTGGGTACTCATTAGAAGCGCCTCGCTGAGGAGCTTCTAATGATTACCCACAACGTATGTTTTTGTGGAGAAATAAGGAAAATATTTACTGGATACCCACTCTTATCTAGACCTATGTATAGAAAACATTTGCTTTGGGAGGATATATTAAAAAAAGAAAGTGTTGTGCTTTTAAAGTCTTTGAGTATATTTCGACTGATAGATACAAGTTTAGGAACAGTTGTTAATTGCTGTGGGTAGCTAACAGGCCCTATCAGCAGTTTGACCAAATTGCCAATAATGATAAGATACAGCATAGTTATGACCTCTGCTGATAAGCATAGACAACCTGGCTACTTTACATTGTTCATACTCTTTATAAACAGCTGCAAAATCCAGGTAATTATGATAAATAACTCCTAAAATTCTAAAAAATCTGAACTCTGATCCGAACTAAAGACAAGAAAGTTATCTGTTGGGGTAGAAACATGCTCTAAAATAACAGATAGTAGAATATTTTGTTTACTGGTAGTTCTAAGTCCAGAAGTCAGTGTATTAAGCTCATCTGGGAGGGAGTGGGGGGTGGTGGTGGGGGGGGGGGCATGGGGGGGGGGGGGTACTGGTATTTAATGAACTGACTGCTATATTTGTCTAACTACCTACAATAATGAGTATAAAAATCAAAGGACAACATATGAATAGGTCAACATTTTGGGCGCTCAAGTATATGAATGGACCCGTTTTTTCAAAGGCAAGGTATATGAATGGGGTAGGTTTCGAAAAACTGGCTCACACACCCATACCACAATTAGTTGTAGGTGATCATATCAACACAGTGGCTCAGTCAGTAGAGCAACAGGAGGTTAGGAAAATGGTATTATCTGCTTTTTCGCTTGGCACTCAGCAATAAGAAAGCAGAGATAGAACTGGACATTTCTGTGTTAGTAAAATGGTTGTTTGTGTTGATGTTTTATGGCCCAGTCAACCTAATGGGGTCATGTACAGCACAGTCACTTTACCTAACCACACTTTCACTGGACAGGCTTAGTCCTTTATGCAGTTAACCTGTACTGTGCACATTCTTTCACCAGAAACCAGTATAAGGTTACAAGGTGGGTTCATTTAATTGTGTCACTAATGGCCCACCATACCGCGTGGCTGTAAGGAGCACATGGAAACTGCGGTGATTTCACGGGGGAGTGATTTTCTATAATAGGATGAAATTTCGGTCAATAGTTATTGAAAATTCAAATTGGTTCAGTCGTATACACTCAAAAGTAAAGGCACACTATGAAAAACGTAGACCAGCAACTGGTTTAAGAGGTCTGTGTCTTATCCATGACAACGCACCTGCTTACAAGTGTGTTCTTGTCCAAGATTTCTTGAAAGAGGAAAAGATAGTTCAGCTCTCTCATCCACCTTATTCTCCAGACCTTAGTCCCTGTGACTTTTTCCTGTTTCCTTTACTAAACCCTTTCTGGTTGTCGTTATGAATCCCGAAGTGCACTTGATAGTGCAATTTACCAATGTCTTCAGGGTATACCTAAAAAGGCCTACTTCTCTGCCTTTACAGAATCGATTTCGAGACTTGAAAAGCGTGTTTCCCTCAAGGGAGAATACTTCGAAGGGTTGAAATAAACTAAATGTGAATGGGATTAATAATGCGCCCTGAAGAACCCCAATGACAACATTAAATGAACGCCCCTCATACTGTGTATTTATATCACGTCATGTGTCCGAAGTGTGATATTTCAGTGAGGCAGCATTCTAAAAGTCAGTATTTAGCTCCCTGTAACATCCTGGAGTGATGTAAAACATGAATAAAACAAACAAAGGTTATCATCTTACGAGAAGTATGGTAAAGATTTAAGTTGTTCCAATACCTGAAGTAAATACAGAAATATTTGAGAGGAATCCAAATTGATGTGAATGACTTAGTCCATGGTGTGAAAACCTACCAGGATGGACATTATCTTAAAGATATCTTGTTTGGTAAGCATGTAAATAAATAGATACTATCTTAGATTTATCCATCCATACATGCTAGTGGCCCATTTGGTCAATTGTTAACCTTTACCACACTCCGGGCATATTTAGCAGACAGCAAATTGAAAATATTTTTCTTATTTTTTTTTTTTTTTTTTTCAGAAAACAGGGTTTAAAATGTCATGCAAATTGGCTCCAAAGGACAAAATCTGCACAAAATATAAAGCCTTTTTTCTGGAAAAAATTAAGAAAAATTCAAAATGTCATCTGCTGATTATTAATTTTACCCAGAGTGCTAAGTTTAAATTCCTTTCAACAATAACTCTACATAAGACATGGATATCATCAGGCTGTTATTTTCCTTATTTCTTCATAAAAACAGATGTTGTGGGTACTCATTAAAAGCGCCTCAATGAGGCACTTCTAATGAGTACCCATAACATATATTTTGGTGAAGAAAGAAGAAAAATATTGGTACTTTTTAGATGAAAAAAGTGTCTTATCAAGAGCTATGGCCTTTCAACATCATATTGGAGACTGAGTGTCTGAATCTGATTTTTAATAGCAATTATGGTATGAAATTAAGATTAAGTCTGTTTTAGACATGACATTTCAATTTGAAAATGTTAGGGGAAGTCTTAATCCACATTTTAAAGTTTCCTCTCCAATGGTTAACGCTTAGCATGCTGGGTAAAAATTTCAGGAGACAATTAGCAATTTTTTTCTCATTTCCCCAGAAAATTAGGAGACAATTTGCATGAAACGTCAAAGCCTATTTTATTGGAAAAATTAGAAAATTATCACTGATTTGTTGTCTCCTGAATTTACCCACAGAATGGTAAAGGTTAAAACTAGCCAAATTGTTTGCCATATCATGTGACCTAGTCTGTCTCCAGACTATCTATTCTATCATTTTCTCTTTTCTTCTCAAAGGTAAACAATCTAGTACAGCTTATAATGATTTAATGAGTTATGTCCCTTAGTGGAAAAGATTTCTGTAGTACGGTAAAACTGTGAAATGAGATTAAAGAGTTGAATATTGCCAAAGTAAGTGATAGAGAATAGAGGGGGGGGAACAAGTGCAGAAATGACTGGAGCCAGTCTACATGTGACCTTGTAAGGATGATGTCAGAAAATATCAGGACCGCAGATAAACAAAATGACAACCTAGCTCTCATCATGCTTAAACCTTAAAGCAGCATGCAAAAGTTAAGCAGACAACATTCTCCTGGTTTTTTTTTCAGAAAAAATAAGGCTTGACATTTTATGTGAATCACCTGCCTAGCAGATGATTCACAGGAAATATAAAAAAACCTTATTTTTCTCTGTAAAATAATAATACTAGAATATTTTAGCATGTCATCCGTCTGCTTCTGTTGTAATTGGTGCTAACGATTTTCTGTCTGCAGACGTACAATCAAAGAAAGTATCGGAGATATATTAATTAAAACATGTATACCATTTTCACCACTGAGCAAAATGTGTAAATCCGGATCAAAATTGTTCAAGTGTGTTGTGGGCCATTATGAAAACTGTAATTTGATCCTAAATGCACCAATCACAACTGCGTCAGACGTCAATTTTGACTTTTTTTTTTTTCTTTTTTTTTTTTCTCACTTTTTCAGGGAAAACAAGTCTTGACATTTAATTTGTGGGGTATTATGAAAACTGCAATTTATCCTTTAGCATGCTTGGTAAAATTGGAGACAATCTGCATGAAGTGTTAGCTCCTATCTTCTAGGAAAAATAAGAAAAATTTCAAAATGCTGCCAGCTGAATTTCGGGTATAGTATAATGAGTGTTGAAGAGTCAATCCAAATATGCAGAGGACATTCTATTTTTTTTAAAATAAATCTTGACATTTCATACATGACTTATTTTCTATGAAAAATAAATAAACAAGAGGGCCATGATGGCCTGGATTGCTCACCTGAGCTAAGATTAGCTCTGGCAGCCATTTTGTCCAGCGGAGTGAACCATTTAAGCAATTTGGTAGAGGGTCACCCAACGAACATTTCTGTGAAATTATTTTGAAATAAGGCCATAGGCCTAGGAGATGTCTTAAGTTTTTTTCTATCTTTAGCTTTGGCGGTCATTTTTTTCAGCGGAGAGGAACCATTTTATCAATTTTGGTAGAGGATCACCCATGGAACATTTCTGTGAAATTATTTTGAAATCTGCCATTGGCCTAGGAGGATATGTTGTTTAAAGGTTTTTCTATTTTTAGCTCTGGTGGCCATTTTGTTCAGTGGAGTGGAACCATTTTAGCAATTTTGGTAGAGGGTCATCCAAGGAAAATTTCATTGAAATTATTTTGAAACTGGGCCACTGGCCTAGGAGGAGATGTCGTTCAAAGGTTTTTCTATTTTTAGCTTTGGTGGCCATTTTGTTCTGCGGAGCACAACCAGTCCAGCAACTGTGAAAGAAGGTCACCCAAGGAACAATTCTGTGAAATTATTTTGAAATCGGGCCATTGGCCTAGGAGGAGATGTCGTTTAAAGGTTTTTCTATTTTTAGCTCTGGTGGCCATTTTGTTCAGTGGAGTGGAACTTTCAGCAATTTTGGTAGGAGGTCACCCAAGGAACCTTTCTGTGAAATTATTTTGAAATCGGGCCATTGGCCTAGGACAATGTCATTTAAAGATTTTTCTATCTTCAGCTTAAGCTGCCATTTCTAATTTTCAGCCAATCAGATTACTTGATCCAGATTGTTGATATAAATTCACATACTTAATGAAAAACAGTGCAGATCCAGATCAGTTGGCTTCTTCAGAAGCCAACTGATCTGGATCTATACTGTTTGCAAAGGCAGGACATATCCATATAAGGGTTCAGCAGGACTAGGGTTAAGGTCATGTCAAGTTGGCCAGTTAACCTACTGACTTTTCCTGAGCAGGCTTTGTCCTCTAAGCAGTTAATCAGTATTTGTGCACACTTTTTCACCTGAAACTGACAACTGCCCTTCCTCTTCCTAATCACCAGTCCAATGTGCATCTGACTGAGCCTCTGAGGTTGGTCTCAAATCTTAGGAATGGAGGTGTCCCAATAGTCCTGTAAATACCCAGTTCAGTAGGCTCTATGCATATCATAATACTCTGGATCACCTCAGTACATCATTTTTATTTCTCTATCAAATTTCTTCTAATTAGAGACTTACAGGATCAGGCTGATAAAATCAATGTTGTACTTCAGTAACAACCTAAATGATTTAGTAAACATAGATAAACAAGATAAAAATGAACATTAGAAGTAATTCAAGGTGGCAAACCAGATAAATAATTGAACATATCTATTCCCACTTGAATCAATGAATGTACTATCAAGTATAAAAAAAAAAATCTAATCTTTCACCATTCAAAATTTTTTTGGAGTTGGGAAGCAGCAATCATGAAACAACCTTTAGGTCACTATCTGGACAAAATCAATATGAATTCAGAGGACTTGTTAAGGAGGAGTATTTGATGATCATTCTGGGATACTTTTCTCCAGTTCTCCATAAAAAATGTGGGAACTCATTAGAAGTGCCTGGCAAGGTGCTTCTAATGAGCACCTACCACATACAGTCAAACCTGTCTTAAGCAGCCACCCATGGGAAGCTTAAAATGTGGCTGCTGAAGGCAGGTGGCTGCTTAATACAGTTCAAATATGTAAGTCTATAAATTTTGGGGCAACTTTCCTCTGGCTGCTTAATACAGGTTGGCTGCTTAATAGAGGTGACCACTAACACAGGTTTGACTGTATGTTTTCATGTAGCTATAAGACTCCATCATGAGTATCAATGCAGGATACGAAAATCTCACCTGAGGTGTAGGAATTTCAATCTGGGACGGGGCTTGCCAAGTCCCTTGTTGAAATTCCTACCCCAAGGGTAAGATTTCCCTATTCTGCATGGACTGGCTCATGATGGATTCTTTTCCTCCCACCTTCAAGTGGATAGTTCCTAGGACCAGAGGGCCTAAGACATGGTCATGTGAGATAAAATTTTTCACATGGGCAAAAAGCCTATCTATTATAGGCAAAGGTGGGTTCGAGCTACCAATTTTACCTGGCATATGTCAGAAACATCTCAGAGTTGAAGGAAAGCTTCTAATGAATACCAACAACACTTTTTCATAGAGAAATAAAAAGAGAAGATTACACTTTTTCATTACCCAGAGCTGTGGAGCAGCTAAATATACTGTATTCTAATGCACTTGCGTATGTAACGTGAGGTCTGATTGGGTAACATCAAAAATTTGCGACGGTATATTCTGCGATATACTGTCGGAAATCCGACGTCATCACGTAACGTCGCTTCTCATTGGCTGGCATTTGGTTTTTCTGCAGCTCACAGCACTTGTCGCTTCATGCAAATAGTACAATTTTTCAACAGAAAAATGAATAAATGCATTAGAATGGGGATAACTGCATTCAAATTTGTCATTTGGGGAGGTAAATCGGCGGTTTTACGGTCGCAAATTACATTTTATGGCTCCGCTGACGATGTCGCCGTAAAACGTAATTTCTGACCGTAAAACCGCCGATTTACCTCGTTGCCGTAAAACGTAATTTCTGACCGTAAAACAGCTGATTTACCCCAAAATGACAAATTTGAATGCAGTTATCCCCTAATTCAACCTAATTACCGCACTGTGCGCTTAGGTTTTTCAAAATTACTGGGAACACTCAGATGTGATAAAATATGTACCTATACCTATTAAGGATACACTATAAAAAGATCAGAAAAGGACTTATTTGATGATGATTATGCGATTTTTTTTTTCTGATTTTCTTTATAAAGGCATATGTTGTGGGTACTCATTTGAATTGCATCGACAAAAAAGCAATTCAAATGAGAACCCACAACATATGCCTTATAAAAAGTAAATAAAATGTACACTGGCTGTAATAAGACTATGGAATTTCATGAGTGTGCGCTTATAGGGGTATGTGTGGTAATTAGATCGAATACGGTAGTCCAATTCTGACTTCTGGCTGATCAAATGTAGCACCTGCAGTGGGATTGATTGTGTTAGGGGTTTAATGACACGTCAACCCTTGCGGGTCATTTGTGTCATCTCCCAGAGAAAGGAAGAAGAGATAGAAAAGATAGTAGAAGAGATGAAAGAGAGGGACAGGGATGAAAGAGGAACAGGAGTGAAAGGGAAGAAACAGAAGAAATAAAAACATTCCCCTTCTACCCTTACCTGCTACAAGGATAGCAGGCCTTACCCAACTGTAAGCCAATATCAGATGAATGCCCTGGTGACTTGAGATTTTTGTTAGTGTTGAGGTTTTACAGCCCAGTCAACCCAATGGGTCATGTCGAGCGCGGTCAGTTTACCTAACCACACATTTACTGGTGACGTGAGATACACGACACCTTCGCACCACCCCTACCTGCAGTTGGAATCAGGATAAAATACCTCTATACTGTACCTGTAAATATTCCTACTTTACTAGCATGGATGGTGTAAATAACTATTACCAGAAGTCCTATTCACCTTTTATGTGCTGCAAGGTGGGTAATAGTCTAATCTTTGATCAGTGAGCAGTTAGAACTATACCACTTAATATCTACTGTAATTTTATTGCCATTTTGGCCATAGAAGCACAAGAACTCTAAGGGACCGTTTAGTATCATTAATTTACCCTGACCCTGCTGAACTTGGATATACCTCAACTTTGCAAACAGTGTAGATCCAGATCAGCTGGCTTCCAAAGAGAAAACAAAAATAATGTTTTTACTACAGTTGTGATTAGCGCTTCCCAGTTTAAAGGTTAATGAGGCAGTTCTATTTAAAGTACCGAAATAACCCTAAATATTCAGACAGGCCCAAGCAAACAGAGAAGACCCAAATCTGATGCTGCAGAACACTGCATCTATCAGGGTCCACACTGTTCGCCACTCATCCAGCAATATTTTAGACACATCAACAGCTAGTAGAATAGACTTTTTTAAATTATAGGACAAGTATGGTAAGGAGTTAAGGTGCCCAATACTTAGAGTAAATACAGTATCTACATTTTCTGTAGAGAAATTAGGAAAAAATATTCACCTGGACATTTTGGAACGTCTTTTTAAACAAACGAATGTAGCTCAATGTAGCTTGAACTGGGTGAAGTATTTTCCTGGGGTGCTTAACCTTTAATCAGGTGTATAGTTATAAACCCATGCATGTTTACTGCCCATGAGATGGCCTGATATTCCCACATTTTGCATCAATTTTTCAGTATTATTTCCCAGATGATGTAATGGTCAGTTGAAGCAGTCATTGATTTATACCTGTACATGCACATAGGCATGCATATGCTAAATGCATACATCACTCACTGTGATACTCACTGTGATACGGTGATCAATACAGTACGAATTTTTACTCACAGCTTTTATCTTTTACTATAAAGAGTGACTTACAGAGTAGACATCATCTTTTGTAGCCTAATATTTTAAGGGGAACAACTCATTTTTATTGAGTCATTTTCAAGGAAGCCAATTCTGTCAAAATAGAATTTGGTTCCTTCTCAAGAAGGGGTCTACCCTAAAAGGAAAGAATTTGCTACCTGTGGGAGAAAATTCTTTCATCTTTTGTAGCCTAATATTCTAAGGGGAATAATAATTGATTCACTTTCAAGGAGCCAATTCTGGCAAAACAGATTTTGGTCCCTTCTCAAAAAGGGGTCTACCCTAAAAGGAAAGAATTTGCTCCCCTTGCTTTTAGAGTAGACCCCTCTTCAGAAGGGAAGTGGTGTACATGAAAGTAACAAGGGAGTCATAAAAGTTGTCTCCCTTGTCAAAAATGACAGAAAATCTACCAAGGGTATCAATTACATTCTCAACAGCCCATTGATGACTGAATGAAATCTCCCACACAATATACTGAAAGCTTCTAATGTCGATTTTAGGTATGTCAGGCTATGTGATTTAGATATTCCCAGAGAATAATGACTGAATTATTTCCAAACAGTGGAGACCCTGATCAGACACCACATTCTATGGCATCTGATCTGGGTCTGCACTGTTTGCCAATTACCCTTTTAGGGGTCTCCAGACTAAAATGTGATCTCCAGACTACAATGGGATAATGGAGACTCTGATAGAAATGTAACCTTTGTCATGCTGAATATATTAAGATGCCACATCTAATTGTCAGCCAATCAGATTCCTTTATCCAGATTGTTGACATAAATTCACATTCTGAATGGCAAAAAGTGCAGATCCAGATCAGTTGGCTTCTGAAAGTATCTATACTGTTTGCAAAGGCAATACACATCCTGTTTCAGAAGGAATAGTAAGGGTAAAAAACTATTAAGGGACACAACTGTCAAAATTGATTTCCTCCCTTCTGAAAAAGAGGTGTACTCTATAAAAGAACAGAACTGGCTCCCCTTGTGAACAATTCTGAAACAGTAATTTTGATTTGATTTGGAGTTTTACAGCCCAGTCAACATGATACAGGTCATGCTGAGATAGTCAGTTAACCTACTCACACTTTTCTTGAGCAGACTTTGTCCTCTGAATGGTTAACACTTTGAGTGCAATATGTAACAATGTCCCTTCTTCAATCAGCCAAAGGTGGAGAATGACTGTAAAATTTATTTTATGATCAATATCCACAAAAGTTATGTCGCCATGCTGGCATTCTAATTTGTGACCCCTGGATGCCGCAGATTGTGCTAAAGAGCCCCACTCTCAAATAGTGAAAATAGCAAGTAACAGTACATACTATGTACTCAGAATTACGTCAGTTTCTGACAATGATGGCTGAAAAATGTCTGATGCAGACTGAGAATGTGAGAATAAGAATTTTCATCAATGATTGTAATGGCCGATAGCTCCAAATAAGCAGGGGTATCAGGTGAATAATTTTCTTATTTCTCCATGAAAACATATGTTGTGGGTTCTCATTAGAAGTGCGTCGGCGAGGTGCTTCTAATGGGTACCCACAACACATGTATTCGTGGAGACATAAGAAAGATTCAAACTTTTTTTTGTTGAAAATTTGCTCCTTATCTGGAGCTATGATGTAATCGCTGTCTCGAAAAAGTAGACCTTTTTTATACTAATTAAGACATCAAACGGACAGACACTCCACTGCGCCACACAATATTGTACCGAGATCTTGAAGTACACTTGGAATATGTCTTATGAATTAATACTGATTATAAGGCTTAGCATGTCTGGTATTAATTTCAGCAGACAACATTTCGAAAAATATGCATTTTTCTTATTTTTCCCAGAAATTAGGATTTGACATTTTATGCAAATTGTCTGCAGGAGACAATTTGCATGAAATGTCAAATCCTATTTTCTAGGAAACATATGAAAAAATATCAGCAATTTGTTATCTGCCAGGTTTGCCCATAGTGTGCGAAGCGTTATAGAGCAAAGAAAATGAAATTCTAAATTGGTGTTGGTGTCTTGGGATTTTCCATGCAAGACAAAATTGACCTTATGGAAGCAAAATTAACCCAGATCAGCCTGCCCTTAATGCATTTGGATCATGGTCAGATTCATTGTTCACTCTCAATATTTTCAAGAGCCACTCTATTTTATATAAAATACAGTAGACCCTGGTCAGATTATGTGGACAGGCAGGCTGATATAGCTGTGTATTGGTCTTATATTATGTCATGGCGGATGTTTATGCTAAGCATGCTGGGTAAAAACTCCAGCAGACTACATTTTGCAATATATTTTCTTATTTTTTCCAAAAACAGGATTTGACTTTTCATGCAAATTGTATCTTTGGGAGACAATTTGCATGAAATGTCAACTCCTATTTTTATGTAAAAAATAAAAAAAAACATTACCTATTAGTCTTCTGCTGAATTTGCCCAGAGAGTGTAATGGGTAACCTTGGGGCAAATGATTGGCCATTCCTTTACGGTATAATCAATGTGATCATAACGTATTATTAATTGTTCACTGATAACCCATTTTTTTTTTCATATTTCTTTTTTTCTTCAAAAGATAACTAGAATCAAACAACAGGAAAAAACATGAATTTTCTTTGGAGCTGACAGCACAGAAATACTTCAAACAAGTTTTATGCATTCCATTTAGCATAATGAATTTTTTTTTTTCTGCAAATAATTACCAATTAATCTGTATGCATGCATCAATTCAGTTTTCCGGAAAATCCTTTGGTAAACCATGTTTTCCAATAATATTTTATAGGTAACAATAAAGCTGTTCAATACAAACTGTACTGGAGCTTGGTTAGGGTATTAACTCTAAATATTCAAGGTCTGTGACTGGTACCATTAGTATTGAAGGTCAAGGTCACATATGGCTGACCATGCTTCTGATCATGGTCTACTTTAACCCTTAAAGCGCTGATCACAATTGCAGCAGAAAATTTTACTTTTTTATTAATTAACTTTATTCTATTTTTTTTTTTTTAATTGCTGTTTCTGTATTTTTCAGAGATAATTCATGCGAAATGTCAAGCCTTACTTTCTCTGAAAAATATATGAAAAAAAAAAAAAAAAAAAAAAAAAAAGAAAAAGAAGTGTCACCTGCTACAGACACAAGAGACTGTCATGTCATTGATACATTTGCCTATTACACCACAACCTCTTTATAACACTATTGTTGGGGTCCATAGCATAAACCATGTTAGTTAAACAACTGTGTTATATCCAAACAAAAATGTATAGATTATATTGAAAAATGACTATTCATGATCATTTTTCAATATAATCTATACATTTTTGGGATCGATCTTAGAATCGTGTTATATCAAAAACCATGTTATAACGAACCGTGTTATAAAGAGGTTAAAGTGTACTATTAGGGGTATCTGGCCTAAAAATATGTCTCCCCTTGATGGAGGTGGAAAGGGGACATAATTCTCACATGAAATTAAAGTAAAAATTGACTTAAGAAATGTTGGTCCACTTATTTTTTGCAGGGTTTGGGGGAGCCATTAACCTTTACCATCTCTGGGCAAAATCAGCAGAATAACAAATTTAACCCTTAGCGTGCTAGGAAAAATGTGAATCAGGCCTGTAAGAGGGAGTACCCCTACTCAAGAAGTCATTACTCCCTTACTTTTGCCTCGATTTACATGGAATTTTCACATATAATTTGCCGATCTTAGGTGGCCATTTTACCGGCAAGAGGATGGTCACATGACTAGAAAGTCACGTGATAGTCACATGTAAACCGGGAACAGTTTAAGAAACTTAAAAAAAAAAAAAAGTTACAAGAGACCAGTGCCTTCTGTGTACTATTGCGAACTAAACAAGTGACATACATAGGTTCTACTGTTATTCCTACTTCTTCCTAACTGGAAATGATTTAGGTGTTATGGGCTTTTTCTCCAGAAAATCGTGATGAATCTGTTAAGTCAGTGCTGAAATTAGTGGCAGCTTCAAATTCGGTATTCTCGGTCTTTCTTAGTGTGGGTAAAATCCAGCACCTGACTATCTAATGAAAAGTGGCATGTTTGTATGAAAGTAGGTTCACTCCTGTATGAGAACACTTGCTCTGAATGGTTGCATGTGGTGTATAGTAAGTATGACAGGCTTTAGAGTTGGCAGACCCCTGCTGGGCGACCATAGTCGCCCACAGCAGTCTAAAGGTTAAGACATTTTTTTCTTATTTTCCCCAGGAAACAGTTTCCCGGGAAAAATAAGAAAAGTATTTCAAAATCTTGTCTGCAGAAAATTTAACCCAGTGTGCTGAGCTATCCAAATGTTTAGAATATTTATATACCGTATTCGACCTAATTACCACACTGTGCGCTTAGGTTTTTCAAAATTACTGGGAACACTCAGGTAAAATATGTATCTACCTGCTAAGGATACACTATAAAAAAGATCAGAAAAGGACTTATTTGATGATGATTATACGATTTTTTCTGACTTTCTTTATAAAGGCATATGTTGTGGGTGCTCGTTTGAATTGCATCGACAAGTCGATGCAATTCAAATGAGTACCCACAACATATGCCTTCATAAAGAAGTAAAGAAAAAGTACACTGGCTATAATCTGAAGGCTACGGAATTTCTTGACTGTGCGCTTATAGGGGTATGTGCGGTAATTAGATCAAATACGGTATATCATCCTTGCTCCTCATATAAGGCATAGCTCCAGATAAAGTATTGAAACTTTGAAAGTTTTTTTTATTTCTTAAATGAGCATTAAAACTGATCACCAACAACCAGTTTTCATCAACTGACCATTTGTGCAAGTTTCCCATACCTGCTGTTCCAACAGGTGGACTATGTTTTCTTATCTTAATTAACTTCTTCTTGTCTTTGATCATACCAGATCAGTATCTTTACATCCACTACCTATCCTGCCAATTGGGAAAGACTAATTCCCAACAGTTTGGTTTCTTTCAACAAGATCACTAAAATGGCAGAATTATAATGATCTGAAATACCACTATGGGCACAGTTTTTTATTTCATTTTATTTTTAGGTTTATGGGAGAGTCTACCCTATGATTTTAGCCCCTCTGGACAACTAAAATTTACATTTCAAATTTACTTTTATTTTTTGTCCCTATCCTTCAAATTTAGGGCTGAACTATTGCATTTTTACAGGTATATTTGTTTGAAAATTACTTTATTTGATTGACCCATGCTTATGACAGCAGCTTTTTAAGAAATCTCCCATAAACCTAAAGATAAGAAATTCTGGCCTTATAAATAAGAGGCAGATATTAGACAAGTGCACACTGAAGAGTTCAAAATAAGAAAAAACCAATTCCATCATATACCATATTCGACCTAATTACCGCACATACCCCTATAAGCGCACAGTCAAGCAATTTCTTAGTTTTCAGATTACAGACCCTGTGCTTTTTATCGACTTCTTTCAAAAATCATATGTTGCTGGTACTCATTTGAATTTCCTGGACAAGTCAAGGCAATTCAAATGGGTACCAACATCATATGATTTTAGAAATAAAAAAAATACCGAATAAGCATCTTAAAATAATCCTCTCATGAAATATTCAGCTGATTTTTTTTTTTTGTTCTTCAATGCCTGTCTTATCAGGTGGCTATTTTGCTAAATGTCTTGTCAGTAATTTTGAAAAACCTAAGCACATAATGCCGTAATTAGATCGAATATATCTTATTTAGAAATGCAAAGGGCAATGGCTTCTTTTTCTTTCACATTACGAAAACACGCCTATTCAAATATATAGACAATTTCACCTCCAAAAACCGAACATTTTCAGATAACAAAAATCTGATATTTTTCATATTTCTGCTCAAAACATAGATTGTGGGTACTCGTTAGAACCGCCTCGGCGAGGCGGTTCTAACGAGTACCCACAATCTATGTTTTTGAAAGAAATAAGAAAAATAATATATACCCCTGTAAACCCCAGTTTTACTATAGAAAAGTAGGGTTTAAGGGGGTCTAAATTATATAGGTATGTTTTCGTGATGAGTATAATTTGTCTATTGGTCATCAACAAATACCTCATTTACATAAGAAAATACCGCAGAATTAGGTCAAGGCCGTTAAAATCTAATCAGATCCTAAGCTTGTCCCTATGATGGATAGCTGCAGGTCTGATGAAAATCCACCAACTTTCAAAAGATGGTGCATGCAAGAAATTGTTATGCTTACATCAATTGTTAAACCGATGCTAACAGGATCAAGACAGAAAACAATATGTTCCCACTCCTCTAGAGTTTTAGTGAAGGGACATACTGAGGTTTAGTCTGATACAGTCTCCCTCTAAAATAAAGATATACCGTAGGTATGCATAATCTTGTTCAGTGAAAAAATAATATTGAAATTTTTTTTTTTCCAACTTCAGACCACATTAATTAAATTCTGTATCATTGTGACACTGTGTGAAATTTGTAAATGATAAATGAGTTATGATTTTATTGTTTTCCCAGACAATACTCAGGCTTGACATTACCCTTCAAGACAAATGGGATAAATGTTTAATCTTTTCGTACTTCACCAGACAAATCAGAAAAAAAAATTAAAACAAAGCCAGCAGATTTTTCCCAAGCAAAGCCATTGTTATGTGGCATAGATATGCCTTCAGGAAAGACAACTCTGTCACAATTGTTTTTGAATCTATATCTATATCCCTTATTTGAGATACACATTCAAATAAGTCAGTTGTTAGTCTTCTGGATCCCTTAGTACAGACATCATACCGAGGGTTGAGCGCAAGACAAGCGTAAGTCAGATGGTTGTTTTTCCCCAAACCTAATCTCTTCCCCATGAAGGCGTTATGAAGATTACAACATTTCTTTCTGTAAACAATGAAAATTTAGGTGCCATTGCTCGTATGAGCAATGGCACCTAAATTTGCATTGTTTACAAAGGGGTCCAAGTTGCCCCTAAACAAGGGTTTCAAAAATATGTTTGAGTTACCATAGTCTTGCGCTCAACCCTCGATACATGCTATGTTCCATTTTTGTATTTCTCTGTAAAGATTTAAATAAATAAAGTACTTTAACCCTTGTCCTGCTGAAAAAAGATGCCATGCCCACTTCCAATTTTCAGCCAATCAGATCACTTGATCCAGATTGTTGATATAAATTCACATACTTAATGGCAAACAGTGCAGATCCAGATCAGTTGGCTTCTTCAGATCTGGATCTACACTGTTTGCAAAGGCAGGGTATATCCGGGTTCTGCATGACAAAGATTAAGCTTTTTGCTTCCTTTTTGAATAGTGGTCTTTTCTAAAAGAATAGACCCCTTTTCTGAAGAGAACTGGGATGCAGGAAAGCAAACAGGAAGTCACAAAAGTTGTCTCCCTTATTCTACGGACAGAATCCAGTTTCCTTAACCTTTACCACTCTCTAGGCTAATTCAGCAGATGACAAACAGATTACATTTTTTCTTATTTTTCTCAGAAAAAAGGTTTCCACATTTCATGCAAATTGAGACAATTTGCCAGAAATGTCAAATCCTGTTTTCCGCGAAAAATAAGAAAAATTATTTCAATGTCTTCTGCTGAAATTTTTTCCCAGAGTGCTAAGCATTAAAGTACAAGAGTCAATGGTTCCTATTTCTGATTATAACCTAAAATTTTATATACATGTATCAAACAGGTGCTTTTTTTCAATAGAAAAGTATTGATATTTTTCTTATATCTCAACAAAATCATATGTTGTGGGTACTCATTAGAAGAGCCTAGCTTGGCAAGGCGCTTCTAACAAGTCCCCACAATATACGGTTTTGTGGGGAAGTTAACCCTTGTCCTGCCGAACCCGGATATACCCTGTCTTTGCAAACAGTGTAGATCCAGATCAGTTGGCTTCTGAAGAAGCCAACTGATCTGGATCTGCACTGTTTGACATTAAGTATGTGAATTTATAGCAACAATCTGGGTCAAATAATCTGAATGGCTGAAAATTAGAAGTGGGCATGACATTTTAATTTATTCAGCAGGACAAGGGTTAAGAAAAACTATTATACTGATACCCCCTCTTATTTGTGGCTGTATATCAATGTGCTAGATAATACCAAAACAGAAGGTGAAAACAGATGGTTGGTAAGTTAATTAATGGGACACATTTGTGGTAGCATTGGTATCCCTTTGAGAATTTTGTAGGAAAAACTGTAAAATCAGATTTACAAAATACCTCTATGTAGGGCACTTTTTTTTTTTTTTTTTTTTTTCAAATGAATCAATATTATTGAGAAAAATAATTACAGCAAATTTCACCTCGCTTTTTAGGCTTACCTCATTAAAACTAAAATAGGTAGCTATAGTATTGAAATTACTGTCATAGTGTTCCACCAAAATTGTGCTATCAATGCATCCACCCACACTTTGTCAAAGTTTATGTATATCCCATAACCCTTGATAAAGTGCAGCAATGGTAACCTTTTACAATATCTACATTAGTAAGATGTGCCAAAACAGTGCATGTGAATGGCAAACACCTTCTGTATATATAGGTTTTCCAATAAACATTATTCTATTCTATTCAGTGCTCTGGTTGGTTCCCGGTTTTAGTTTTAGACAAGAAGCAGATCACTGATGCATTATGGATTAACAATGGATTTACTTCTGAGTCTCTTCTCACATCTATTTAGTCTATGCCCATGGGTGCAGGCAATTAGACAATGATGATGATTTGGTGTTTTACAGCCCTATCAACATTTCTTAAGTCATTCTGAGAGGATAGAAGGGTTATAATGAAGGCTCTGTGCAATGAAGTGCATAGTCATGAGCTGAGTGGCCTCCAGCAATATTCTAATATCATTTTTTTTTTTTTTTTGCTAAGAAAAAAAAACAAGAACATTTATCTAGATACTCCTCTTATCTGCTGCTACGGGTCAGTCTGCTCCAAAGAAATAATGAGCCACAACCAGACGTACTTTCATAACTGTGCACCCAGCGAAGATTCTGATCAAGTGTGCACAACTGTGCAGTCTGATCAAAATCTTCCCTGGGCACAATTTGTATAGACAAGGATGTAAAGTTTGTTCATGTGGACAACTGACTGATCAGACTGCGCAGATGCACAGGCTGATTTGAGTCTACGCTGTCATTGTCAGATGGGAGGTTTTCTCATGTTGGGGATCATAATTCCAGGCATAATATTCAATGTTTTCCTAATTGGTTTTCAAGTGTTTTCTGAGAAGATAATTTGTTTCATCATTCTCTGGGTCTATTTACATCATGTGGTTAACAGGTTTCTCTTGATCCTTCTTTACAGGGTTCTCTTCTACTGTGTTCAACATATTCTCAAGATATGATGCTTTTTTTTTTTTCAACAGAAAAGTATTCATATTTTTCTTATATCCACGAAAACATGTGTTGTGGGTACTCATAAGAAGCGCTTCTGCGAGGCGCTTCTAATGAGTACCCACAACATAAGTTTTTCATGGAGAAATAAGAAAAATATTTTTCTGATATCTCTTTTATCTGGAACTGCAGTGCTTCTAGCATCTGAGCCATATTACAATCCAATAGCAATATTCGTATTCATCCCCATCCTTTAGTGCTGAGGATATTGTGAATCCCTTCATCTGTCTGTCTGTGCATCCATCATGCTATCTCCTCCTAAACCACTGGGTCTAAATTTAACCAAACCCTACATGACTTCCCTGCATGGTAAGAGTGTATGAGAGCAACATTATTTTTCACTTCTTAGTGGTTAAAGTGTGGGGATTTGCGATGGCATGCCATCAACTGTGCGATCTAGTTAAATTTTTTACTTAGTTCCATAAGAACTTTATTGAAGTTTTTGTTGCACCTGTGTACTAAAACGTGAAAACAAGCACCGGAAAATGCACATGCCCTTTGTTCAATTACCATGTTTTATTTCATCATAAGCACTGAACTTTTAGTTTCTTTCAAGACTAAAGATCAAAATGTTAGCCCTTAACCCTTAAAGTGCCAAGCAAAATTTGTAGCAGACAAAATTCAAAAATTTTTTTTTATTTTTCAAGCAGATGATTCACATGAAATGTCAAGACTTGTTTTCTCTGAAAAATAAAAAAAAAAAAATAAATAAAAATAAAAAAATTGTTGTCTGTTGCAGTCATGATTGGTGCTTTAAGAGTTAAAGACTAAGCAAATTCATACCAGACGACCTTATAAATTTTTTAATATTTTTTCAGAGAAAATATGACTTGTAATTTCATGTGAAAATAAGACTTGGAACTCCATGTGAATCCTCTGCTTAGCAGATGATTCACATGAAATGCTGTCTTATTTTTTTTAAAAAAATCACTGTCATCTGCTGCAGTTGTGATTAGAGCTTTAAGGGTTTATAAAGAAATGATTACCTAGTTAGCATGCTGTTAAACATGCAAGCATTACCGAGAAGTTTGGTATTTACTCTAAATATTACGACACATTAACTGGTCCTAAAATTTGAAAAAATTCCAGCTAAAAGCTGTTGATAATTGGCAAACATTATAGACCCTAACGAGATGCTACATGTTTAGTTTTTGCAGTCTACAAACTGTTTGCTTAGGTCTTGCTTTCTCAATATTTAGTTTAAAAACGGTATAAACTCGCTCATCATTATTCTCAGAATAGGCACCACCAAGTATAATATCAATTTAAATGCAAAGCAAATTTCCGAAATTTCGGATGCTGATATCAGCAAGTTAAAATCAACCTATCAAGATACAATGTACTTAAGGTATTTAAGTCTTTAGACCGGCAGGCAGTTCCCAGCTAGCATTCTTTATAAACCTGTAGCTGGCTGGCCATTATCAGCCTATCTGGGTACATAGATTGTGGGTACTCATTAGAACTACCTCAGTGAGGCAGTTCTAACAAGTACCCACAATCTATGTTTTGAGCAGAAATATGAAAAATATCAGAGTTTTTATCTGAAAACTTTCAGTTTTTGGTGGTGAAATTTTCAATATATTTGAATAGGTGTGTTTTTGTAATGGAACAGGCCTAAGCAAATGGTCTAGACCCAGATCAGAAGCAACAAATTGTGACCTCTGATCAGGGTCTTCACTTGATGGAGACAGTCTACATGAAATGTCAAACAATATGTTCTGAGGAAACTAAGAATATGTGAAATGTCATGTGTTGAAACTTTTACCAAGCATGCTTAAACGTTAAAAAATTTTGAATTTGTATATGAAAGGTTTTGATCAGCTAGATATAGATTTGGCTTCTTTTTTGAAGAACGCTATCATAATCAGATAAAGTGTGCATATTTGCAGGCCATAAAAAGATCAAAATAAGCATGGTAGCTCTACAATCTTCATTTTTTAACCCTTAACCTTTACGAATCTCTGGGCTAATTTAGCAGAAAATAAATTGATTATATTTTTTTAGTTTTCCAAGAAAACAGGATTTGACATTTCTGGCAAATTGTCTTGGAAACTGAGAAAAATATTTTGATAATTATGTGTCATAAGCTGAAATTTCTACCCAGCATGCTAAGCATTTAACCCTTAAAATCCCAAGAAAACCTGCATCTGAAAATATCATCTATTTATGTCGTCTGCTGAATATTCTTGCAAAACTTTTCAAACCTATTTTATGCATACAGGCAAACAGTGTGGATCCAGATCAGACTGCTCCGTCCACACTGTTTGCAGAAATGACTTTTAAAATCACAAGCAGATGACAAAGCAGATGACAATTGTTGTGATTGGCAGTTTAAGGGTTAAGTGCTAAACAAAATTGAAGCAGATAGCATTCCAGTATTCAATTTATTTTAAAAATCATTTTTCAGAGAAAATAAAACTTTGCATATGTAAAGTCTCATGAAAACTACAAACAAATACTTAACCTTTACCACTCTTTGGGCATTTTCAGCAGACGAAAAATTGATGATATTTTTCTTATTTTTTCCAAAAAAAAAAAAAAAAACAAAAAAAACAGGATTTGACATTTCATGCAAATTGTCTCCTTCAATTTGTATGAAATGTCATATCCTGTTTTCCGGGAAAAATAAGAAAAATATTTCAAAATGTCGTTTGCTGAAAATTTTACCCAGAATGCTTAGCGTTAAAACTGTTGGGACTGGCCCTTTAAGGGTTAAAAAATATGTGCTCCACAAAGTAAATTCCCAATAGTATTTGACAGACATGTTCTGCTGTAAGTTGTTTTTCTTGTTGTTTTTTTTTTTTTTCTCTTTCTCATTATCATCATAAAATACATTAGCACCTTCTAGTCTCTAAATCAATTCAGTTACTTCATACTTCATGCAAATAAAAAAAAAAATAACCCTTAAAGCACCATTCACAACTGCAGCAGACGACAATTTGAGAAAAATTTTTTATTATTTTTATTTTTTTTTTATTTTTCATGCTTTCTTGGAGAATAAATATTTGTGAATATCCCTTATTCTGCTGCTCTGAGTTTAGTTCCAGTATTGTGTTGATTAAAAGATATGTACACTAGACAAAGTGCCCAGTGGAGCAAATATACCCCCCACCAGAGCTACCACCACTTTTTAAAGAGCACAAAGTATGGAGATGGCAGTTGTATGCTATATGTTATAACATTGAAAAAAATTAATCACACATATTATGTGAAGCCTTTGACCTTGACCTCAAAGATCAGGCACAGGTGCAGGGATCGAGCTAACTAAAACTTTAGCCCTATAACTATCACCATGTACATACAAGTGAAATCAATCAGTCTTTATAATATTAGCAAAAACTTTGACAGCTGTATGAAAAGTCTGTGACCTTGACTTAAAAGACATGCCCCAGCTTGGGGTCCATGGTGCCAAGAAAAACTTTAGACCTATATATACCATCATGCTTAATATTAACCCTTGTCCTGCTGAATAAATTGAGATGATATGCCCACTTCTAATTTTCAGCCAATCAGATTACTTGACCCAGATTGTGGCTATAAATTCACAAACTTGATGGCAAACAGTGCAGATCCAGATCAGTTGGCTTCTTAAGAAGCCAACTGATCTGGATCTACACTGTTTGCAAAACAGGGTATATCCGGGTTCAGCAGGACAAGGGTTAATGAAACCAATGAAAAGGGCACATAAAACCCCATACCATATTTGAATTGCCAAGACCCAGATCAGCCAGTCAGAAACTTTTTTGTATTGCTATTTATTCTACAGCAGCCAATTATTCTGCAAATAGACGGCAAAGGTCCTGATCAGAATGTGTGGATGTGCAGTTTGTTTGTTTTGTGTTGAGGTTTTACGGCCCAGTCAACCCAATTGGGTCATGTCGAGCGCGGTCAGTTTACCTAACCACACGTTTACTGGGCAGGCTTAGTCCTCTAAGCGGTTAACCAGTATTGTGCACATTTCTCGCCAGAAACTGACAACTGCCCTTCTTGAATCAGCAGAAGGGAGAGAATGACTGTAGAAAATATTTCACGATCAATCTCCACGAAAGAATGTCGCCGACCTCGGCGGGGGTTGAACCCGCGACCTCCTGGTCTCCAGTCGGACGGCGCATCCAACTGAGCCACCGAGGCCAGGATGTGTGGATGTGGACCTTTGTACTCCATGTACAACCAGGCCTGAGCATCATGAAAACATGCCTATATAATTTTAACCCCCTTAAACCCCACTTTTATATAGTAAAACTGGGGTTTACAGGGGTGTACATTATTTTTCTTATTTCTGCTCAAAAACATAGATTGTGGGTACTCATTAGAACCGCCTCCACAAGGGGGTTCTAATGTGTATCCACAATCTCTGTTTTGAGCAGAAATATGAAAAATATCAGAACTTTTTGTCTGATTTTTTTTTTTTTTCAATTTTAGATTGTAAAATTTTCAGTATATTTGAATAGGTGTGTTTTCGTAATACAATGCTTTCTCAAAGTTTGGCTTGTATCTTTCAAGATATTTATCAAGCGTTTACTGTAAATCTAACCTTTATCGCTCTAAGGACAAAATTTATTCAGTAGATGACAAATTGATATTTTTTTTTTATTTTTCCCAGAAAATAGACTTTGATATTTCATGTGATTGTCTCCCTTTGGAGACATTTTGCATGAAATGTCAAAGTGTATGTTGAGGGAGAAATAAGAAAAATGTTTCAAAATGTTACCTGCTGAAAACTTTACCTAGCATGCTTAGCTTTAACTCTTTCCCCTGCTAGAGGCGTCTTTAGTTGTCTGCTGATAACCTTTGCAAACAGTTTGGACCCAGATCAGGCCCGACAAAATGTCGAGCCTGACCTGGCTCCAAACTGTTTGACACTCTGATGGTATTCCTGAAAGATTTTTTTAAAAAAAAGATAATTTAAAAAAAAATCCACAGATGACAAAAAAGCACGCAACATTATCCAGTGTGCAAAGAGTTAAAGTGGTTAGATGATATTCTGATATGTTTCGGAATCAACATTTGCTATCAAAAAAAGATAATGCTGATCTGTAGGTATTTTATTTCTTTCGGTTTTGATAGTTTTTGCATGAGAAAAAAATGCAGACAAGTTACAAAAGCCGATAAGTTTGATACTTGACTTGATAAGAGAATTTGTTTTGGAATATTATTTGAAAAGTGGAACAGAATAGTGACATTAATTTTAACTTTTCCACTTTCAGGGCTAATTCAGCAGATGACAAACTGAGGAGATTTTTCTTAATTTTCCCAAAGAATAGGCTTTGATCTTTCATGCAAATTGTCTCATGTCAAAACCTTTTCTGGGGAAAATAAGACAAATATTTTAAATTATCACATAGTGGCCTAAATTCCCAACATTCAACATGAAATATCTTGCGATGTAGGTGACCTACATGCATGCAAATGTGATAAATCAGTTATACCATGGTTGTGCGCATGTACGTGCGATAATGCACTCGCTCACGCTCGTGCATTATCGCATCGTACATGCGCACAAACCATGGTATAACTAAGACTAAACCATATTACTGTCTCGGTTTTGGGAATACTGTAAATTATATCATAATTTGGTGACCTTTCACTGTCTGACCCAAACTCGGCTCCGCCTCGTTTGGGGTCAGACAGTGAAAGGTCACCAAACTATGGTATAATTTACAGTATACCCAAAACCTCGACAATAACCATGGTTTATCTATAAAGTATCATCTGCTGAAATTTTACCCAGTATGCTTACCATTAACTCTTTGGGTCCTCAGAAATAATTAAGAGATACCTGTATAATAATTTTTTTTTTTTGATTTGTGTTTTACGGCCTTTTCAAGAATATTTCGCTTTTATTGAGCTGATGGTTCATCAAACGTGGGTGAAAACTGGAGAACCCGGAGAAAAACCACCTGACCATCCATAAGCAGAACTTGGCTTTGCCACATGAGACCCAAGCAGAGCTTGAACCACAGTGGTGAGAAACCTAATGGATTAAGAGTAAAGTCTCCTATCCACTAGGCTATGGGGGTTTGCCTGTATCTTGATATGGGTCGACACTGTCTGCGATTGATCCAGTAGCTTGTCGCAGAAGTATCAAAGGCAGTCAAATAGGCTTGTTGAAATTTTAGGAAAATGTGTGGTATGGAGTTAATTAACCTTTGCCATGCTGAATAAATTAACCCTAGTCCTGCTGAACCCGGATATGTCCTGCCTTTGCAAACAGTATAGAGGCCAACTGATCTGGATCTGCACTGTTTGCCATTAAGTATGTGAATTTATATCAATAATCTTGATCAAGTAATCTGATTGGCTGAATTGGAAGTGGGCCCAGCATCTTTATTCAGCATGACAAGGGTTAAGATGTCATGCCCACTTCCAATTTTTAGCCAGTCATTACTTGATCTAGATTGTTCATACAAACTCAGCATGACAAGGGTTAAGATGTCATGCCCACTTCCAATTTTTAGCCAGTCATTACTTGATCTAGATTGTTAATACAAATTCACATACTTAATGGCAAACAGTGCAGATCCATATCAGTTGGCTTCTCTTCAGAAGCCAACTGATAACTGATCTGCATCTATACACTGTTTGCAATGGCAGGGCATACCCGGGTTCAGCAGGACCAGGGTTAAAGTGTCTGAATATACAGAGTAAATATACTGTAAAAACTTGGAAGCATAAAAAACTCCATGTGCCACAACTGCTGATGAGTTTTCTAGATTACCACCTACAGGCATCTTCTATCCTAGCTTCCTAAATTCCTTAAATTTTAGCCCAGTTTTATCACATGAACTTAAAAAAAAAAATACCATAGTAATCTTAAGTATTGGGACAGACATAGTGGAGCAAATAGTGTAGACCCTGATCAGATACAGAATTCTTGTCTGTATGTGTTGAGGTTTTACGGCCCAGTCAACCCAGTGGGGTCATGTCGAGCGCAGTCCGTTTACCTAGCCATACGTTTACTGGGCAGGCTTAGTCCTCTAAGCGGTTAACCAGTACTGTGCACATTCTTTTGCCAGAAATTGACAACTGCCCTTCTTGAATCAGCAGAAGGGAGAGAATGACTGTAGAAAATATTTCATGATCAATCTCCACGAAAGAATGTTGCCAACCTCAGCAGGGGTCGAACCCGCGACCTCCTGGTCACCAGTCAGACGCACATCCAACTGAGCCACAGAGGCCAGCTTGATCCAGAGTTCTGCTGCATCTGATCAGGGTCAGGGTCTTCCCAGTTTGCTACTCATCCAACAATCTTTAGATAATTATATCAACAGGTAGTAATATGGACTTGTTCAAATTTTAGAACAAGTATGGTGAGGAGCCAAGGATCCTGATATTAAAGGGGAACACAACCTTCAAAGGTATTGTGCTTTAAAGTAAAGAACTTTACAAACAATGAATTTTGACACAAATTTGATCAAAATCGGTGAAAATTAAGTAAGTTATAGACAAGTGAATATTTTAACAATGGTGGTATGGGCGCCGCCATTTTGAATATTTAATGAGGTTTCATAAAAATTAAAATTCATTTCATAATGGTAGTTATTCTTATAAAATTGGTTTATTTTGGGGGAAATGATTGCTTGCCACTAGAATTAAAAGATTATGAAAAATCTGTAGCAAAATTCTTCTTAAAAACCCTTTATAATTTGGTTATGCATATTTAATTTGGGCTTTGTGAAATAACAAAGCCTACAATATTGCAGCATCCATGGCAGCCATTTTAAGTACATTCAAACCACCATAACTTCCTTATTTCTAGGCCGATTTTGAAAAGTCTTGCATCAAAATAAATGGCTTGTTAAGAACTGTACTCCAAGATATACTTACAACTTATATTGCGTTCCCCTTTAAGGGAAAATTTGGTACTACATGATGATTATCAACTGTAATGGTAGTGTCCTGACCCAGTATTTCAAGCAATTTCAACATTATTTCATTAAAAGCAGGTTGGTCATGTGTGTTTCTGCAAGAAAATTCAGAAACATGTATGTTGAGGGTACCCATTAGAAGCATCTGTTTGAGTTAGGTACTTCTAAATGAATATTGGTATCCATGATATACTATGCTGTGTATTAATTAGAATGATCTTTGCATGTACCGTATTCGACCTAATTACCACACTGTGCGCTTAGGTTTTTCAAACTTACAGGACACACTCATTTGTGGTCAAATATGTATCTATCTACTAAGGATACACTATAAAAAAGATCAGAAAAGGACTTATTTAATGATGACTATGCGATTTTTTCTGACTTTCTTTACAAAGGCGTATGTTGTGGGTACTCATTTGAATTGCATCGACTTGTCGATGCAATTCAAATGAGTATCCACAACATATGCCTTTGTAAAGAAGTAAAGAAAAAAATACACTGGTTGTAATCTGAAGACTACGGAATTTCTTGACTGTGCGCTTATAGGGGTATGTGCGGTAATTAGGTCGAATATGGTAAGTAATTTCCTGTATCATTACAAAACAATATAAACAGACCATAGATATTTATTCTGTTTATGATCTTGAAAAAAAAAAAACAACAACATTGGTTTCATCTATACAGATTTAAATGCGATTCTTTTCTGTTCTATTACAGTTTAAAATCACAAAAGTAGCAATCCTAGTGTTTTCAGCAAAACAAATGCACACTAAAAGTGTCACCTATGTTTAAGATCATCTTATCAATAAAATAATTTTGTTGCAAACCTTAAATAAACCTAGTTCAAAAGGGCTGGTTATAAAATATTTAGACGGGAATGATCACAGCCACAAAAATAGCTTTTGTAACACGGCTGTTACTGTCAAACAGTTGTGATATAAAATTCAGCATGTTGGCGATACCTAATAAATGAGTTTCTCAATGTCACATATTTGCATGAAGTGAACACTCAAATGTATTTAATTCCGTCAACAAGTACTTAAAGTAATAGAACCAATTTCTGTAGCACAACTTAATCAGACATGTGAGATCACATGACTTGACTATCTTTTCATAAATGAATGTAAATTTAGAAAGCCTCTGTAAAATATTGAATACTTAATGAGTGTATATTACATCATATCAGTACAGAACAGGACAGGAGTCTGAGAATTTATTGCATGACATGGAATCCTAGAATCAGGCTGTAAATAATTATATGCCATAAACTACAACCAAAAGTTTAATAAAATCAAAGACTCTAAATCAATGAGCCAGGTTATGAATTTGTTGCCAGGATAAATCACTGAGTTTATTGTTTGGAGTAACAGAACCAGGTTGTAATTAATTAATGAATACACCATGCTGTAATCTATTACATGAATAAATTAGACTGTAGTTAATACACTATGCTGTAATGTTTTTTACATAATTAAAGTAGTTATAAATTCAATGACTATATCAGGCTTTAATTTATTACATGAATAAACCAGGGTGTAATTAATTACATGAATAAATAAACTGTTGTTAATGTCACCATGCTGTAATTTATTGCATAAATAAATGAGTTATTAATTACATGACTATATCAGGCTGTAATTCATTACATGAAAAAAACAGGGTGTAATCAATTACATGAATAAACTAGACTGTAATTAATTACATAAATAAACTAGACTATAATTTTAAACATGAATAAGCCAGTTTGTAATTAATTACATGAATAAATCCCAGAAATAACCATAAATTAATCTCAGAAAAGGCTGTAACTGCAATATATGTGAGATATTAAATGGAATCTGAGGCTGTAATTCACTCATATGCATAGCTCTAGATAAGAGGGGGAATCAGGTAAAGATTTTTCTAATTTCCCCACGATAACATATGTTGTGGGTGCTCAGTCGAAGTGCCTTTGCAAAATAATAAGAAAAATATCACATTACGAAAACATGCCTATTCAAATATGTAGAAAATTTCACCTCCAAAAACAGAAAATTTTCAGATAAAAAATTTCTGATATTTTTCATATTCCTGCTCAAAATATAGATTGTGGGTACCCATTAGAACTGCCTCAGTGAGACGGTTCTAATGAGAACCCACAATCTATGTTTTTGAGCAGTATACCCACTATAGTAAAGTGGGGTATAAGGGGGTCAATATTATATAGGCGTGTTTTCCTGATAATTACTTCTTCTTTGAACATTACAAAAACATGCCTATTCAAATATACTGAAAATTGTACAACCAAAAAATGAAAATTTTCAGATAAAAAAATTCTGATATTTTTTCATATTTCTGCTCAAAACATAGATTGTGGGTACTCATTAGAACCATCTTGACAAGGCGGTTCTAACGCTTACCTATAATATATCTTTTAGAGCAGAAATAAGAAAATAATGTATACTGTATTTACCATGTGTATTCGAACAGACAGGCCTGAGCAAACAGTATAGACCCAGATGAGATGCCGCAGAATGCGGCGTCTCATCTGGGTCTACACTGTTTGCCACTCATCCAGCATTTTTTAGACATAACATCTGGTAGTGAATTGTACTGGTTCAAATTTTAGAACATATATATGTAAAGGAGCTGGGGTGTCCGGATACTTAGGGTAAATACGGTACCCCTGTAAACCCCAGTTTTAATGTACAGAAGTGGGGTTTAAGGGGGTCAAAATTATATAGGCATGTTTTCATGATAAAGAAGTGCCTTATCACAAACTTCCATTGAGGATCCACTACCTATGTTTTCATGGAGAAATAAGAAAAATACCGTATTCGATCTAATTACCGCACACACCCCTATAAGCGCACAGTCGAGAAATTCCGTAGTCTTCAGATTACAGCCAGTGTACTTTTTCTTTACTTCTTTATGAAGGCATATGTTGTGGGTACTCATTTGAATTGCATCGACTTGTTGATGCAATTCAAATGAGCACCCACAACATATGCCTTTATAAAGAAAGTCAGAAAAAATCGTATAATCATCATCAAATAAGTCCTTTTCTGATCTTTTTTATAGTGTATCCTTAGCAGGTAGATACATATTTTACCACCCAGTAATTTTGAAAAACCTAAGTACACAGTGTGGTAATTAGGTCGAATACGGTATGTCTTATGGATGGCGTAAACGGGCCTCTACATTGTTATTTTATATGGCATAACACACAGAATTAGATAATATAATTCTTATTGTAAAATAAAAAAAAAAAAAAACATAATTCTTATTATTAAAAAAAAAAAAAAAAAAAAGGAGGCTGAAAATGTTACTTTACATCTTGCTTTCCATATATTAGGACTCCAGGCTATATGTTATTATATAACATTAGTCATGGAAACAGGCTGCGACTTTGTGGGGCAAGTAATTTGTAGACCTGTTGCATCTCTGGGTTGGCACTCATCCTATCTATCACATCAGAATGTCTGCGTAATGGCAGCAAATTCCCCAACGGAGTTGGGATCTAAAAGATAATGAGCTACAAAATCACTTGTTTTAACAAAACACTTGTTACAGACACAATGCATAGTTATAAAACACAAGATATAATCAGAATGATGGAAATATTCTGGTTTAGCACTAATTATAGTGCCAGATTAGAGGGGTATACAGATAATATTTTTCTTATTTCTCCATGAAAACATATGTGGAAAAATATCATTATTCTGTTGAAAAAAAAAATACCTTGATCCATAGCTATGATGAATATTACCATATTTACTGTAAATATTTGTACATCTTAACTTCTTACCATACTTTTCCTATAACTCAAACAAGTCAATTGTACTGTCTGCTAATGTGTTTAAAAATTGCTGGATACATCACGACAACACGCCTATATAGTTTTGACCCCATAAACCCCACTTTTATACAGTAAAACTAGGATTTACAGGGGTATACATTATTTTTCTTATTTTGCTAAAAAACATAGATTGTGGATACTCAATAGAACCGCCTCACTGAGGCAGTTCTAACGTGTACCCATAATCTATGTTTTGAGACAAAATATAAAAAATGATTTAGAATTTTTTATCTGAAAATTTTCCTTTTTTGGTTTTAAAATTTTTTAATATTTTTGAATAGGTGTGTTTTCGTAATGTAGGTGTCACGATTAGACATCAGATTCTGTGGTGTCAGATCTGGGTCTACACCATTTGCTCAGTGTTGTCTGTCCCATTAGTTAGGGTAAATAAGGTATCTCTTTGTTACATAATGCTAAACTCAACACATTACAAAAACATACCTATTCAAATATATTGAAAATTTCACCACCAAACGCTGAAAGTTTTCAGATAAAATTCTGATATTTTCATATTTCTGCTCAAAACATAGATTGTGAGAGCTGACTCAGCGAGGTAGTTCTAATGAGTACCCACCATCTATGTTTTTTGAGCAGAAATAAGAAAAATAATGTATACCCCTGTGAATCCCAGTTCACTATATAAAAGTGGGGTTTAAGGGGTCAAACTTGGGGTCAAAATTATATAGGTATGTTTTTGTGATGTAAAAAAACTTATCTGTAGCTAAGCAGCTATGTTTTAAACACATCAACAGGCAGCAGAAAAAACCCTAAGTCCTTTTCCAATTTAAGGACAAGTATAGTAAGGAGTTAACCCTTGTCCTGCTGAATATATTAAGATGTCACGCCCACTTATAATTTTCTGCCAATCAGATCACTTGATCCAGGTTATTGATACAAATTCACATTTAATGACAAACAGTACAGATCCATATCAGTACATATCAGATCTGGATCTGCACTGTATGTAAAGGCAGGAGCATATCCTGGTTCAGCAGGAGCAGGATTAATTAATGTGCCCAAATACTAAGGTAAATGCAGTATTCAAGACATAATTAACCCTGGTCCTGCTAATCCCAGATATAACCTACCTTTGCAAACAGTGCAGATCCAGATCAGTTGGCTTCGGAGAAGCCAGCTGATCTGGATCTGCACTGTTAACCATTCAGTAAGTGAATTTATACAAACAATATGTATTAAGCAATCTGATTGGCTGACAATTAGAAGTGGGCATGGCATCATAATTTATTCAGCATGACAAGGGTTAATTAAAGAGAATAATGGTAACAGCTGATCAAATAATAAAAACAACTTAAGAAAAATTATAAACCATAGCAGCTTCATAAACACACCATATGCTGCTTAGAAAGCATTTTATATGTCACAATGACACAGAGGACTTGTTAAGGAGGGG
Source organism: Anodontia alba (assembly GCA_964016985.1). Lineage (NCBI taxonomy): Eukaryota > Metazoa > Mollusca > Bivalvia > Lucinida > Lucinidae > Anodontia > Anodontia alba. The sequence continues at coordinate 6,455,816 of OZ024832.1, read as the reverse complement.
GTATTGTTTCTTATTTCTCCATAAAACTTAAGTTGTGGGTACTCATTAGAAGCTCCTTGCCAAGGCGCTTCTAATGAGTACCCACATCATACATTTTACGAAGAACTGGAGAATATTATCCTAATAGTATCATCAAATACGTCTGCTTAACCAGTCCTCTGATGGCATTCAAAGGATAAAAATAGAAGTAAAGCAGATTTTTTCATTCAGTCACAGGTATATATGGTATCATTTTCAGAAAGTTTAGCTTGATGTTTTCTGCTTGTATATTTGTTTTATGGGTCCGTCAGGTGTAGACATTCAACTTTATTTCACTCACATTACGAAAACATGCCTATATAATTTTGACCCCCTTAAACCCCACTTTTATATAGTAAAACTGGGGTTTACAGGGGTAAGCATTATTTTTCTTATTTCTGCTCAAAAGCATAGATTGTGGGTACTCATTAGAACCGCCTTGCCAATTATCTGAAAATTTTAAGTTTTTGGAGGTAAAATTTTCTATGTATTTGAATAGGCATGTTTTCATAATGGAACAGGATTACTTCAAAATCAGAAAACAAGTGGTTAGCCAACAGCCTTACAGATGCTCATTGTTTTCAGAAGTTATTTTATTACCCAGAAGGCATTCTATTGTACTGAAGGAACAGATCATGTCCCCTTCCAAGGTTCTGTGATTATGTTACAATCTTTTCCTTCTCTCCCCCCCCCCCCCCACTCCCCCCCCCTGCCCCACCCCCTACTGTTTATTTGGTACTGTTCAGGTATGACAGCAATTGACCTACATGATTGTTACTTATATACACTGTTATTATACCAGTTTTCTTCTTAGGTAGTTTTCTTATTTCTTTATGAAAAGGTACTCAATGAGGCGTCAGGAAATTCCAAAGACTACCCAGAATGTAGAGAAATGACGATTTGGTATTTAATGTCCCTTTCAACATTATTCATCACAAAAACATGCCTATATAATTTTGACCCCCTTAAACCCCACTTTTGTATAGTAAAACTGAAGTTTACAGGGTATACATTATTTTGCTAAAAAAACAGATTGTGGGTCCTCGTTAGAACTGTCTTGCTGAGGTGGTTCTAACGAGTACACACAATCTATGTTATGAGCAGGAATCTGAAAAATATCAGAATCTTTTACCTGAAAATTTTCCTTTTTTTGGTTGTAAAATTTTCAACATATTTGCATAGGTGTGTTTTCTTAACCCTTGTCTTGCTGAACCCGGATATACCCTGCCATTATAAACAGTGTAGATCCAGATCAGTTGGCTTCTTCAGAAGCCAACTGATCTGGATCTGCACTGTTTGTCATTCAGTATATAAATTTGTGTTGATAATCTGGATCAAGTAATCTGATTGGCTTAAAATTGAAAGTGGGTGTGGTATCTTAATTTATTCAGCATGACAAGGGTTAATGCAAGTAATACAGAGATGATGGAAGGGTGACAATGACAGGCTCTGTGCAATGAAGCACCATACAGTCATGAGCTTAATTCCACCCCTAGTGTGATTCAAACCTAGGATCTCATGATCCAAAGTTGGGAGTGCTAAACACTTGACTACCCAGACACTTCTTACATCGAGAAATATTATGTATAGTTTAAATCTGGGGCTATGATAAATTATCTAAAACGGCAATATGCAGCTAAAAAAAAACAGAAACATCTAAGACAGTTATGTACAACTTGCATGCCACAGCTTCATCCAAGGATGAAAAGGCATGAAATCATTTGATGAAAATCAACATCTTTCTTATCTACAGATATTTACAAGCACAGGCAGGTAAACAAGTCTCCAGATAACGTGATTATGTTACTGTATGTCCCAAAATTACTTGCAGTAAATGTCCCAAAAATTTGTACACAAAATTTTCTGACAAAACGCATATGAAAACAGTGTAGACCCTGATCAGACTGCTCCTGAATGAGCAGTCTGATCAGGGTCTACACTGTTTGCCATTCCAGAAGGTATAATATTAGAAACAAGTGCATAAAAAGTAAAGTATGAATAAAGTGGTCCTAATTTTAGGACATTTAACAAACTGTGGCATTAACAAGGGTGCTTTCAGGGCAAACCATGAGTTCAATGCAGCTGCTAAGGGCTTTTGTCAATACTTCTATATTATCTATTAATTCTGCATGATCTGTTCTGTCTCATATAATACATCTTAACCATTAACCCTTGCCATGCAGAATAAATTAAGATGTCACACCCATTTCTAATTTTCAGCCAATCAGATTACTTGATTCAGGCTATTGGTATAAATTCACATACTAAATGAGAAACAGCGTAGCTCCAGATAATTTGGCTTCTTCACTGTTTGCAAAGGCAGGGCATATCTGGGCTCAGCAGAACCAGGGTTAAAAGTGCTTATTACAACTGCAGTAGATGACAAGCAATTCCAGTTGGCACCAACAAGGTATGTTTTGCTGCAAAAGCAACAAACATTACCTTCTATCTGGAGTTGTATAAACTGAGCAGTTTCTATGAGAATTTGAAAAGAAAAAAATTGGTCTGGAACTAGGATAGAGAGACATACCGTATTCCACCTAATTACCGCACTGTGTGCTTAGGTTTTTCAAACTTACAGGACACACTCATTTGTGGTCAAATATGTATCTATCTACTAAGGATACACTATAAAAAAGATCAGAAAAGGACTTATTTAATGATGACTATGCGATTTTTTCTGACTTTCTTTACAAAGGCATATGTTGTGGGTACTCATTTGAGTACCCACAACATATGCCTTTGTAAAGAAGTAAAGAAAAAAGTACACTGGTTGTAATCTGAAGACTACGGAATTTCTTGACTGTGCGCTTATAGGGGTATGTGCGGTAATTAGGTCGAATACGGTAATCTGTTAATTAATCAGAAAGTTATTTATCTGGTTATCAGCTAGAAGTAAATGTTGTTACACATGCTAACAACATTTCTAATTAACATTAACCTATTACCAGCTGGACATAAGTAGCAGTGGAGGGCAGGTGGTTTTTGAGGTTTCACAATCCTTTCAGTGGTAGCCAGGTTATATTGGACTAGCCTTGAATATGTTTACAGTACATGCCTTTGTACAGCCTTGCTTTCATGAACCTGCCATGCATTGCATGTATCTCTAAATGCCACCTTTTGGTATTGGTTGGTTTGGAGTTTAACCCTTGTCATGCTGAATAAATCAAGATGCCACACCCACTTCTAATTTCCAGCCAATCAGATTACTTGATCTGGGTTTTTGATAGAAATTCGCATATTGAATGACAAACTGCAGATCCAGCTTAGTTGGCTTCTTCAGAAGCCAACTGATCTGGATCTACACTCTTTGCTCAGACAGGGCATGACGTGTTCAGCAAGAGAAGGGTTGACAGCCCAGTCAACACTTAGTGTTGAGCCAGTCAGTTTATCTAACCTCACTTTTCCTGGGCAGGCTTATTGTCTTCTAAGCTTTAATCAGTACTTGTGCACATTCTTTTGCCAGAACTGCCATCTTACCCACTTCTACTCTACCCATGATATAATCAATAATGGTCTGTAACTTTTCTCACCTAAGTGGAGATTTGAACCTAGTATCCCCGAGTTCCAAGTCAGACAAGCCAACAACTAAGCTAGTGTGGCCAAACTGACTTTTGAAAATCCTGCTCCCAGGAAATCTGGTCTGACATTTAATGCAAATGTGTCTCCTACTTACCCAATGGCTTTATTAAGAGAGTATTAACCCTTTAACAGATTTGTTTTCTTTCCTCAAATAAGCAAACACTTAATGATGGGGCAAAAGTTATTCCATAAGTCACCCAATAGTATTTAGCTTCTGATATTTTGTTTGTATTGAGGTTTTACAGCCCAGTCAACCCAATGGGGTCATGTCGAGCGTGGTCAGTTTACCTAACCACAGGTTTACTGGGCAGGCTTAGTCCTCTAAGCAGTTAACCAGTATTGTGCACATTCTTTCGCCAGAAACTGACAACTGCCCTTCTTGAATCAGCGGAAGGGAGAGAATGACCGTAGAAAATATTTCATTACCAATCTCCATGAAAGAATGTTGCCAACCTCGGCGGGGATTGAACCTGCAACCTCCTGGTCTCCAGTCGGATGGCACATCCAACTGAGCCACCGAGGCCGGCTCCTGATATTTTACACTTGACATTTGATTAAATTTGTCTCCTTCAAAATTGTCTCCAAATGTGACAATATGAATGAAATGCCACACTGCATTTTCTGTGCATAAGAAAAAATATTTTTAAAAAAAAAAGGTCATCTTCAGCTACTTAACCCATTGTAGTCGGGATACCCTTAAAAGGGTACTTGGCAAACAATGCAGTCCCAGATCAGGGTCTCCACTGTTTGCAAATAGTTTAGCCATTTTTCTCTAAGAATATCTAAATCTCATAGCCAGGTGTACCTAAAATCTGAAATTGGACTCTTCCAATATATAGTGTGGGAGAGTCTTTTCCGTATACAATGGGTTAAATTCGCTTTTGGCTTGATAATGGTTCATGTATAGAAGTCAATAAGGGTAATATGAAACTCACCAAGGGAAAATCAACATGGTCCAGTATGCAAACAAGAAAACCCTAGACCAGTCTGCACAATCTGCCAAGGATTTTCTCTGTTCTTTGTATATATTCTATGACAGTCTTGCATTATGCTGACAAACAGTAAAGACCTTGAAAAGATCAAATGAGTGGGCAACGGAACCCAGGTCTTGACCTTCAATTTTCACAATTCGTAGAAAGATCACATCGGTTTTCAGGAAGTAGGATAATATATAGATAGAATGTAAAAATGCTCCAAGTTAAGCCATAATAGGTCCTGAAGCCAGAGCTAATAGAATTCCAATGAGAAATTTCATTACCAAGATAATTGCAAGGAAAAGGGCAACAGAAAATTCTTTTTATACATTTACATAGCTGTACAAATTGGGTAGTGTCAACGCGAAATAGAGTGACATGGCTTTAGCCCAATTTAGTCTGGAAACCCCCAAAAAGGGTAATTGGCAAACAGTGGAGACCCTGATCAGATGCCGCAGAATGTGGCATCTGATCAGGGTCTCCACTGTTTGCAAATAGTTTAGCCATGTTTAAGAATATCTAAATCACATAGTCTGACATACTTATACCATTTATACAAGTATACTGTTGAGGCACTTCTAAAAAGTACAAATAGTGGAGAAACATGAAAAATAGTTAACTCTTTTCCTGCTAGTGGCGATTTGTCGTCTGCTGATAACCTTTGCAAACAGTTGGACCCAGATTAGGCCCGACAAAATGTCGGGCCTGATCTGGATCCAATCTGTTTGACAATCTGATGGTATTTCTGAAAGATTTTAAAAAGACTCCACAGACGACAAAAGTAAATGCAAAATTACCCAGCATGCAAAGTGTTAACTGGTACTCCTTCACCTATATATTTTCATAGTAATTTCATCACATTTACACAGTATCTGTGGAAAGGTTAATTACTTTTAGGCTAATGACAGCTTCTGTTTTGTTTTTTCTTGTTATTAGTATGGTATGGGCAAATTCAGCAGATGACAAATTGATGATAGTTTTCTTATTTTCTGGGAAATCTTATTTTCTGGGAAAATATGATTTGACATTTCATGCAAATTGTCTCCTATGGAGACAATTTGCATGAAATGTCAAGTCTTATTTTCTGAGGAAAATAAAATATTTCAAAATGTCCTCTGCTGTTTGTTGGTGTTTTTTTTTACCCAACATGCTTAAAGTTATTACTACTGAATAGATGATTCAGGGTTACTGCAAGCAAGCAATATGACATATTTGGATTTAAGAAGAATATAATAGTATATATATTCCATTGTAGTCTGGAGACCCCAAGAAGTGTAACTGGCAAATATGTAGTGCAAAATCCAGATCAGACACCACATAATGCGGTATCTGATCAGGGTCTCCATTGTTTGCAAATAGTTCAACTATTTTTCTTTAAGAATATCCAAATCACACAGCCTGACATACCTAAAATGGAAATTAGAATCTTCCAATATACAGAGTGGTGGAGCTCATTCAGTCTACAATAGGTTATATAGGTCTTAGTCTTCTGTGGTGTCTGATCAGGGTCTACACTGTTTTTCAGCCCTGTTTGTCTGAATAGGGTAAATACATGAGATGCTTTCATGTTGACTACAGCAGATTTCTAAAATAAGGCTAGAATTGGTTGAGGCTCCGGTTGGCATATGTCTGTGTACAGGACAATTCTAAATATGTTGATAGAAAGTTTTCTGTTTTTTTGTTTTTTTTTGTTGTTGTTGTTGTTTTCTACCAGCACCCCAAAAAGCTATATTGTTGCATCTAATCAGATTTTCTTCTGAGACCATACTATGATATCAGGATTATTTTCTTGGAAAATGCCCATAGTTCGGGTTAAAAATAATCAGATGTGGACCAGTCCCGACTATAATTATATACTCTTTTTTGCCACACATACTATAATAACCATAAGTATTGGTACCGACAGGCCTCAGTAAACAGTGTTGACCAAGATTAGATGCCGCAGAATGCGGCATCTGACCAGGGTCTATTCTGTCAATGATTTTTGGACATATTGACAGGAAATTTTAGGAAAAGTATGGTAAGAGAAATGGTAAGGAATTATGGTGTCCCAATATTCAGGGTAAATATGCTACTATCTGATTCTGACCAATTCCAATAATACAATATTTCCTCTGAAGGGATATAATAGATGTTACAGCGGTTCAAGGGCCAGGAGCGATGATACTAATTCAGGCTTTGTTTGACAAGTTACAAGAAAAATGAATTACAAGTTGGTGATTACTGAGCCACGCAAAGATGCAACATGTTACTGTAGCGACAGACTTCAGACACTTCACCATTTTTGCATACAGAAGCATTAATACTTTTCTTATTTCTGAACAAAAAAACGTATGTTTAGGGTCTTCTGTCTTATTTCAGTCATTCTGGAAAGCTGGCTCAAATCGCAGGTCATTTTTTGTTTTTTGTTAGCGAAAACAAGGATTGTTCATTTTTATCCGAATGTCTGTATAATACAAGCTATTTTAATACAAGTATTTGAGAGATAAGCAACCATAGCTCTAGGTAACGGGTGTAGCCAGATTTAAAATTTTTCCTATCACCACAAAAACATATATTGTGAGGCACTTCTAATGAGTACCTACAACATGTGTTTTCGTCAAGAAATAAGAAAAATATCACTTTATTTATTTATTTATTTTTTTTTGAAAATAAGTGCTTTATCTAGCGCTATGAGCCATATTGCAACACAAACTTTATGTTAACCCTTAAAACGCCAAGAAAAACTGTATCTGAAAATGTCGTCTGTTTATGTCATCTGCTGAATATTCTTGCAGACTTTTCAAACCCATTTTTGCATACAGGCAAACAGTGTGGACCTTGATCAGACTGCTCCTAAGGAGCAGTCTGATCTGGGTCCACACTGTTTGCAAAAATGACTTTTAAAATCACAAGCAAATGACAAAGCAGACAACAATAGTTGTGACTGGCGCTTTAAGGGTTAAGACTTTAACAACCTGCACAGTTTCCCCAATCAATGCGCAAGTTGAACTATACCTGTCATATCATGGAAAATCGGAGGTAACTCTTAGCACACTGGAGTTGAACAAGCAGACTATAAAATTAATGAAAAGTTTTCTTATTTTTCCCAGAAAATGAGTGTTTACAGTTTATGCGAGTTATTTCCTTAACTGCATGAATTATCACGCTCTTAACATCCTAAAATGCTGTCAACTCTCGTTATATAAACCCTAGTCCTGCTGAACCTGGAAATGTCCTGCCTTTGCAAACAGTATAGATCCAGATCAGTTGGCTTCTGAAGAAGCCAACTGATCTGGATCTACATTGTTTGCCATTAAGTATATGAATATTTATCAACAATCTGGATCCAAGTAATCTGACTGGCTGAAAATTAGAAATGGGTGTGGCATCTTAATTTATTCAGCAGGACAAGGGTTAAACTCCAAGGACACCAGACATTTTGGTTTAAGATAACAGAAGTCTGTGAAATGGGTGTGGCATCTTAATTGATTCAGCAGGACAAGGGTTAAACTCCAAGGACACCAGACATTTTGGTTTAAGATAACAGAAGTCTGAGAAAAAAGTAATAAAACTGTAAAAAAAATCCAAGTAAGATTGTAGCTGAGAAAATAAAGCTCGACATGCAAAGCACACAATTCATGATATGTCAAACCTCATTTTGTCTAAAAATTAATAATTATAAAACATATCTGAGGTTGATTTCTACTGTGGTTGTGAATGGTGCTGTAACGCTTAGCACTCTGGGTAAAATTTTCAGCAGACGACATTTTGAAATATTTTTCTTATTTTTCCCAGAAAACAGGATTTGACATTTCATGCAAATTGTCTCCTAAGGAGACAATTTGCATGAAATGTCAAATCCTGTTTACTGGGAAAAATAAGAAAAATATCATCAGATTGTCGTCTGCTGAAAATGCCCAGAGAGTGGTAAAGGTTAAAGGTTAAGTGCCTTTATAAGAGTTTCTTTTATTAAAAAAAAAAAAAAAAAAATAGATCTTAAGAATACATAAGCAGTATTAACCCTTGTCATTCTGAATAATTTTAAGATGGCACACTCACTTATAATTCTCAGCCAATCAGATTCCTTGATCCAGATTGCTGACATAAATTCAGATACTAAATGGCAAACAGTGCAGATCCAGATCAAGAAGCCAACTGATCTGGATCTACACTGTTTACAAAGGCAGGGTATATCGGGGCTCAGCAGGACAAGGGTTAATGAGAGTTACAAGTACTTTCAGAATGGACAAATGAATCCTGACATTTAGTTCTCCTTTTTTACTGCAACAAAGATATAACTCCAGATAATGTATTTTTTTTTTTGTATTTTTTTTTCAATTAAAAAGTTGGTAGTTTTTCATATTTCTCCAAATTGGCCTTTTCAAATTTTACGGTAAATATGCTGAGGAGTTAAGGTGACTAAATATTTTGGATAAATATAAAACACTGTATTTACCTAATTACCACACATACCCCAGTAAGCGCACAGTCAAGCAATTTCATATTCAAATTACAGCTTGTGTACTTTTATCTGCTTCTTTATAAAAGCATATGTGGTTGGTACCCATTTGAATTGACATCTACAAGTTGAGTCAATTCAAATGAGTATCAACAACATATGCTTTCATAAAGAAAATTAGAAAAAAAAACAAAAAAAAAACCAACTAGAAATGTGTCCAAAGGACACAGATGTCCCTGTCTGAAAAACTTGATTACAAATTATTGCATAAAAAGCAGTGCATTAACCGGCGAAAAGCCGTGTATTAACAAGGTGATTCACGCACTGTTAATACACTGCTATGCAACTTTCAATATGATCATACTGGGGCCACATATTTGCTGCCGTTACGAGATGTGTACTGCCCAGCCCTAGAACGAGCATAGTCAGTGGAAATTACGTTCGCAAGACATCGGTGAAAAGGCGAAACAAAATAGTGCAGGAAATAATGCGAAATGTAGCAAATGTTTTCAGTTTTTATGCAATACTAGCGATAGAACATGGTTTTTCAATGCATAAAAATTCGCCAGGTCCCTTGGGAGGTGTTGAAAACCGAGGCAGGCCGCGGTTTTCAACACCTCCCAAGGGACTGGCGAATATTTATGCATGAAAAACCATGTTTGTTCCCTATATTGCAAACGCTAGATGAGGGAGGAATGGACAGACACCCTATGCCCTTTCCTTCCACCATTCTTCAAATGGTGGGGACATAAAAATGCATAAGTATCATTAAATAATCGTCTCATAAAGTCATCTTCTTATCTTTCTTTACAGTCCTTATCAGGTGGATATTTTAATACAAGCTTTTTTTTAGTAATTTTGAAAATCCTAAGCACACAGAGTGGTAATTAGGTTTTATACAGTATACCTGTATACAAAGTATCTTTTATTTCAAATTAACTTTCTGCATTTCACTCATCTTTCTGCATGCTTTTGCCATGCAGAAACTTTGATATTTTAACCCTTGTCCTGCTTCTTCAGAGGCCAAATGATCTGGATCTGCACTGTTTGCCATTAAATATGTGAATTCATAGCAACAATCTGGATCAAGTAATCTGATTGGCTGAAAACTTGAAGTGGGCGTGGCATCTTAATTTATTCAGCAGGACTTGAATGCAGAGTTACATCTATTTCTTGTGTCCTAAAAAAGAGACATTTGCAAACAGGGGAGACAAAGATCAGATGCTGCAGAATGCAGTGCCTGATCTAGATCTACATTGTTTGACATGTAATTTGTTATTTTTAGTCACAGAACCAATTAAGGGGACTGGATACAAGTTAAATTTTCTGATATTTTCTTTTATTTTTTTTCTAGGATTCCAAGGGCTTTTCAAAAGGGGTTAAAATTTACTCTAAAATGAAAATTCTTTCATTTTTGAACCAACCCCTTTTATGGTAGGAGGCAAATATGATTCTGACAGAGCTGCCTGTCACAAAAGTTTACACATTATCCTTTAACATACAATAATAATATTTTCTATCTCTTTTCAGGCTATTGGCCATTTAACTACATCGTCTGTGACTTCTATGTGACGTGTGACGTTCTCATGTGTACTTCATCAATTCTTCACCTGTGTACAATATCTCTGGAACGCTACCTGGCTATTCGTTCACCGCTTGCAGTTCGTAATAAATCAAAATATATTGTGATACTAAAGATTATTCTAGTGTGGGCCTTATCCTTGGCCATTACTAGTCCAATCACAATCTTAGGCTTTGTGGACCAATCAAATATCTTAAATGATATGCAATGTGCTCTAACCAACGCTGATTTCATTATCTATGGATCTACAGGGGCTTTCTTTATTCCTCTTGGAATAATGGTCATAGCTTATGGATTAACAATACGACTCCTTCATCAGCAATCCAAAATGTGCAAGAAGGACAATGAGGGTCAGCCGATCATAAGACGGTCAATAAGCAGGAGTGCGAAACAGTTCAGTAAACGGGTAAAACTAATGCCAAGAAGAACGAAAAGTTGTCCAGATAAAAATTTTCACGAATTTTCTCATTTTCCTAATCGCAACCGGACTAGAAGTGTAAAATCTTGTCTGGCAGCACCGCAGTCACACAATGAACAAATTACTCCCCCACCATCACCTGTATACACTAATGCTGAACATGATCTAGGCACAATAAAAGAAGAGAATCATAATGGTATAGGTTGGAGACGGTCCAGTAATTCAAGCATGACGGGTAGCATGTCCAGCAGTTATGACTCACCAAAGAAACTGAAAAATCTTGTGAAAAAGCACCAACTTGTGATGAAAGCAACAAACATTCTGCTGTTTAGGAAAGAGTCAATGAATCAAAGACATGACCAAGATGGAGTAAATACTGAACACAAAGCTTCAAAAGTGCTGGGAGTTGTTTTTGCTATATTTGTGATTTGCTGGGCACCATTTTTTGTAGTAAATATAATGACAGTTCTGTGTAAGCAATGCGACTTTGACCCACTTCTTATCACAGCCTTTGTGTGGCTTGGATATGTTTCAAGTACTTTAAATCCAATTATTTATACCATGTTCAACAAAACCTTTAAAATGACATTTATTAAATTATTAAAATGTCAATACGGAACAATACAGAAGTCCCTACGTGTCCGCTGGCACAGTAAAAATGGTTATCAATCCACATTTAGGACTCAGAGCTACTATTGTTCAGAAAACAAAGCAGAGTCCAAGTTATAAAAAATAAAGCACATAATTATATCTTCATCTTGCCTAACTCTATATTTGGATCAATATATTTTGACCAGTAACTAGCCCATAACATAAGCACTAAGCAAAATTGTAGCGAACAGGTCTTTTTTTTTTATTAACTCTTGTCTTGCTGAACCCGGATATTACCCTGTTTTGCAAATAGTGTAGATCCAGATCAGTTGGCTTCTTCAGAAGCCAACTGATCTGGATCTGCACTGTTTGTTATTAAGTATGTGAATTTGTATCAACAACCTGGATCAAGTAATACGATTGGCTGAAAATTAGAAGTGGGCGAGGCATCTTAAATTATTCAGCAAGACAAGGGTTAATATTATTCAGGGAAAATAAGATGGCATTTCATGTGAATCATCTGCTGAGCAGATGACTGATATGAAATGTCAAACCTTATTATCTCTGAAAAATACACCTCCCACCCTCCCAACAACAACAACAACAACAACATAAAAAAAAAAAAAAAAAATATCAAAATATCTTCTGCTGCAATTGTGATTAACACTTAATGAGTTAAAATATTGATCACAGCTGCAGTAGATGATATACTATGATATACAATACAACCTCTTTATAACACGGTTCATTATAACATGGTTTTGGATATAACACGGTTCAAAGATGGATCCCAAAAAATGTATAAATTGTATTGAAAAATGACCATAAATGGTCATTTTTCAATATAATCTATTCATTTCTGTTTGGATATAACATGGTTGTTTAACTAACATGATTTATGCTATGGACCCCAACAATAGTGTTATAAAGAGGTTGTGGTGTACTATTTTTTTTTTTTTTTTAGATAAAATAAGATTTGATGTTTCTTGTGAATGAAATCTTAAGCCTTATTTTCTTTGAAAAAAAAAATCTGAATGTTGTCTGCTACAATTTTGCTTGGCACTTTAAGGTTAGCTTATAATTAATTTGAAAGCCTAAATTATTGCTAAAGTACAGGGCCCAGTTCTTCAAAGCTAACGATGTCGTTAGTTAACGATTCGTTAAAATTTACATCGAGTGATATGCAAATATGCTGAAATTTTTTGCTGAAAAAATGTGAGTAGCTTTTGCAGTGCAAAAGCTACTCACATTTTTTTCAGCAAAAAAATATCAGAATATTGTATATTGAATCCGCTAAAACAGTTAACGAAATGACCCTTAACAAGCTCATTAAGCTAACAAGGCTTTGAACAACTGGGCCCTGAAGTATTATAATTATTGCTAGAGTACTGAAGTATAATACTTATTACCAAAAGTACTGAAATATCATAATTTTTGCTAAAAGTATAGAAGTATCAAACATTTTTGGAACTAAATTTCAGAATTCAAACAGCTGTCTTTAGAAAATCGAAGAAATGCCAGATCTCTTCCTTGGTTCTAATCTTCTGTCTCCAACATAATTTTGAATAGCAGAGGCTGAGAGCTTTTCCATTTAACTGTCTTTACATGGTTAGAACATCAAACATTTGAAATTGAAAAGAAGCCAACCATTAACACTTAACATGCTGTGGAAAAACAAAAATAAAGAGACATTTCGTTTTCCCCAGAAAATAAGTTTAGACATTTCATGCAAATTGTCTCCTATGCATGAAAGGTCAAAGCCTATTTTCTGGGAAAAATAAGAAAAATATCATCAATTTGCAGTCTGCTGAAGTTGCTAAGAGAGTGTAAACAGTAATATAGTTTTAAATTATGACTTAAATTGTAAACAGGTGAGTGATTTAACGCTTATAAATAGCACTCTGGGTAAAATTTTCAGCAGACAACATTTTAAAGTATTTTGTTATTTTTCTCTGAAAACAGGATTTGATATATTTCATGCAAATTATCTCCATTGGAGACAATTTGTATGAAATATCAAAACCTGTTTTCTGGGAAAAATAAGAAAATATCAACAGTTTGTCGTCTGCTGAATAAGCCCAGAGAGTGGAAAACCTGTCAAATCTCGTACATCGAGATTTCTTACTGAAAACATTATCAACACAAGATAACAAATGAAACTGAAAGCTGTTTACAAATATTGAGAATATCTAAATTTTAGATATCATAATCTTATTCATCTCAAAAGAAAGTGTTCAAATGTTAACTGCCAAGCCAATTTTCCCCAACCTTTTATCTTTTACCAGAAATTCTAGAAAGTTTAAAGCCTCAGCTAAGGTGGCAAAATCCTCTGAGTCCCACTATAAAGCCTAGAAAGGTAATTTGTCAATGCACCAGGGTACTGTACTTAACTGACATGCCTGAACAAATTAACTTTGTAGACCAAGATGATATAACGTAGTATGCTGCAGCTGATCTGGGTCCAGGGTCGGATTCAGCGGGGGGTTCAGTCGAACTCCCATTTACTCAAAATTTCATTTTCATGGGAAATTTTGGATAAATTTGACAAATTTGGAATACCATGTTTAATCTGAATATTAACACTCTTGCTCTTTACCTTAAAGTTCTCTTCAACAATCCATTTGACTGCCTATAAGTGTATATAAAATTGCTGAATGAGTGGCAAACCGTTTAGACCCTGATCAGAGGCCACATTCTGCCGCATCTGATCTGGGTCTACACTGACTGGCAAGGTCTGTCTGTCCAAATACATAGAATAAGTACAGTAATTCTATCAAATTTAACCCCTCTCCTCAGAAATCATCCTGGATCCGCCCTGGGGGTCTACTGATCATACGGCAGTTTTTAGAACAGCTGGTGCATATGGCGAACACTACAATAAATGTACTACAATTTTTAACACTTTATTCTATCTCCCTACCCCTCCCCCTCCCTCCCCTTAAATCCTGCTTGTTATGTTGTTGTTTCTTAACCCTTGTCCTGCTGAATCCGGATATACCCTGCTTTTGCAAACAGTGTAGATCCAGATCAGTTGACTTCTGAAGAAGCCAACTGATCTGGATCTGCACTGTTTGTCATTTAATATGTGAACTTGCATCAAAAACCTTGATAAGCAATCTGACTGGCTGAAAATTAGATCTGGGTCTGCACTGTTAGCATATGCATTTTTTTTTTTCAGAATGTCTGGTGTGCGAAATTTTATGATTATTTATGGTACATCCAGTTTCGATCCATTTTACAAACTTTATGCTTCATCCAGAATTAATTTATTCTTTATCAATGCAATTAAATCAACCAAATGAAGAGTTAATGAATGCTTTGCATGTTGGGTAAAAATTTCAGCAAATGACATTTTGAAATATTTTCTTATTTTTCCCAGAAAACGGACTGATATTTCAGCAAATTGTCTCCTGGAGAGATAATCTGCATGAAATGTCAAATCTTTTTTTCTTGAAAAACTAGGAAAAATACTTAGATGTGATGAGCAAGTCCAAGTTAAAATCAACATTAAGATTATGTTGAGGCAGATCCTGAGATGGTTTTGGGATTCAGTTGAACCCTGTCCCGGCTGAGTTTTGCTTGTTTGTGTTGAGGTTTTATGGACCAGTCAACCCAGTGGGGTCATGTCGAGCGTGGTCAGTTTACCTAACCACATGTTTACTGGGCAGGCTTAGTCCTCTAAGCCGTTAACCAGCGGCTTTGAGTTCAATCTATTTCATCTGTATAGGAAATGTGGGATGTTTTGGAAATTTTGGCTGCTGTATTTACCCCAGATATTTGAGGCATGTTAACCTTTGTCATGCTGAATAAATTAAGATGCCACACCCACTTCTAATTTTCAGCCAATCAGATTACTTGATCTAAGTTGTTCATTTGTTTGTGCTGAGGTTTTTCGGCCCAGTCAACCCAATGGGGTCATGTCGAGTGCGGTCAGTTTACCTAACCACACGTTTACTGGGCAGGCTTAGTCCTCTAAGCGGTTAACCAGTACTGTGCACATTCTTTCGCCAGAAACTGACAACTGCCCTTCTTGAATCAGTGGAAGGGAGAGAATGACCGTAGAAAATATTTCATGATCAATCTCCACGAAAGAATGTTGCCGACCTCGGCGGGGGTTGAACCCGCGACCTCCTGGTCTCCAGTCGGACGGCGCATCCAACTGAGCCACCGAGGCCGGCTCTAAGTTGTTCATACAAATTCAAATATGTAATGAGAAACAGTGTAGATCCAGATCAGTTTGTCTTCTTCAGAAGCCATCTGATCTGGATCTACACTGTTTGCAAAAACAGGGTATAGGGTTAACCTTTTACCATACATTGTACTTCTAAAATATAAACATGTCCAGTTTACTACATATTCACGTCTAAAATCTGCTAGATGAGCGGCAAACACTGCAGACCCTGATCAACAGCCGCATTTTGTATCTGATTTGGGTCTGTACACTTTGCTCAGGCCTGTCTGTCGCAGTACTTAATCCTTGCCTTGCTGAATAAATTAAGATACCACGCCCACTTATAATTTCCAGCCAATCAGATTACTTGATCTGGCTTGCTGAATAAATTAAGATGCCAGGCTCACTTATAATTTCCAGCCAATCAGATTACTTGATCTGGGTTTTTGATAGAAATTCACATATTTTATGACAAACAGTGCAGATCCAGACCAGAAGCCAACTGATCTGGATCTACACTGTTTGCTAAGACAGGGCATGTCATGTTCAGCAAAAGAAGGGCTTAGCTAAATACAATGTTTGATCAAACGAAACCACAATCAGCAATTTTGAAACCGAAAGCAGGAAATTCTGGATTTGCTCCTGCTATTCTACCAGCCTACATATGCACATTCTGACCAGGTGCATGGGCCATAAAATTTCTTCGAACAAATATCTTAACCCTTGTCATGCTGAATACATTAAGATGCCACACCCACTTCTAATTTCAAGCCAATCAGATTACTTGATCCCGGTTTTTGATAGAAATTCACAAATTTAATGACAAACAGTGTAGATCCAGATCAGCTGGCAGAAGCCAACTGATCTGGATCTACACTGTTTGTTAAGACAGGGCATGTCATGTTCAGCAAGAGAAGGGTTAAGACCTAAGTGCTAAACAAAACTTTAGCAGATCATATTCTACTTTTCTTTAATCATTTTTCAGAAAAAATAAGACTTGGCATTTCATGTGAATCACCTGCTAGGCAGACAATTCACATAAAATGTCAAGCCTTATTTTCTCTTAAAAATGAATAAAAAATAAAGAAATAAAAAAATAATAATAATAAAAAAAATGTCATCTATTGCAATGGAAAAGGAGAAATAAGAAAAAATATTTATCTGAAAACTCTTCCTATTCAGAGTCATGCATACAGTCAGTCAATAAAAGAGAAGAATTCCAACCTTAGTGGGGTCACACTCACCCACTCTGAACTCATAAACTATATTAATCCTAAACTTATCCATGTCTGGTATAGTAAAATGTCCTAAAATTTCAAACATTTGATCCCCATCAATTTTTTGCCTATATTTTTTATGCATTTGCTTCACAAAATTCTTGATGGAATGAAAAACTGCCGACTCTAACCAGGAGCAGTTTGATCTGGATCTGCACTGTTTGCATATGCTTTTTTGTCAGAAAAACTTGTGAGTACATTACGAAAACAAGCCTATTGAAATATACTGAAAATTTTACCATCAAAAAATGAAAATTTTCAGATAAAAATTCTGATATTTTTCATATTCCTGCTCAAAACTTAGATTGTGGGTACTCGTTAGAACTGTCTCAGTGAGGCAGTTCTAATGAGTACCCACAATCTATGGTTTGAACAGAAATAAGAACAATAATGTGTACCCTTGTAAACCCCAGTTTTACTATATAAAAGTGGGGTTTAAGGGGGTCAAAACTATATAGGCATGTTTTCGTGAGTAAACTTTTTAGGACAATTACCTTACATAATTATATAAAACACCCAAACTTGAAAATTCCAACTGATTCCATGTATTCATGTGATTCCATGTATTCATGGAAGCATTTCATTTTGAAATATTCTTCTTGCAAACTTCATTTTGAAATATTTTTCTTGCAAATTTTCATTTAGAAATATCTAATTTACTGTATAAAACACTCAAACTTGGAAATTCCAGCAGATTCCATGTATACATGAAAACTTTTCAATTAGAAATATTCTTCTTGCAAACTTTTCATTTTGAAATATTCTGAACTTCTCACTTTGAAATATTCTGACAACTCAACACTTGATTTGTCTTGAGAGCTAAATATTAATTTGTTGTGTTATTTGCTTGGAAAAGACCAAAAGTTACTTGTCAATCATAGGGCTGATAATTAAAATAAGTACACTTCTCCACAGACTGCAATAGCAACTTTCCAGATTAATATAATTGCCAAAATTTTTAATAATTTCTTAAAAATGTGAACAAAATAAATAAAAGAATTCAATTTTCCATCATACAATACTTTTTCAAGCCTGTAAGAAAAGGCATATCAAGTCTTCGTGTGAGGCAACCCCATCCCCCCCCCCCCCACCCCACTCCTCCCCTCCCCACCCCCCCTCACCCCCACCTCCCAAAAACGTGGACATACTTTTCTTTGGTGAAATGGTGAAGTAAGAAAAAAAAGGGTTACCATATTTGATCTAATTACTGCACATACCCCTATAAGCGCACACTCATGAAATTCCGTAGTCTTCAGATTACAGCCAGTGTACTTTTTATTTACTTTTTTATAAAGGCATAATATGTTGTGGGTTCTCATCTGAATTGCATCAACTTGTTGATGCAATTCAAATGAGTACCCACAACATATGCCTTTATAAAGAAAATCAGAAAAAAAAAAATCGCATAATCATCATCAAATAAGTCCTTTTCTGATCTTTTTATAGTGTATCCTTAATAGGTATAGGTACATATTTTATCATATCTGAGTGTTTCCAGTAATTTTGAAAAACCTAAGCGCACAGTGCAGTAATTAGGTCGAATACGCTATGTGGATAACCTCTGGTACATGCTATACAAATAAAACACTCCTGAAGAAGGGTTTGATCAGGGTCTATGCAGTTAGGCAAAGAAGGGTTTGATCAGGGTCTACATTATTAGGAAGAGTTTTAGACACCTGGGACCAGTTGTTCAAAACTTACAATGTTGTTAGTTAACATATTGTTAAAACTTTGATCATTAAATATGGTATATACACTAATATATTTTTGCTGAAAAAATGTGAATAGCTTTTGCATTTGCAAAAGCTACTCATATTTTTTTTTTCAGCAAAAATACCTGTGAATCAGATATCATATTTCTAGAACAGTTAACATTTTGACCACTAACATTAGCTTATTAAGCTAACTAAGTTTTAAACAACTGGGCCCAGGTAGTCAAATAAACTTGTTAAGTTTAACCCATTTTAGTCTGCAGATCCCCAAAAAGGGTAATTGGCAAAAAATGCAGACCCAGATCTGATGCTGCAGAATGTGGGGTCTGATCAGGGTCGCCAGTGTTTGCAAATAATTAAGACATTTTTTGCTAGGAATCTCTAAATCACATACTTAAAACTGAAATTCAACTCTTCCAATATGTAGTGTGGGAGAGTCTACTCAGTCTAAAATGTGTTAAGTATGGTAAGGAGTGTGTCTGAATATTTATGGAAAATGTGGTAGACTGATTCAGGAGACTCAATTCTGTGAAACAAATGATATCTTTCACAAACATGCAATTTATCATTATATCATTATTTATTATGCATTGTTTTCTTCATAAAAGATTAAAACAAAAACATTATCTAGTGTTGTTCAACTTGTTGTCTATTAACACTTCAGCAGCTTCCCAGTTACTTGGAAAACATTTCAGCAGATGCAATTTTGAATTTTTTTTTCTTATCTTTCCCAGCCAGAAAATAGACTAAATAGACTTTGACATTTCATGCAAATTGTCTCTTAGGAGAAAATTTGCATGACATATGTCAAAGCCTAGTTTTAGGTTTGGAAAAATAAGAAAAGACTGTCACTGATCAATTTGTCATCAGATTAATTTGCCCAAAGAGCGAATGAGCAGCAAGTATCCGTTTTTACAGTATGACCCAGCCGAGGATAGAATCAGGTAAGTACAACCTCCCGATCCAGTAGTGAACTCTCTACCAATGGAGCCAGTCTGATGGGTAGGCCTAGCAGAATTTAACAGTGGTCCTGCTGAATCTGGATATACCCTGCCTTTGCAAACAGTGTAGACCCAGATCAGTTGGCTTCTGAAGAAGCCATCTGATCTGGATTTGCACTGTTTGTCAGTAAGTATGTGGATTTGTAGCAGCAACCTGGATCAAGTAATCTGACTGGCTGAAAATTAGAAGTGGGTGTGGCATCTTAATTTATTCAGCATGACAAGGGTTAATGACTGTATCCACAAAATATTTTTCTTATTTCTCCATGAAAACATATGGGTTGTTGGTGTTTGTTAGAAGCCAGGCCCTTCTAATGAGTACCCACAACATGAGTTTTTGTGGAGAAATAAGAAAAATATCAGTACTTCTCAGCTGAAAAAAGCACCTTATCTGGAGCTATGCTCTACCAACTGAGCCACTCTGAGCAAATTGAAAAGACAAGGATGATCTGACAAGTATTTGTTTAACCCTTGTCATGCTGAATAAATTAAGATGCCCCGCCCACTTCTAATTTCCAGCCAATCAGATTACTTGATCTGGATTTTTGATAAAAATTCACATATTTAATGACAAATAGTGCAGATCCAGATCAAGCCAACTGAACTGGATCTACACTGTTTACTAAGACAAGGCATTTCGTGTTCAGCAAAGGAAGGGTTAATTGAAAAGAAAACACACAATAAAATCCCGGATGGTAAACAGGAATTTGAGCAAGAGCTTATCCTTGTAGAGCAGGGCACAAGCTAGGTCTTTGCAGATTGAAAAATCCTTTCTCCCCACTATTTCCAGGTCTCATGGGCCTGGGATTGCAAAGGACTGATGTATAAAGCAAATGAAAATGTGAACAATAATACCCTGCCACTATCGTTTGGTGGGAAGATAACTCTGTCCAAACTGACAAAATTTATTCATTAGCATTCCCAAACCAGATGTCCACAATGTCAATGCACATACCATTTTGGTGAAAACTCATCAATATTTTCTCAAGTTATCACAAATTATGGATGGACAGATGGGTGGATGACAGACAGAGCGATGGACACATGGACATCCAACGTGAAAGCATATTACCCCACCACCATCGTGTGGTGGGGTATAAAAACAAGTCTCAGATGTTTTATAGAATAACCATTAAAGTATCAATCAGAACTGCAACATAAGACTTGATATTTCATGCGAATTGTCTGCACATGAAATATCAAGTATTGTTGTCTCTGAAAAATAATGATAAAAGAATGCTACAATTTTTTTTCTAAGCGCTTAAGCATTAATGAGTTTGTGATGGAACCATCCTTAAAGATTATTAAAAAGAAAAAAACAACAACAACAAAAACCTGCGGCCTTAGTTTGTGACAATCCAAATCAAAAAATGCAATTATATTTGTCTTCAATATTGCATTACAGTCCCTAAAATGTTAAAATTACTCTCTGAATGTAATTAAATGAAAACAAAAGGATATGCTGTTAAAATGAAAATGAAATTAAAATGAAACAAATGATTACCATACTGTACATGACACAAACACACCAGAGCCTAATGGTCTTTCATGAAAGAAAACAAAACATCATTTGAGCTGTTGATGGTGGGCCTGTGGGCACACTCAGCAGATGACAAAATGATCTATATATATATATTTTGTTGTTATTTTTTTTCCATAAAACAGGTTTTGACATTTCCTGTAAATTTGAAAACAATATGCATAAAATGTCAAAGCTATTTTTTTGAAAAAAAAAAAAGAAAGAAAAATATTTCAGAATGTTGTCTGCTGCAATTTTTACCCAGCATACTAAGCATTAAGCTGTTTATTGTGGGTGCTGTTTGATTTCTGTGATCATTATAGTCAAACAGCTGAGCCTTCTAGTGCTGAAACTGAAACCATACAACAAGGCTTGATTTTTTGATGACGATGCTTTCAGAAGGTATAATGAAACAAACATGTGACGCATGAAACTCTGAGACTCCTCATTTCATATTTTCATTGAGAATCTAACACATTATGAAAACAAACCTATTCAAATATATTGAAAATTTTATCTCCAAAAATTGAAATTTTCAGATTAAAAAAAAAACAAACTGATATATGTCATATTTCTACTCAAAACATAGATTGTGGGTACTCGTTAGAACTGCCTCGATTCTGCTCAAAACATAGATTGTGGGTACTCATTAGAACCACCTCATCGAGGCAGTTCTAACGAGTACCCACAATTTATGTTTTGAGCAGACGTAAGAAAAATAATGTATACCCCTGTAAACCCCAGTTTTACTATATATAAGTGGGGTTTAAGGGGGTCAAAATTATATAGGCATGTTTTCGTGATGAATATTTAAGTTGGTTTGATTTGTTCGGAGTTGAATGGCCAAGACAACACTATCAAGATCATATCAAGCCGATTGGTTTAACTAACCACACTTTTCCGGGGCAAGATTGCTCAAGCTGGTCAATTAATCTACTCACACTTTTCCTGGGCAGGCTTAGTCCTCTAGGCGGTTAACTAGTATTTGTGCACATTCTTTTGCCTGAAAATGACAACTACCCTTCTAGTTCTTGGATTAGCAGAAGGGAGAGAATGCATCACGAAAACATACCTATATAATTTTTACCCCCTTAAACCCCACTTTTATATAGTAAAACTGGGGTTTAAAGGGGTATACATTGATTTTCTTATTTATGCTTAAAAACATAGATTGTGGGTACTCGTTAGAACCGCCTCGCCAAGACAGTTCTAACGAGTACCCACAATCTATGTTTTGAGCAGAAATATGAAAAATATCAGAGTTTTTTTACCTGAAAAATTTCGTTTGTTGGAGGTGAAATTTTCTTTATATTTGAATAGGCATGTTTTCATAATGAACTAGTGTTTGTGCACATTCTTTTGCCTGAAAATGACAACTATACTGCTAGTTCTTGGATTAGCAGAAGGGAGAGAATGACCGTAGAAAATATTTCATGATCAACCTCCATGAAAGAATAGCATAGTCTCTTGATCATGAGAGGGACATGCATCCGACTCAGCCACCGCGACTGGAAAAAGAAAAAAAAAATATTGAAGTGCATCAGCACTATTATCCTTGCCTATCACACATTACTTCAATTCCTCTATTTTTAAAACATTTATCACCAAATAAAAGATATCTATAGTCACCTTTCCACACCTGTTAATGGGCGATATATAAAATATTTCAATTTTCATTCAGAGTTGGGTAAATGGTAGCAAAAAAAAAAAAACATATATTAATAGCATAACTTGAGATAAATGAAGAGAATAAAGATAAATATTCTTTTTAGCTTTACAATTGATGCTTTTTTTGATAAATTAACCATAAAAAAATGTAAAAAATATACTATCATACACAGTCGTCTCTCGTTAACTCAACTTCCCTTGTCTCAAATAACAGCTTATCTCAAAGTGAAAATCTGGTCCCTGTTTAAACAAGAAAATCTAATAACAGGTTACAAACTATTGCTTAAAGAGGAGAAATTGGCCCTAATTTAAGGAGCACTCCTAAGGAGCATTTTCTCATCTTTTCCTCAATATTTTCAATACATCTCTAACTTCAGGAGTCAGATTATGATTTCAGTGTGGTTGTTCATTTTATTTTTTCCTCAATACTGCAAATCTGATATGTCAAGCTAAGAATATCACAAAGTGTTTCAGAGAGTCTGTCAGACTTTGAGATAATGAGAATCGACTGTATACCCTAAGTATTGGGACAGTCAGGCATCTGACCAGGGTCTACTATGTTTGCTAAGGCCTGTCTGTCCAAATATTTAGGGTATATACAGCAGTGCATGTTGGTTGGTTTGCCACTTAATGGCCCAGTCAACATTATTTACCGTATTTGACCTAATTACCGCACTGTGTGCTTAAATTTTTCAAAAGCACTGGGGAAACTTGTGGTAAAATATCCACCTAATAAGGGCACACTTGAAAGAAAGAGCAACAGAGGACTTCATGAGGAGCGTATTTAATGATGCTTATGCAATGTTATTTTCTGTTTTCTTTATATGATCATATGTTGTGGATATTCGTTTGAATTGCCTCGATTTGTCGAGGCAAATCAAATGAGTACCCACAACATATGTCTTTTTCATAAAGAAGTAGATAAAAGTACACTGGTTGTAATCTTTTAGATTACTAAATTGTTTGACTGTGCGCTTATAGGAGAATGTGCGGTAATTGGGTCGAATACGGTAGGTCATGCTGAGCCATTAGCAGTGCTAGTTCATTGAATTTTCCTCTGTTGGTACAGAGTCTTTACCCTAAGTGTTCTGATAGACAGGCCTTGGTAAAAGTGAAGACCTAGATTAAGACTGCAGAATGTGGTGTCTGATCATGGTCTACACTGTTTGATGCTCATCAAGCTATTCTTTGGACATATGAGTGGCTATGCCAGAAAGCGTACCAACGGATGTGCACCCAGTGATGACTGATCACTCGGAATCTTCTCAATGCATTTTGGACAGCCAAGGATGCAATGTTTCTTCATGTGGACGTTGGAGTCTGATCAGACTGTGTGGATGTGCAGGCTGATTTGCGACTTCACTGGGCGTACATGTCAGACGGTTTTCTCACGTTGTAGCTCAAAGTAAAATGGACATATTCACATTTTAGGAATAGTATGGTAATAAATTAAGGTGTCCGAATACTTAGGGTAAAGATAGTAATCTCTCAACTCAGACTTTACAAGCATAAACAGACCTCCAGATATGAAGGGGTATCCAGATAATATGTTTCTTATTTCTCCACAAAAACATATATATTGTGGGTACTCATTAGAAGCACCTCTGTGAGACACTTCTAATAAGTACCCACAACATATGTTTTCATGGAGAAATAAGAAAAATGTCAATACTTTTTGGTTGAAAAAAGTATTTCATCTTGAGTTATGATAAACAGCTGATTACATTCAAATCAATCTTCTGTTGGCATAAGCACTGAAATGTATCTGATAGAAAAAACTTCATGCTAAGAATGCTGGGTAAAAAGTTTCAGCAGCAACATTTTGAAATACTTGTCTTACTTTTCCTAGAAGAAAAGGTTAGACATTTCATGTGAATTGTCTCTAATGGAGACAATTTACTTGAAATGTCAAATCCTGTTTTCTGGGAAATCTAAGAACCTATAATCAATTTGTCCTCTGATGAATTTGCCCATAGTGTGCTTATATATGTTAAACATATTGAAGAACAGGTATCAACTAAACAGGTAAGTTCTGACAGACAACACCTATTTTTTTATCAACTAACCTTCTAAAACAATACAGTGCACATTTGACAGGAATTCTGTTCCAAGGATTTGCATGACAGAAGCGAGAGCTCTAGAAACAGACTTTTTTTGCCTTTTTCTACAGGATAAATTTGTAATAGAATCTTATTGGAATCATAGAGAAAAAACAATAAAAATAAAACAAACAAAAATAACTATAGCAACAAAAAAAAAACACACACAAAAAACAATAGTAGAGCCATCACAAATATGATTTATACCTGCATTCGTATCCAAAATCTACTTTAATCTGATCTAAATAATGATATTTTATGATCTCTTCCCTAATCTCTAAAAGAATATTACCTTTCAGAGCTCTGTGTCAGAATGACAACAGAGTTCAAATGATTTGCCGAACTATAGACATTCTAAAAAATCTGTTGTTTGACATACAAACATAAGATTAGTGTGCAAGGAAGAAAGAATAAATTGCATGCATTATCTTAGAATGTGTTTTTGGACTACAAAAAGGCCAACATTTTAAAATGCCCTGACTTTCTTACTATTCGAAATTTCCGGCCACTGTGTCAATACATTCTTTTTTTATTGGTCCAGCCGCTATATCAACAGCCTCTCCTATTGGCTCACTGTGACAGATCACGGAAATGTATGCATTACTGCACAAGCATCAGAACCATCCCATTGCGGTTACACCTACCATTGGTTACACAATAAGTTCAATGGTGTGCATCAAGCACACCGAACCGTTAAAGCAGTTCCTGTTGGACAAACATATAATTGGTCAGAGTTGCCAAGATGCAATGCTTTATCAGGCTCCCCAACGGTACAGAGGATCATGACTGAACTTCCTACCAGACATACTCCATATAATAACAGAAATACTGTTGAAAGGGCCAAACCAAGTGGAACATCACCTCTTGGAGATTCTGTCCGGTGCTGGAAAGAGTCCCAATAAAAACATCACAACATAATATAATACAAGAACTAATGGCATAGGTTGGAGCTGTCATGATACAGTGCTTTAAGAGAGCACAGAAGCATAATCACACAAAGTTCTATCAGACCCACCTAATACAATGATACAATGCTTTAACCCTTCTCTTGCTGAATACGACATGCTCTGTCTTAGCAAACAGTGTAGATCCAGATCCGTTGGCTTCTGAAGAAGCCAACTGATCTGGATCTGCACTGTTTGTCATTAAGTATTTGAATTTGTATGAACAACTTGAATCAAGTAATCTGATTGGCTGAAAATTAGAAGTGGGCATGGCATCTTAATTTATTCAGCATGACAAGGGTTAAGAGAGCACAGAAGCATCATGACACAAAGTTCTATCAGACCCACCTAAAATAAAAAGAAAGGCAAAAAAACTCAAACTATCACGTCTATAAGATCCTGTCCAATGGTGGAAAAAAAGTCCCAATAGAAACATCACAACATATTATACTACAAGAAGTACCAGGATACGGTACTTTGTCACCATGATGCAATGCCTTATCCGACAGTCTAGTGAAATGGGTACAGAAGCATGATGATGATGATGATGATGATGATGATTTAAGATTTAACCATGCATAGATTCAATATTACTTGATTCCAGGCACAAAGTTATCTATGAGATTGAGATTTGCTTTGTTGAATATGCTAAATGTCCTAAAATTTCATATATCAAAATTTCTAACAAAATGGCATATACATGTACAAACAGTGTAGACCCTAATCAGACTGCTCCTAAAGGAGCAGTCTGACCAGGGTCTACACTGCCATTCTACTAATAGTTTTAAGAAACAACTGCATAAAAAAAGGAACATTTTGGCCACAAAATATGGAACAAAGTCTTCAAAAGTTTAGGACATATACCATATACATGTATCATGTCTGCGCTACTTATCATGCAACAGCATTCCCATTCACGTACTGCAGTACGTAATTCACGTAGAGAATCTGCCATGAGCGTACAGATCTGTTGGTATCTACGTACATAAACGTATAAAAAATTTGGTGCACGTATAAATTGCAACATGCGTACGTCCTACTGAGTCAGTTTTCGCTCAATAGCATATCCTTTTAAATATTAATAAAGCATCGAAACACTGCGGTTGCTGGCGGACAGTAATGAATGCATTCGACCAGTGCATTTAAACGGACGGAAATCCCGGAATGTATTTATATTCTTACCGACAGGGATAAGATTATTGTTCATTGGTTATTGTGTATCATCTTTTTTGCATTTTCCAATCACTGATGACCATTACATTGTTCAGTGGACACCTCTTTTTCTCCGAGTTTCGATACGGCTCGGTTCGCTCAAGTGTATACAAAAGTTGCCAATTAGATCCGTAATTACTGCATGCAAAAGAAATATTTTGTTTCATTTAGATTAATTTAGGATAGTTGTACCGCTGCATGACTACTTTAGCCAAGTTTTTAATGACTGTTATCAACAAAAACATGTACTTATTGCCATAAAATCTACATGTCATAAGTTTTCGCGACATCCTAATTTCCCGAAAACATTTAATTATTCAGTCAATAAACACTGTTATGAATATTAAAAGTGCTCAGAACTCCCAGGAAAATGTCATACACTCTTTCATAGAATTTCCAATCTTTCATGCCATTTTGCAGTAGCGATTTTCTATAAAATCAGTATGTCCGGCTCACACTGAATGAAAGGAACAACATTCTGGACAGAACCTGCTTTACCTATTTTCAAACATTGTATATCTAGGAAGCTTTAATAGTATTTGAACTTGGCTGTTAGTATTAGGTTCTTTTGACTGAAGAATATGTTTTGGAAAAGTGACGTCTTGATATGATTGAAGCACAGTTTTCCTTTTATTTAAAATACTAAGACAAAGTACCTAAAACTGACTACAATGACATTTAAAGTATAAAGTCTTCCCAGTGCTTAATGCATTTAATTACCCCAAAATATGTGTACCCTCAAAAAGTGATCTGTACCCTCAAATGCTAAACCCAAGGGGTACATGTACCCCTAAATCAAAATGTGAGTGGGAATGCTGATGCAAACTGTACCAGGTGTGTTTATGGGGAGAAACACAGAACTCTGAATCAACTGTTAGCCTTTGTCCTGCTCAATAAATTAAGATGCGACGCCCACTTCTAATCTTCAGCCAATCAGATTACTTGATCTGGATTGTTGCTATAAATTCACTTATCTTATGGCAAACAGTGCTGATCCAGATCAGTTGGCTTCTTCAGAAGCCAACTGATCTCGATCTACACATTTTGCAAAGGCAGGGTATATCTGGGTTCCACAGGACAAGGGTTAAATATTTGTTCAGCCCACCATACCTGTCCCAAAAACTGAACAACAGTAGAGCTGATGTCCAGGAAGAACCATAATCCACTGAACAAGTCAATTTTACTACCTTTTGAGACATGGATATAACACAGCATGGATGAGTGGCAAATAGTGGAGATCTTGATCAGTGGACACTGGATGAACAGCAGTGTAGACCCTGATCAGATGAATACTTCAGGTAACTACAGTGCATGTATTTGAAAAGGAATGATACCGTTTTTTTCCATAAGTATTCAGACAGACAGACTTCAGCAAACAGTGTAGATCTAGATGAAACGCCGCATTCTGCTGCATCTCATCAGGGTCTACACTGTTTGCTATACATACAGAAAAATTTTAGACACATCAACAAGTAGCAGAATGAAGTATTTCAAGTTTTAGGACAAGTATGGTAACTAGATAAAGTGTCCAAATACTTAAGGTAAATATGGTAGTATAGGAATTGTTATAAAATAGCTGTAAGAACTGACTCCTCCACAGAACTGGCTGACAACTGATGAATTTGAAGTCCCCTGTGAAAATGTATGGGGGGTGTTCAAATATGAATGCAACTGGGTTAATTTTCAGAAGCGCTTAACCTTTACCACTCTCTGGGCATTTTCAGCAGACGACAGATTGATGATATTTTTCTTATTTTTCCCAGAAAACATGATTTGACATTTCATGCAAATTGTCTCCTTAGGAGACAATTTGCATGAAATATCATATCCTGTTTTCTGAGAAAAATAAGAAAAATATTTCAAAATGTCGTCTGCTGAAAATTTTACCCAGAATGCTAAGCGTTAACAAACAATGCCAAAATCTTTATCTCAATCCTTCAAAATACTCACCACCATGTGATACACAAAGTTTCAGTCTTTTAATCCAATTTTCAAATGCGTTTTCATAATCTTTTCGAGGTATACTGTTCAGACACTGAAAAATAGCCGAACTGAGATATTTGCGTGTTTGATATTTTCTTCCAGCGAGGTGTTTTTTGAGCCTCGGGAATAGGAAAAAGTCACAAGGGGCAAGATCTGGCAAATAAGGAGGGTGTGGAAGCTGGACAACCTTTTCCTGTTTCAGATATTCGTGTACAATGGCTGCTTATAATTTGTTTCATTAAATATCTCTTTCGCCTGTATACCAAGAATACAGCAGTTCTTGATATAGGACTGTATTTGGTCAATGAAAGGAGACCTTTTCCCAACCATTTTAGCTTTAGTGTACATGAGTAGACAGTGTTAATCCAGCAATTGTCAAAGCTAGACTGAATGGATTTACACATGTATTGTGTCAATGGAGAGCTTACACAACCATCTATACGATACATGTACCTATTTCGTGCAAATCGTGGTTAAAAGCTAGATTATTGGCCTAGTTGCATTCATATTTGAACACCCCTCATAACAGTAAAGGTTAGACAAATATTTTACACTGATTTTACCGGCATATCTAAAAGGTATTTTGTCATGTCTGTCTAAGGTAAATTAACCATTATCCATATGGGCATGGTTAAGTAAGTTCTGTGGAGGCCTCAACTGCAAAACTCCTACCTTACCAATGGCTACATTTGGATCACACACATACCTGTAAAAGAAAAAAAAAACAAATCAAAACTTACAGATTCCAAAACACTGGATGTCCAGCAAGATATATGAATTCAATTCACTTAATTAATTAAAATGAAAGGCTCAGCTGGCAACAAAAGCCAGAGAAATGATATGGCTCCCATGAAGATGATCAGTATTCCTATTATTAAGAAGACCTGTTAGAGGACAGGATAGCACATCCAGACTCAGCAGGAAAAGGGTTGCTTGGAGGCTGTAAAATGTTGCCCTTACTTCCATATAGTGCTGATGTTATTAAATTTTCTGGGTCAAGTTGTTCAAAGCATCATTAGCTCAACAAGCTCATTAGTGGTCAAAATGTTAACTGTTCTGGTGAGTGAAATATCAAATTTACAGCTATTTTTGCTGAAAAAATGTGAGTAGCTTATTTGCAAAAGCTACTCACATTTTTTCAGCAAAAATATAAGCATATATGCCATATTTAATGATCAAAGTTTTAACCATACGTTAACTAACGACATCGTTAGTTTTGAACAACTGGGCCCAGGTCTTTTGGGCTCACATGTGAAAGAAAGAGTACGGCATAAAGTACTGCTAGAGGGCATGAGGGATGTCTCAGTTTTTCATCATCTCATAAACAGATTACATCAAACTGAACCTGTTATTTCCTGTCTTTTGTTATGTTCCTTACTTTTCAAAGGATAAACCTTACAGATTAATTTATAAATGCATAAAACTAACACTCTGAATATTGTTTCACTACACGCAATTCAGTCACTGCAAAAAAAAAAAAAAAAAGTGAGGAAGTTATCCAAAGATTTCACCTTTACAAACAACTGTCTCAACAATGATGCTGATAAGTTCAGCTTTAACAACACGTGAACACATGAGGGTCATTTGCATCAAAGTGGTACAATAAATTGGTGTCTGGGCAAGTTCAGTGGCCAACAGAATAAAGGTAGTTTTCTTACTTTCCCCAGAAAACAGATATGACATTTCCTGCTAGGTTCCAGTGTTCTTTCCTCAGAAAGTAAAAAAGTAGGCCTTTATTTCCATATTCATGTTTTTTGTTGTTTTTTTTATATTCATTTTTTTTTTTTTTTAAATTGTTTTAATTGTTTCACAGTTTCTATCTAATGTAATCTAGAAGATTATCCCTTAAACTGCCAATCACAACAATTGTCATCTGCTTTGTCATCTGCTTTTGATTTTAAAAGTCATTCTTGCAAACAGTGTGGACCCAGATCAGACTGCTCCTTTAGGAGCAGTCTGATCTGGGTCCACACTGTTTGCGTGTAAAGGAGCAGTCTGATCTGGGTCCACACTGTTTGCCTGTATGCAAACATAGGTTTGAATACTTTGCAAGAATATTCAGCAGACAATCAGAGGACATGCAGATTTTCTTGCCGTTTTACGGGTTATCAGGAGAATCTTTAACATTTACCACTCTCTGGGCAAATTCAGCAGACAACAAATTGCTTATACATGTATATTTCTTACTTTTTCCAGAAAACAGGCTTTGAAATCTTATGCATATGGTCTCCTAAGGAGCCAATTTGGATGAACTGTCAAAGCCTATTTTCTGGAAAAAATAAGAAAAATATTTAAAAATATTGTCTGCTGAAATTTCTACCCAGAGGGCTAAGCCTAAGGCTTCCACTGACACCTATAGCTAAGAGAGAACCTGGTGAATATCAGAAAATATGTACCCTCACGAGCTAAAAAATACCTTATTTTATACATAGAACTAGATCAGAGATTATACAGGTAATTATTTTTGTTATTTCTCCATTAAAACATATGTTGTGGTTCTCATTCCACGAGGCAATTCCAATGAGTACCACAACATATGTTTTTGTGCAGAAAAAAAAAATTACTGCTTTTGAGTTGAAAAAAAAAAATCAACTTCACAAGCTATGGTATAGACCTAATTCAGTACAGTCTAATCAGATTTTGTGTATGTCACACACTAATATCTAGTCCTCCCTTCCCCTGCCCCACTCATCCTCCTAAAATACTCTAATGTAGGTCCACCTTGCTCCATTATGGTATTTATATCCTAAAATGTGAACAATTCCATTTAACAACTTGGTCATGTGCCTTTGTACAAAATCGCTGGCTGACAAAGCTAACCCTAATCAGACTGCTCTTTCAGAGGCAGATTGCTCTGATTCTGCACTATTTTCTCAGCCATGTGTGTCCAAATATTTTTGATGAATACGCTAAATACAGAAAAGTGATCAGACCATGGAGAAACAGCTTGAATCATGGGCTTCAATACTGGCTTATGGCCTAAAGTAGATTTTTCTATGATGTTTTTAATGTTACCATAGCTCCAGATAAAGCGCTTTATTTTTCATCTAAAATATATTCATATTTTTCTTACTTCTCCATGAAAACATATATTGTGGGTACTCATTAGAAGTGCCTCAGCGAGGTGCTTCTAATGAGTACCCACAACATATGTTTTCATGGAGAAGTAAGGAAAATATTTATCTGGGTACCCCTTGTCTATATCTACTATTACTATGATATTTTGGGTTTATTATTGCCAAGAGAAGCAGAATATTTTCTATGGAATTTGTCTAATTGTCAGTTGATCCAAGGTTGGTCTGACCATAAGGGATCTATCAGTGCCCTTATCAGAACAGAAGCAAGAAAAGTGTCTAAATAAGAGATATAAGAAAGAATAATATTACAATGGAACAGCTCAGTATCAGTAATGTCAGAGCCACCTAATATATAAATATCCATTAACTGTAACTTCTTAATTTATTTTGACTGCTGTTGTTTGTTTGTGTAAAAGGTAAAACAAGGACTGGAAAACAAGCTTCGGGCACAAGGAACAAAACGAAGTCCTCCGCAGAAATGACTGATAATCAATGTAAGTGTTAGCAAATGTGAAAAGCAAACATTGCATTCTGATTTTAACCTGTGTGTTTTAACTCTGGTCCTGCTGAACCTGGATATACCCTGCCTTTGCAAACAGTGTAGATCCGGATCAGTTGGCTTCTGAAGAAGCCAACTGATCTGGGTCTGCACTGTTTGTCATTCAGTATGTGACTTTGTATTAATAACCCTGATCAAGTAATCTGTTTGGCTGACAATTAGAAGTGAGCATGGCATCTTAATTTATTCAGTATGACCAGATGTAGGCATGCTGTCAAGTACATACTGCAGAAGAGTAAGTTGCTGAGGACTGGATTTATAGTCATTTACTGAATTATAGAATATATAAGTACGATATTTATCCTTAATATTCAGACACACAGACCTGAGCAAACAGCGCATACCAAGATCAAATGTGCAGAAAACAGCATCTAATCAGCATCTACACTATTTGCCACTCAGGGCCCAGTTGTTCAAAGCAAACATCGTTAGTTAACGATTCGTTAAAATTTACATCGAGTGATATGTCAATATGCTGAAATTTTTTGCTGAAAAAATGTGAGTAGCTTTTGCAATGCAAAAGCTACTCACATTTTTTCAGCAAAAAATATCAGGATATTGTACACTGAATCCACTAAAACATTTAACGAAATGACCCTTAACGAGCTTGTTAAGCTAACGACGCTTTGAACAACTGGGCCCAGCATTTTAGACACATGAACAAGTAGTTTAACGCTTAGCACTCTGGGTAAAATTTTGAGCAGACGACATTTTGAAATATTTTTCTTATTTTTCTCAGAAAACAGGATATGACATTTCATGCAAATTGTCTCCTAAGGAGACAATTTGCATGAAATGTCAAATCCTGTTTTCTGGGAAAAATAAGAAAAATGTCATCAATCTGTCGTCTGCTGAAAATGCCCAGAGAGTGGTAAAGGTTAATGACCTCATTCAAATTTTAGGACTAGTAAGACGTTTAGTAGAGTCTGAATGTTTAAGGTAAATATGGTAATGGTGTTCAGAAATACCGAGATCCCTCTTTACATTGTCAGCATTTGTTCCCAAAGATGTTGCCATTAAAATGAATTTGCTGTTGTACAGAAAACATAATGAGCAGATTGATATGTAAGAAAAGTCTTGTTTTGTTCTCATTTCCTCATGGAACAAATGTTTTGGATATCTGTCAGAATCACCTCACTGAGGTGATTCCAACAAATATCCAAAACATATCTTTCTCTAAACTATTAAATATAATACTATTAAATACAATATTCCTGCATAATATTTGACTTATTTGTTACCTGTTAACCCTTGTCCTGCTGAACCCGGATATACCCTGCCTTTGACATTACGAAAACACGCCTATTCAAATATATAGAAAATTTCACCTCCAAAAAACTGAATTTTTTTCAGATAAAAAACTCTGGTATTTTTTCATATTTCTACTCAAAACATAGATTGTGGGTACTCGTTAGAACCGCCTCGCCAAGGCGGTTCTAACGAGTACCCACAATCTATGTTTTGAGCAGAAATAAGAAAAATAATGTATACCCCTGTAAACCCCAGTTTTACTATATAAAAGTGGGGTTCAAGGGGGTCAAAATTATATAGGCATGTTTTCGTGATGAAAACAGTGTAGATCCAGCTCAGTTGCCTTCTGAAGAAGGCATTAAGTATGTGAATTTGTATCAACAATCTGGATCAAATTATCTGATTGGCTGAAAATTAGAAGTGGGCGTGACATCTTAATTCACTCAGCATGACAAGGGTTAAGTGAAAGTTTCATGACTGTCAAATTGTTTAACGAATTTTGTCATTATTGTGGTATAAAGAGGGTTGTTTGCATTAGTAACTGCACCAAATTTGCAACAAGCTATTTTAAGATTATTAGCATCATTCAACAGAAAGTGTAAAACTAGTATATGGCTGCAATCTGATTATCCAGTTCAAGTTTTTAAATCTTACATCTGAGGATAACAGCAGTAAATTAGAACAACCATGGGAGTTGCAGTAAATTAGAACTACCATGGGAGTTTATGTTACCCATGTAAAGTTTTAAGACAATGTGGGCTTTCATGGCCCTGTGGTCTAAGATGTTTGCTTTCACATCATAAACTTTTCATCAATGTGGTCTGAGACACACAAGACACAATACCAATCATCTACAAGTAACCTGCAAATTATTATAAACTTGCCATAAACAGCCTAAATATGGTCTCAAAATGGTGTTAAGGTTTAGCAGTTTCTGGGAAAATTCAACAGATGACAAACTGATAATATACTCATGATATTTTTTTTTCCAGAAAAATAGGGTTTGACAATTTTCATGAAATGTCAAAGCCTGATTTCTGGGAAAAACAAGAAAAATATTTCATAATTCATCTTCAGACATTTTTACCCAGCATGCTAAGCATTAATTATAACCCATCACACCATATCGCTCCCCAACCAGATTCAAGTCCTTGGTCAACTCTATTTTTTACAAGATGCCTTGTTGTGCCAAGAAAGTTCCTGTGAAGATAGTTATGTTGTGTGTGGGAAAAGGATGACAATTTTAATAAATTGCTATATAAATATTATTAAGTATCTCACAAAAAAAAAGGTACTTAATAACTGGGGTATACCTTCAAAATCATCCTTAACCCTTATCCTGCTGTTTGTATATATTTACCCTGTCAGTGAAATAGGCCAATCTCCGGAAACAAGGCTAATCCCCTATTTCTAGGTTTTCTGACAGTACAGAATGTGCTTAGGTTGTGATTAGATGACAAGTTTAATGACTCGTCAACCATTAAGGGTCATTTTCATCAAGGTTGTGATTAGACTGCATAGATGTACTGGCAGAATCTCTATAGTTCCTTTCTGGACATGTACATTCCCTTTCTGCATGTACAGTCAATCTTCTTTATACTAACACTCGATACAAGGATGAAACTCGTTATTATGACAATTTGAATGTCGCCAAACCTTCGCTCAAGAAGTGACAGTTAATGAGAAATTATGCAAGAATATTGCATCAAAACTTCAAGCAACATATGTTTTGGAAGAATCCTCTCAATGAGGCAATTCTAACAAATATCCAAAACATATGTTCTATGAGGAAATAATAATAAAACAAGGCCTTTCTTACATATCATTCTGTCCATTGAGGATTCTTTACAACAGCAAATTCATTTAAATGGCAACATCTTTGGGAACAAATGCTTTAAATTTGTTTTAACGAGGGTTCACTATATGGTATGAATAACGAGCGTTCACTATATGGTATGAAAACATACCATGTATGGCTGCATATATGGAAGTTCACAAATAAGGTTCATTTCTCCACCAAAAAAGTATTGATATGTTTCTTATTTCTCCACAGAAACATATGTTGTGGGTACTCATTAGCAGCACCTTGATGAGGCACTTCTACTGAGTGCCCACAATGTAATTATGTTTTAATGCAGGTGAGGCACTTCTAATGAGTACCCACAATGTATGTTTGCTACCAGAAATTAGCAAAATATTTTTCTGGTTACTCCTCTTATCTGGAGCTACGAATTATGTTTTGCTATAATTGGAATGTCAAATCAGTGCCACCCCTCTTCTGAAAAGTAGGACAAGGCTAACTGAGGGCACTGACTCCAGTCTATCAAAATCAATCTGTGGCTTTTGACAGTGGGGAATGTTATTTCCACTGTGGTCATTTTTTTATGTTTAATGAAAACACACGTCCAGAGAAGATTCTATTTAGATAAAAAAAAACAAAAAAACATTTTTAATCAGATAGCCCGTTTTACTGTTTTTCAGGTAATCAAAGAGAAATGTCTATAATTCCAAAGAAAGTGTTCCTGGACAATTCACAAGGCAGAGTAGCCATTTGACATGCCAAAGATCTAGGGTTTGAATGGTAGAATTGGCATATTTGTTGTTGTTGTTCTTTTTTAGTCTGTGTCCAACTGGGTGAGTGTCTCATCTGTATCATCACTATTTGCTTAGACCTATCTGTCTGAATACTTTGTTGTAACCTCGGTGGCTCAGTTGGATGCGCATCTGACTGGTGATCAGGAGGTTGCGGGTTCGACCCCCACAGGGTTGGCAACATTCTTTCGTGGAGATTTGATCATGAATTATTTTTTATGGTCATTCTCTCCCTTCCGCTGATTAAAGAAGGGCAGTTGTCAGTTTCTGGCAAAAGAATTGGCACATGCAATACTGGTTAACTGCTTAGAGGACTAAGCCTGCCCAGTAAAAGTGTGGTAAGGTAAACTGACCACAATCCACATGACTCTATTGGGTTGACTGGGATGTAAAACCTCAACACAAACAAAAAAAAAACTTGTAACCAACAATTTATTTTTAGCAAATGCAGAAATTCAAGACCACTCCAACAGTCTACATCAGGGGGTGACCTTGAAAATAGGGCCAAGGTCACCAAAATCTTTCAACTCTTCACATTATCCCAGTGATATAATTATGCAAGTTTGACATCAGTCCATCCAATGGTATACGAGTGTGCACATAAGCCTTTTTTTCTTTTGGTTAAAATTTGACCATTTTTGGAGTACTATTACCTTGAAAATGCGGCCAAGCATGTCCCAATGAAATATTATATCCTTGCAAGTTTGATGAAAATCTGCCAATCATTAAGAGATATGTACACAAGCAACTGTCATGCTGATGCCAACAGCAACGCTAACGGGATCTGGACTGAAAACAATAGGTCCCCCTCCATATTTGGAAGAGGGGCATAAATTGGTAACTCATAGTTACTGTAGTTATCTTTAATATTTAGAGAATGTAACTTCTAAACATATTTATTCTAAAATATGAAAAAAAAAAATCCCATCTGACTATCTGCTGATGTGAACGGAATGGCAAACAATACAGACCTTGATCTGAGGATCTTTTAGGACCAATTTAATCTGGGTCTACAGTGTCTGCTCTGGCATGTCGGCCCAAATATTTTGGAAATTAATAGCACTGTGTTGGTTATTGTTTTCTTCTTTATTTTGCATACTTTTGAGACATCACATCAAATCATTAGCGGAAGAGTTCAATGTCCGAAAACAACAACAGGTACAATCATTCGCAACTTCCTTGTCAGAAAACTATGGGATGTGTAATGCATAAAAACAGCCCTTATGCCATGTGCAAACAGTGGCAGCCCAGATCAACCAGTGTATCTGCACATTCTAATCATGGCCATTCTTTCATATTTATAAGACTCTTGGTATCTCAAACTCCAAAGGACCAGAATTTTCAGTTTGAGAAAACAGTAGTTTGAAATAACAGGAGCTGATCTGTAAATATCATAAAGGAACACTAAAATAACATTATCCAAAATTTAGTTTGACTTAGGCAGCATTTTGCATTATCAGAGTTTGAGATAACAAGAGTCAGCTGTATTTCACTCTATCCATTGACTATAACCGGGCAAGAAAGGTCTTGATCAGACTGCACAGATGTGCAGTCTGATCTCGATCTTTATTGCCCGCACACACTAAAAGGGCAATTTTCTTGTGTAGGACATCAGGTAATTCTGTAAACACCTTTAGTTCTACCTTGACAGAGAGATAAGAGAATATTATCTAGTCAGCCTCTGGAAACTAATGATGTATATATCTGACAAACATCGGCACAGTAACTAGTACTCACATGTCAGCTACCGTAATAACCCTAATATTGGGACAGACGGGCTATGCTAACAATGTAGACCCACATCAATGCCTCAAAATGCCACACAAAATTTTAAGCATATCAACAGGTAGTCGAATGAACTCTTTCATTTTATGAGAAGTATAATAAGTAAGTAAAGGTGTTCCAATAATTTGGGTAAATACCCTAACCTCGTTTTCCTGCTCCAAGTGACAATCAGCCAAAAAAAGCACTACGGAGGCTTAGCACTCTGGGTAATATTTTCAACAGACAACAAATTTGATGATATTTTTCTTATTTTTCCAGAAAACAGGATTTGACATTTCAAGAAATGAAACACTGGATGGATATAATATGGAATAAATAAAACAGGGATGGATCCAGATGTTTTGGACAAGGGGTTCAAATTTGCTGAGGGGGATTGCTTTGACCATTTTACCAATATTTTCTAAGAATTCTCCATGAAAATGAAATAATTTGGACTCTAAGAGGGATCGACTGGACCACCCACCCCACCCCAACCCCCACAAACCCCACTCTTAATTCTCCACTGTAAAATAATTCATTAACAGGTCTTTGTGATGTGTACCCTTCCCCTCCCACCATCTTACTCTATTATCATCATCATTGTATTTTTGATTAACATGCAGGTACAGGGGCAACATCCACATCAGTGGGCCCCCTTCCGGGTAGCTGGCTTGCTGCACACATGGCAGTTCTCACACCAGATCTCCATCTATCATGAGGGTTGATAGCCGAGAGCTTCCACTCTCTGCAATCCCTCTCTGTCAGCTGCTTCCATGTCATCTTGGGCCTCCCAGGCCCTCGCTTTCCATCATCCTGTATGTCAAAGGCTGTCTTGACTGCACCATTGGAGAGTTCCACATATCCATACCAGCGGAGCCTTCTCTTCTTCAGAATGAGGTCCAGATTTTCAATGCCAAGCTGCGCAAGTAGCTCATTGGACCTGGTGGTGACAAAGTCTTGCAGCTTGACATTGCAGATCTGTCTGATCATTGCCCTGTCATTTCACTGCAAACATTGGAGGTTTGGCTTTGTCAATGGCCAAATCTCACTGGCATGAAGCATAATGCGCTCCGCACACAAGAACTGTACACGCAGTCATGTGTCTCGAATGTGGCGGGAAGAGAGAACTGGTAGCAGCTCTTTGAACTTCTTCCAGGTGGTTTTCACAGGTGTTGTGGTTGAAAGTTCACAGCTGCTAGCTGGTGAGACCATGTCTCCTAGGCAGCAAAAGGAAGCTACCACCTCCAGCTTGTCAGGTCCGACTTGGACTTCCCTCTGTGGTCTGCCATCCAAGGGGTGTGCAGTTCCCTGGCACCATGTACATCTATAATCAGCGTCCCTTGTTCAAGCGCTTGAGCCCACTGCATTTCTTGTGCACCCAGTGCTTGCAGCCATTTTAGAAGATGCTGTTGCTGCCTACTCCAGTGTGACAAACAGCGCATGGAAACTCACCTGAACTCTGCAGGAGGTCCAGGCCCATACCACAGATCACGATCTTTGTCTTTCCTGCATTTACTTTCAGTCTTTTCTTGTCCATTGCTTCTTTCCAAGTCAAAAGCCTTCTGACACATTCCTCGAGCGATTCAGCAATGATAACAAGGTCATTGGCATAGAAGTCCTCACAGGGGACCCCAGAGTGGAACTGGCGTGACAATGCTTCAAGCAAAATGATGAAGAGCAGCAGGCTGAGTACCAAGCCTTGGTGAACACCGACCTTCACTTCAAACTCTATTATATATAGTGAAAACAAGGGTCTGCATTTTTAGGCAGATTTTCTGAATTTTGTAGTTTTTAACAAAGCATTTCAATTTGTTTCTTTGCAACCTGTTTACTCCATAATTTAAAAGCTGCCTGATTTCACATATCATATGTTGAAAATGCCATGGGTTACAACCTGTTAAGTGTTTACTCCATAAATCAAAATTTTTCTCATTTCCCATAAAATGCCATGATGGCTTACATAGCTATAGATAAAAGTGTAGACTGGCTCCAGTCTCCAGTGACTAAATATTTTTTTTCTTATAATCTTTTAATAATCCACTTAAATAAAACCAAAGTAATATCAAGACTATAAAGGCTGGTCACTAGACTAGTGACAAGCCTTTGTAGTCATGCTATTTGTTTGGTTTTATTCTAGTGGATTATTAAACAGGAATATGCAAAAAATATTTAGTCACTGCAGACTGGAGTCAGTCTAATAAAAGTGTTATTATCAAAAATATTTTTCTTATTTCTCCACAAAAGCAATATGTTGTGGTACTCATTAAAAGTACATATTAAACTTATAAGAGATGATTCAATACTGATGTTAGGAGAAAATATAGGAAGAAACATTTTTGACATTGTGTGCCAATTTCTGAATGAAGCCTCTTAGATAAAGGTTAACAATCTCCTTGCTATGGGCAAATTTAGCAGATGACAAACTGATGAAATTTTCTTATTTTTCCTAGAAAATAGGATCTGACACTTCATGCAAATTGTCTCCTTAGGAGACAATTTGCATGAAGTGTCAAATCCTATTTTCTTGGAAAAATAAGAAAATTATTTCAAAATGCCGTCTGCTTAAAATTTTACCCAACATGCAAAGTGTTAAGTGGATTCAATATGAGACACAAAGCGAGATAATGTGACTTCGGACATGTGTCCAGCAAATGTTGAGATCAGCCTCAGTCTTTCCCAAGATGCTCTTGGAAAAGCCAAGGATCCAACATTTCTTCAGACAGACAGCAAAGACAGTAATTATAGTGCCCTGCTGCCAAGGTGATCGGAGTCTTTGCTGGGTGTACATCCCGAAGGAACATTTTCTCACATGGCCACTCTGATGCCTTCTAATCAAGACAAAAGTAAAATAGATTAGTCCATAACCTTTATTACTCTCTGGGCTCATTTAACTATTGACAAACTGATTATATTCTTTCTTTCCTATTTTTCATAGAAAATAGGATTTGACCTTTCATGCAAATTGTCTCCTGAGGAGACAATTTGCATGAAATGTCAAAACCTTTTTTCTGGGAAAAATTAGAAAACTATTTCAAAATGTCATCTGCTGAAATTTTTACCCAGCATGCTAAGCAATAAAAGCCACTGGTCCATTTAGCTTATGGAAGAGAGGCAATTGGTCCTCTAATCACATTTTACCATTATTGTTACCAAGCTCCTAATAAGTTGTCATTGTAGAGAAGAGTTACCAACCATATTTACCATAAATATTCGGGCACTTTTACTCATTATCATACTTGTCCTAAAACTTGAACAAGTTGATATTACTACCTGTTGGTATGTCTACAAATTAATGAATGTGTGGAAACAGCAATTAAGACAGTCCCTGTATACTATATAGCAAGTTTGACTAGCATCTGATCTGAGTCTATACTGTTTGCTCAGGCCTCAATGTCCCAATATTTCGGGTAAATATTGTAAAAAACCCTTAGTATTTGGACACTAGAATACACTAGAAAGAGGGACAGTCAAAAACAGAAGTGGGCTAATGAGGAAAATGGCAATACTGGGCACCACTAACAATTTGCAATTGTTTAGTAAAAATTTCAACATTCTTTTTTTTTTTTTTTTTTTTTTAACCTTTACCACTCTCTGGGCATTTTCAGCAGATGGCAAATTGATGATATTTTTCTTATTTTTCCCAAAAAACAGGAGACAGTTTGCATGAAATGTCAAATCCTGTTTTTGGGGAAAAAGAAGAAAAATGTTTCAAAATGTCATCTGCTGAAAATTTTACCCAGAGTGCTAAGCGTTAATATACATGTATGTGTTTTTTCAGATCAAATAAGACTCATTTTAGGTGGATCATCTGCTGCATAAAATGCAAAGCCTAATTCTCTCTGAAAAATAATAAACCAACCTCCCACCAAAAAAAAAAAACCCATCAGAATGCAATCTATAATTTTGCTTGTTAACCCATTTAAGCCTAGTGTCCTTAAAATGGGACAGTGGCGAACAGAGTAGACCCTAATCAGATGCGGCAGAACGTGGCATCTGATCAGTCTATACAGTTTGCATTAAATACTGGAATTTCTATAAAACAAGGTAATAATGTAAACTAACCAGATACCCCTTTAATTCGGAATTGATCTGTCCAACGAATTGAGGTAAAATATTCCACTCAGCAAAAATAGGTTAATGTTATTTTCTTCAGCATTAACATTTACTACTGTCTGGGCAGATTCAGACGACAACAAATTGATATTTTTTTCTTAATTTCCTAGTTAAGAGAGTTTGACATTTTATGCAAATTGTCTCCTTATAAGGAGACAATTTGCATAAAATGTCAAACCCTATTTCTAGGAAAACAAAAGAAAAGCATCATCAATTGTCATCTGTTGGGATTTGCCCAAAGGGTGATGGTTAAATAACACTATGAAAGAAATTAGTTTTATACTAATACATTTATAGTTTTATAGGTACGAGGGGAGTTCAATGAGTTCGTAGAACTCGGGGTTTAACTCACAGATTGGAAGGTGGTTTCAACATTATTTTTCAATATAATCCCCCTTTACTTCAATGCATTTGGCCCACTTTTCTTTTAAGCAGTCTATGCCTTTGAAATAAAAGTCATCTATATGGTCCTCAAACCAAGCCTCTGTAGCAGCCTTGAGCTCATCATCGTCCCGAAATCTCGTTCCATGCAAGTGGGACTTCAAATTTCGAAACACATAATAATCACTTGGGGCCAGGTCTTGACTGTATTGCGGGTGATTTAACTGCTTGAACTTGCATTCGCGAATAGCCGCTTGTGCAACTCTGGATGTGCACAGGGGCATTATCATGCAAAAGAAGGACACCAGCAGCTAGCTTTCCCCTTCGTTTTTCTTTAATAGCAACCCTTAATTGTTTAATGACATTGGCATAGTATTCTCTTGTAACTGAAGTACCAGCAGGCTTGTAATCTATCAATATAATCCCTTTGGAGTCCCAAAACACCGTGGCCATTACCTTGCTGGCTGATGGTTGGGTACGAAATTTCTTAGGTAGGGGTGAGCCAGGGCGCTTCCATTGCATGGACTCTTTTCTAGTATCTGGGTCCCAGTGGTGAACCCAAGTTTCATCTCCTGTTACAAGACGAGTGTGAAAGTCTTCTGGATTGGCATTGTACACTTCCAGAAGTTCTTGACTCCACCCTTCGCTGACGATCTTGTATGTTCAGGTTTCTGGGTACCCACCTGGGAGATACTTTTGACGTGCCTAAATGTTCATGGATTATAGTGTAAACACTTTTATTAGAAATACCACATTCTGAAGCAAGTTTGGCAACTCTGATTCGGCGATTGTTTAGCACAAGTCTCTCAACATGGTCGATCATCTCCTGGCTGATGACATCAGCAGGGCAACCTGGCCTTGGGTCATCTTCTAAGGAGTCTCGCCCACGTTTAAATTCTGCTGACCACTTTGTCACTGTGGAATACTTTGGGCTACTATCACCATACACATCAGCCTTTGCACCGATGAATTTCTTTGGCCTTTGCACCCTCCTTAGTGAGGAACTTTATGACTGCTCTGTACTCAATATTTTGACTTTCCATTTTTGCCTATGGGTATAGGTTTTCAAACAAAAAGTAAGAGCAAAAAATG
The DNA here is from genome assembly GCA_964016985.1 of Anodontia alba. Classification (NCBI taxonomy): domain Eukaryota; kingdom Metazoa; phylum Mollusca; class Bivalvia; order Lucinida; family Lucinidae; genus Anodontia; species Anodontia alba. The sequence continues at coordinate 6,411,795 of OZ024832.1, read as the reverse complement.
TATGTGTTGACTGAACGGCTGTTATCATTCAACTGACAAAGATTTACACTGCACAAAAATGAAAAAAGAAATCTTGAATTGTATAGACAAATACAAACTTATTGAACTCCCCTCGTATTAATATAACCAGTGGAGCGCTGTGGTGCAGTGGTAAAGCATCGGACTCGAGATCGAGAGGTACCGGGTTCGATCCCCACTAACTGCAAGTGTTGTTTCCTTGAGCAAGAGACTTTATCCACATTGCTTAGTACTGGTTTCTACCCAGGAAAAAAGAGGGCCACATGGAAGATTAGTACTAGATTACTAAATGTGTTACCCTCTATAAATAAAGTCGATTATTATTATTATTATTATTATTATTGTCTGGTGACCTTAGGCTTCTGGTTCCCAGTTGTATTACCTCAAATGGAAAATCGAAACCAAAAGTCACAAGTCTCCAGACAAGGTTACATTCATACTTTTATGTAGATACTATAAAATGTAAATAATAATAGTAATAATACTGTTAATGTCCTAAATTTTCAAACACTTTAATCCATACTATTTTGGCCTAAATTTTGCTTTTTATGCAGTTGTTTCTTAAAATACATAGTGGAATGGCAAACAGTGTCGTCTAATCTGGGTCAGCACTGTTAGGATGTGATATTTTGTCCGAAACTTTGGTGCACAAAATTTGAGGATATTTTCGGTAATAATTGTGCCCTAACTCTGAGGTACTAGGGTCAATAATAATAATGTCCTGGTGATTAATGAAAACACTTATAATGATAATCATAATAACAACAGTAAGTATAGGTTATTGTATAGTTTTAAATTTCGAGCCGTCGGGCGAGAAATTTAAAACTATGCATTAACTGATTTGTCGCACAAATCTCATAGATGCCATAATGAGACTGACCACAGTGTACATGATCATGTGTTTTGTCAAGGATATCACATTTCATTTCATGGCTTATTGCGACAATAAGGAGGAGATGACAATGATGACAAAAGTGAAGATTGATTGATTGATTGTGTTGGGTTTAACGACATGTCAACCATTGTGAGTCATATTGTGTCGTCTCCCAGAGAAAGGGAGAAAAGAGATAGAAGAGATCATAGAAGAGATGAAAGAGAGGGACAGGGAAGAAAGAGAAACAGGAATGGAACTGAAGAAACAGTAGAAATAAAAACATTCCCCCTCTACCCTTACCTGCTACGAGGATAGTAGGCCTTGCCTAACTGTAAGCCAATATCAGCTGGATGCTCCGGTGAACAAAAGTGAAGAAGAAGTACAGTAACATTAGGAATCTTCAGTCATGATAAGTACTTAGACTAAGGAAAATGCTAATACCTAATACCATTTAGAATAACATGGGAGTTGACTAAATAATTGTTGAAATTGCAACTTTCCACAGAGAAAAAAAAACAGAAAAAAAGTCACAGATATGATTTATCTAAAAATATAAATAAAAAGGCTTGACATTTCATGTCAATTGTCTGCCTAGTGAACAATTTACATGAAATGCCAAGTCTTATTTTCTCAGAAAACACACACACAAAAAATAGAATGTTGTCTTCTACAATTTTGCTTTAAGGGTTAATGAAAGATGAACACAGGTGAACTCATTATTCACTATTTGTGTCTTGATTCTACCACCCATCAAGAGAAGTCATACATATCTCTTGAAAGACAATGTCATGATAATTATCTGAATCACACTGTTACATCTGACTTCTAGTAACCTTCTCATGTCAGACTGCACTTTTCCTTAGGCATCAGCCATCATATCATATTTTTGGTTTTGTCATACCTTTTTGGTATTCTATTTGCCAATAGCACATTTGGGATAGTAACCTATATCAGACACATATGTCATTGGTCAACTACTATGTCATATTAAAATCTATATTGTATTTGCATAAATTATGAGTTAGGCTATTTCTGTAATATGAAAGTATTGAGTATGACCTGCGTTTAATAGGCTGTATACAGTTATTTTCAAGTTATGGAGCGGACACGAAATGACCATTGTCAAATTTCAAAGGGGAATAACTATAATACTGTATAGACAAGAGTTATGGTTTTTGTGTTCTGCACACCGTCTTATGATGCTTTATATTTCTATAACGTTTCATGAAACTATCTTGAAGGGTTTTCAAGTTATGGAGCGGACATGAAATGACCAGACAAACTGCAAAGGGGAATAACTACGTAACTGTATAGATAAGCATTAGGGTTCTTGTGTTCTGCAGGTTGTCTGATGATGCTTTATATTTCAATGAAGTTTCATGACAATATCTTGAATGGTTTTCAAGTTATACAGCGGACATGAAATAACGATTCTCTAATTTCAAAGGGGAATAACTCAGAGCTATAGTTTTTGTTATCTGCACATCATCTGATGATGCTTTACATTTCTATGTAGTTTCATGAAAACATCTTGAATGGTTTTCAAGTTACAGAGCGGACACAATTGCGTGACGGACGGATGGATGGACAGACAACTGAGGCAAAAACATGTCTCCACCCCTGTCAGGGGGAGACATAATAGATAAATAAATAAATAAAAATAAATAAATAAATAAATAATAATGGATGGATGGAAATTTTTGGTTTGTCTTTCAACTTGTGAAACAGGTTTGCGGACTGAACAAATTATGTGTCTAAACCACGGCAGAAGTAAGGGCGAGGATTGTGGCCACGTAAAATCGATTTAAGCCCCCCCTTGTGAAATACTTTTCACTGACCATTCCAAGGCGGTTCTTCTGTCATAGTTTATTTTTGTTATAGTTCGTCTTTGAATGTGTATGTCACTTATATATCTTTTTGTTTTGGATAGCCATTTGGCCAATTTGTGGGAAAGTAATTGTCTATTTGGCTTTCTGCTAGTGATGTTTCCATTAGGGTCCAGTTATTTCGTGTTTGTGTTTCTTTCCCTTTGACGTCTCTGATGGGACGTGTGGGATAACTGTATTGAATCCTGATCATTGCCTTCCTTTCTATTTTTCTTAACACTTAGCACTCTGGGTAAAATTTTCAGCAGATGACATTTTGAAATGTTTTTCTTATTTTTTCCAGGAAACAGGATTTGACATTTCATATCCTTTTTTCTGGGGAAAAAAAAAAAGAAAAATAACAATTTTTCACCTGCTGAATTAGCCCAGAGAGTATTAAAGGTTAAACTGTTACGCAAGAAGATCAGAAATCCATGGACAGTGGAACTTGTAAAAATCAGGGAGGAAAAAATTTTGGCTTGTCTTTCACTTGCCTGCAAAACATTCTTGCACCTCAAAACCAGCGAGAAGATTACAAGCAAAGAAATTGGTGTAACACTTGAATTAATCAGAATTCTATTACTGTTAATTAAAGCTCTACAGGAGAAATTTGTAGGTGGATTCGTTACCCTAGTGTCTGACATTGAGTGATGGGCTTGCTGATAAAAATATTTCAATTCTTGCCAATAATGATATGGAACTATAAGTTCTACATGTTTTTAATACTGCTGTAATCACAAGGATTAACTATCTTTCTCTCTCAGTAAGTCAAAGAGATAGACTAATTACCATGAATATTCAGACCCTAACTCCTCGCCAAAACTTACCCTAAAATTTGAATATGTCTATTTGTTTACATCATCAGCTTTGACAAGGATATTTTTATATGACGAAGGCTTAAAGGCTCCAAATTCCTGAAAAATAGACATTTCATTATCCAAGAAAGGTTTAATAAATAGATATATGGTATTAATATATTGATATATGGTATTAATATAATCATAAAATGTGGCACCTGACAGCCAGTAAAATTTCAGTTAGTCTCTCGTTCCCGTTCTTGAAATGAAATGATTTTTTATCATATCTCTGAATTAATGTTGCCAACATTAATTCACAGATACAATAAAAAATCATTTCATTTTTTATATAGTTCAAAAACGAGAGACTAGCTGAAATTTTACAGGCTGTCAGATGCAACATTTTATGATCATATTAATATTAAATATCAATTTATTAAACCTTTCTTGGATAAAAAATGTCTATTTTTGAGGAATATGGAGCCTTTAACCCTGGTAGGCCTGCTGGTCAGGATATGCCAAGTCTTTGCAAAAAAGTGTAAATTGAAATCAGAAGCCAATTGATCTGCATCTGCACTGTTTGTCATTCGGTACATGAATTTATACTTGTAGTAAAATATCCACCTAATAAGGGTATGCTTTAAAGAAAGATCAACAGAGGACTTCATGAGGAGCGTATTTAATATCATGCTTATGCAATATTATTTTCTGTTTTCTTTATAGAAGCATATGTTGTGGGTACTCGTTTGAATTGCCTTGACTTGTTGAGGCAATTCAAGTGAGTATCAACAACATATGTTTTTATAAAGAAGTAGATAAAAAGTACACTGGTTGTAATCTTTTAGATTACTAAATTGCTTGACTGTGCGCTTATAGTAGCATGTGCCGTAATTAGGTAGAATACAGTATGTACATGCTTGCATCTTCTTCAGATAATAGCTCCAGAGAGGCTTTTAGGACTTTCACAACCTAACATTGCTGCATGAAGAGACTTAATAAAACTGAGTCTCCATTTTTTTTTTTAATTTTTTGAGTCTCCATTTTTTTGAAAAAATTTTTGAGTGTCTTTTGTTTCTAAAGGCAACTTTTTAGATTTTTATTTTGGGGCCTTTTTTTTTTTTTTTTTTTTTTCAACCAAAATTTACTGACAGTTTTATTAGTTTCCATGGAAACATGTTGTAGGTACTCATCTAGCAGTTTTTAACCCTTGTCCTGCTGAATAAAATCAGATGCCACACCCATTTCTAATTTTCAGCCAATAAAATTACTTGATCCATATTGTTGATATAAATTCACATACTTAGTAGCAAACAGTGCAGCTCTAGATCAGTTGGCTTCTTCAGAAGCCAACTGATCTAGGTCTTCACTGTTTACAACGGCAGGACATATCCAGGTTCAGCAGGACTAGGGTTAGGCTTATCAACAGACAATAAAATGGAGATTTTTATTTTACTTCACTGCAGCTGGTGTTAACCCTTGTCCTGCTGAACCCGGATATACCCTGCCTTTGCAAACAGTGTAGATCCAGATCAGTTGGCTTCTGAAGAAGCCAACTGATCTGGATCTGCACTGTTTGCCATTAAGTATGTGAATTTATATCAACAACATGGATCAAGTAATCTGATTGGCTGAAAATTATAAATGGGCGTGGCATCTTAATTTATTCAGAAGGACAAGGGTTAAGTGCCTTATGGCAGCAGTAAAAGATCTCCCAGTACATCACCACAGTGCAGATTATTATGTTTTATTTCCTTTGGGATCATTGAGCCCATTCTGGTTACTTTGAAACTTGAATACCACTTCAGCTAGTGCTAAGAGGGCATATAAAGCCTTGCAAACTACATAGCTGTATATGAAGAGACTTAATAAAATCAAGCCAATTTTCGCTCTTTTGGGTATTCATTGTTTCCAAGGCAACCTTTTAGAATTTTATTGTTCAAATTTTAGGACAAGTATGGTAAGAAGTTGCGGTGTCTGAATACTTAGAGTAAATACAAAATAAATTCAAATATTTGCACTAGATGCAGGGACAACGACCTGTGCAATTGCCTGCCCCATCTGCTGGGATAACCATCCCTCTGCATTTTCAATTACCTGCTGTGACAAAGTTGTATCAGCTGCTAAGACAGATAACTATGTACCAGTATATGCAGGCATTATCTGATGTGACAATGACCAATGTACACCAGATCCTCTTAAAAATTAACCCTTAAAACGACAAGAAAACCTGCATCTGAAAATGCAGTCTGTTTATGTCGTCTGCTGAATATTCTTGCAAACTCTTCAAACCTATTTTTGCATATTGGCAAACAGTGTGGACCCTGATCAGACTGCTCCTTGAGGAGCAGTCTGATCTGGGTCCACATTGTTTGCAAAAATGACTTTTAAAATCACAAGCAGATGAAAAAGCAGAAGACAATTTTTGTGATTGGTAGTTTAAGGGTTAAACTATCACTGAGATCCAAAGCAAAACAGTGTTTTCTAAACAACCATGTTGCATCCAAACAAAATGTTTAGACTGTATACAGCCGGTCTCAGTGGCTCAATCGGATGTCCATCCAATTGGTGATCAGGAGGTCATGGGTTCCATCCCCGCCGAGTCCTGCAACACTCTTTCATAGAGATTGATCATGAAATATTTTCTATGGTCGTTCTCTCCCTTCTGCTGATTCAAGAAGGGCAGCTGTCAGTTTCTGGTGACAGATACTGGTTAACAGCTTTGAGGACTAGACTAAGCCTGCCGAAAAAAAGTGTGGTTAGATAAACTGACTTGCTGGCCAGTCCCCTAATAGGTTGACTGGGCCATAAGACCTCAGTTCAATTGAAATAGACCATATAGAAAAATGACATTTATAATAAAAATGTATAGATTATATAGAAAAATGACCATAAATGGTCATTTTTCTGTATAATCTATACATTTTTGTTTAGATTATATAAAGAATGCATAAAATGTATTATACAGAAAACTAGAAAGAACTTTGTTGAAGTTTATCTCTCACCAGCATATTAAAATGTGAAAACAAGAACCAGAAGAGTGAGAGTTGTCTTCCTTGTTTAGCTCAGTGATCAGTGAAGTGAAATTAACTGTAAAGTATATCATTTTGGGTAGTCACTAGGGTGGACTAAAGTACACGGCCAAATGAACAGACAGATGGATGGAAACTTGCACACCTAAGTCACCCTTGCTAACACAGATGGGACAAAAAAGACAATTAATGGTAATTTTTCTATATAACCTATAAATTTTTGTATGGATACAACACTTTTGTGGCCCACCTTTAAACCATGATATCAAAAATACTGCTCTCTTTTTGAATCTATTCAGAAGATAAGTTTTGCTATTTCTGAACCAAAATATATCCTATAAGTACTCATTAGAATTCTTTTCAGTCTGTTGTTATATTTGGTGCATCTCTACATAGATTCTTTGACTTTTAAAAACACTAATTTGTTCATGCTTAGATATATTTAGATTTAAGACAATCAGCTACTGTGGGAAGCAGAAGCTTTCTTGAAATCTCAGTAGACTGGGATTAAGCTCTTTGCGTAAAAGGCCATTAAAGGATTTGAAGCATAAAAATATGCTACCACCAACTCACTGAGTATAAATAAGCTCTGAATGAACTGCTACTTCTTTGTATGTGTGAAAGAGGAGAGGTGGGGGTAGGTGGTGTATGTGTGTGTGTGTGTGTGGGGGGGGGGGGGGGATGGGGGGAGTGGGGGGGAGGAATGGAATATTATCCTTTATTATTCTGCTGGGTTCCTATAGTAAATGTAGTTTGCTTGCTGGGTAAAAATTCATCCCACAATAGTCTGAATAAATTTCCCTATTTTCCCAAAAAATAAAGTTTTGACAATTCATGCTGTGACAATTTGCAAGAAATATCAAATCTTATTGTTTGCATCAAATATATTGTGGGTATTCCCACAAGGCCATTCCAATGAGTAACCCAAAAGACAAAAGTAATAAAATTATCTTCTGAACACCCCTTTAGGGGGACTGAAGTCACTTGGTAAATTTTCTTACATTTCTGCAAAGGGAGACCACTTTTGTGACTTCCTGTTTGGCTCACTGCACACCAAGCCCCTTCTGAAAAGGGGTCTACTCTAGAAGGAAAGAATTTGCCCTATTCTTTTCTTTTCCTGTAGACCCCTTTTCAGAGAGAAAGGAGGCAAACAATTCTGACACTGCTGCCTCCCCTGAAAGTGTATTTAACCCTTGCCTTGCTGAATAAATTAAGATGCCACCCCCACTTCTAATTTCCAGCCAATCAGATTACTTGATCCAAGTTTTCGATAGAAATTCACATATTTAATGACAAACAGTGCAGATCCAGATCAGTTGGCCAACTGGTCTGGATCTACACTGTTTGCTAAGACAGGGCATTTCCTTTCAGAAAGAGAAGGTTTAATTTCTCTTAACCAGTAATGCTGATCACATGATATGGTACAGTATGTCTTATAGTCTTAACAGGGCTTGGTATTATCAAATGCCAAGCCCTGTTTCCTGAAAATAAAATAAGAAAATATTTTAAAGTGCAACATTAATTTTATATCCACCAATATTTAAATTCTTCATATTAAGGATTATATCAAACTAAATGGAGTGAATCCTGTGAAAATCTTTTATGACCACCTCAAAAATACTTTCAAAGCAGTCTAAATAGAGATACCAAACATGTTGATCGGATACTTAGAAAGATACGGTCACATACTTCATTTGGTGTGAGATTTCAACATGTGACCTTGTAAATCAGAGGCAAGCATTTCAAACTACCGTATTTTAAGTTATTTACCCCATGTATTTGGACAGACAGACCTAAACAAACAATGTAGACCATGATCAAATGGTGCAGAATGCAGCATCTGATCAGAGTATATTTAATCCTTGTTCTGCTGAATAAATTAAGCCAATCAGATTACTTGATTACTTGATACAGATTGTTGATATAAATTCACATACTTAATGGCAACCAGTGTAAATCCAGATCAGTTGGCTTCTTCAGAGGCCAACTGATCTGGATCTACACTGTTTGCAAAGGCGGAGTATATCCGGGTTCAGCAGGACAAGGGTTAACATCAACAGCCAATGAAATGGAACTGATAAAGTTTAAAAGCAAGAAAAAAGTTGTTATAGTGTCAGAATATTTAAGGTTAATACAGTACCAACTGTTTTTACACTAAGTATTCAGACAGACAGGTCTGAGCAAACAGTGTTTGTTTGTGTTGAGGTTTTATGGCCCAGTCAACCCAATGGAGTCATGTCGAGCATGGACAGTTTACCTAACCACATGTTTACTGGACAGGCTTAGTCCTCTAAGCGGTTAACCAGTATTGTGTACATCCTTTCGCAAGAAACTGACAACTGCCCTTCGTGAATCAGCGGAAGGGAAAAAATGACCCTAGAAAATATTTCATGATCAATCTCCATGAAAGAATGTTGCCGACCTTGGCGTGGGTTGAACCCGCGACCTCCTGGTCTCCAGTCGGACGGTGCATCCAATTGAGCCACCGAGGCAGGCTAAACAGTTTTGAACAATTTTTGGACACATCAACAGGCAATACAATGGGCATCAAAATTTTAGAACAAGTATGGTAAGGAGTAAAAGTGTCTGAATATTTGCATTACAAAAACACCCCTTTCCAAATATTTAGAAAATTTCACCTTCAAAAACTGAAATTTTTCAGATAAAAAAACTCTGATATTTTTCATATTTCTGCTCAAAACATAGATTGTGGGTACTCATTAGAACTGCCTCAGCAAGGTGGTTCTAAGGTATACCCACAATCTATGTTTTCAAGTAAAAAAGAAAAATAATGTATACCCCTGTGAACCCGTTTTACTATATAAAAGTGGGGTTTAAGGGGGTCAAAATTATATAGCCATGTTTTCATAATGAGACCTAATACTATATTACCTTATTTACTCTAATTTGATTGTGTTTGGGTTTACTTATACGTCAACCCTTGTGGGTCATTTTTTGTTGTCTTCCAGAAAAAGGGAGAAAAGAGATAGTACAGGAGATGAAAGAGAGGGACAGAGACGAGAGAGAGCAAGAATGAAAGTGAAGAAACAGAAGAAATAAAAACATCCCCCTCTACCCTTACCTGCTACAAGGATAGCAGGCCTTGCTCAATTGTAAGCCAATATCAGTTGGAAGCCCAAGTGACTTATGATACATGACACCCTCGCAACACCCAACCACCCCCTTATTTACTCTAAAGTTTTGGAGAACATGCCAGAACAAACAGTGCAGATCAAGATCAGCTACTGCAGAATGCAGCAGGATCTGCACTGTTTGCCACTCTATAAGCAATTTTAGACACATCAACAGAGTAAAATGGACTTGTTTAAATTTTAGAACAAATACTGTAAGGAGATGAGGGGTCCAAGTACTTAGCTTAAATATGACACTCACCGATTTACTTGCTTGATTTACTTGATTCCCCTGGGAGCAAATTCTTTGCTTTCAGACTAGCCCTCATTTTGAAAAGGATTCAAATACTAAGACAGCAATTTTTGTCTGCAACAGTTATCTCCCTCTGGGAGCTAATTCTTTCCTTTAACCCTTGTCCTGCTGAATATATTAAGATGCCACACCCACTTCCAATTTACAGCCAATCAGATTACTTGATCTGGATTGTTGCTATAAATTCACATAATGAAAACAGTGCAGATGCAGATCAGTTGGCTTCTTCAGAAGCCAACTGATCTGGATCTACACTGTTTGCAATGGCAGGGTATATCCGGGTTCAGCAGGACAAGGGTTAAGTCTGAGCCATTATTTTTGAAAGGATCAAAATACTAAGACAGCAGCTTTCTGTCTGTAAAAGTTGTCTCCCTTTGAAAAATGACCGCAAAATCTCCAAGTGTGTCCATTTACCTTAAACTTAACCTTGGTCCTGCTGAACCCCGATATACCCTGCCTTTACAAACAGTGTAGATCCAGATCAGTTGGCTTCTGAAAAAGCCAACCAATCTGGATCTGCACTGTTTGCCATTAAGTATGTGAATTTATAGCAACAATCTGGATCAAGTAATCTGATTGGCTGAAAATTAGAAGAGGGCATGGCATCTGAATTTATTTAGCAGGACAAGGGTTAACAAGCCCATTTTAATCCGGTTAACAAGCCCATTTTAATCCTTAAAGTGCTAAACAAAATTGTAGCAGATGACATTCTAATGTTTCATCATTATTTTTTGAGAAAATAAGACTTGGCATTTCATGTGAATCATCTGCTATGCAGATAATTCACATGAAAAGTCAAGCCTTACACACACACTGTAAGAGTATATTAAATGGCCTAAAATTTCATAAACCAAATGTTCAAGCAAAATGGCATGGACCTACACTGTTTGCCATTCCACTAAGTAGTTTAAAAACAAGAGCTGTCGTAGGACAGCGTAGCTCGCCTGCTGGGTACATTTTATATTGTAACATTTTTATCATTAAGAAAATCAAAATGAAATAATCTATGAAATAATTTTCAAGTTATATGGCGAAATCATTCAACCATATAATATAGGTCACACTGACCTAGATGTATTTGTATGTAAATCATTTTGTCACATAGATATAATAATCCAGGTATGACAATTCTCCATGAAATAGTAATAAAAATAAAAGGCAAAATCACTGAAGCATGAAATATAGGTCATAATGACCTAGATATAGTAAATGGTCATTCATTGGGTCACATGGAACTAATATCCCAGGTGTGACATTTATCCAACAAATAGTATTCAAGATATAAGGCAAAATCACTGAACCATGAAATATAGGTCACACCAACAGAGATATATTTTGACGTCAATAATCGGGTCACAAGGAACTAATATCCCAGGTGTGACATTTATCCAACAAATAGTATTTAAGATATAAGGCAAAATCACTGAACCATGAAATATAGGTCACAATGACCTAGATATAGTAAGTGGTCATTCATTGGGTCACATGGAAGTAATATCCCAGGTATGACATTTATCCAACAAATAGTATTCAAGATAAAAGGCAAAAGCACTGAACCATGAAATATAGGTCACAATGACCTAGATATAGTAAGTGGTCATTCATTGGGTCACATGGAAGTAATATCCCAGGTGTGACATTTATCCAACAAATAGTATTCAAGATATAAGGCAAAATCACTGAACCATGAGGTATAGGTCACAATGACCTAGATATAGTAAGTGGTCATTCATTGGGTCACATGGAAGTAATATCCCAGGTGTGACATTTATCCAACAAATAGTATTCAAGATATAAGGCAAAATCACTGAACCATGAAATATAGGTCACAATGACCTAGATATAGTAAGTGGTCATTCATTGGATCACATGGAACTAATATCCCAGGTGTGACATTTATCCAACAAATAGTATTCAAGATATAAGGCAAAATCACTGAACCATGAAATATAGGTCACAATGACCTAGATATAGTAAGTGGTCATTCATTGGGTCACATGGAAGTAATATCCCAGGTGTGACATTTAACCAACAAATAGTATTCAAGATATAAGGCAAAATCACTGAACCATGAAATATAGGTCACAATGACCTAGATATAGTAAGTGGTCATTCATTGGGTCATATGAAAGTAATATCCCAGGTGTGACATTTATCCAACAAATAGTATTCAAGATATAAGGCAAAATCACTGGACCGTGAAATCTAGGTGACCTGGACCGTAAAATGTAGGTCACCATGACCTTCACTCTCTTACACTTAAAGCGATGTCACATAGTTAGCTGATGTATAACCAGTTGTGTCTATAACCTGTAGGCATATAAGATTTTACAAATGTGTCCTAGATTTTGACCCCTAGCCCCACCCCAAGGCCCACCCTGAGGTATGAACCCAGGGGTATGTTCTTTTGGAATCTCAGAAGACTCCTCCAGGTACCCAAATTCTAAATATGAATGCTCTATGAGGAGTGAAAGTCAAGATATAAGAATTTGAAAAACTTTAACACAGTATTACAAAGGTGTCCTAGATTCTGACCCCTAGCCCCACCCAGGGGCATGAACCCAGGGGTTTATTCTCTTGGAATCTCAGAAGACCCTCCAAGGTACCTAAGTTCCAAATTTGATGCCTCTGTGAGGAGTGACTGTTGAGATATAAGCATTTGAAAAACTTTAACGCAGTGTGACGGGAACGGGAACGCAAACGCAAACGCAAACGTGGACGACCGGGGTGACTACAATAGCTCTCCTTGTACTTCGTACAGGCGAGCTAAAAACAAAAAAAAAAAAACAAAAAAAAAAACAGTTTTCTGCATTAATAGCAAACTTTTGGCCAAGAAAGTATGGAATCAAAATGTATTTGAAATTTTAGGACATTTATTGTAATAGTTAATATCTACAGGTGTGGTAAATTTGTGCAATATGAGAGAACAAGGCAAAACAGAAATGCAATATCTGGCCTATAATGACAGAAAATTCTTCAGTTAACCCTTAAAGCTTCAATTACAACTGCAGCAGATGACTATATTGTTTTTTATAATTTTTATTTTGGTGATATTTTTTCATAAAAAAAATAAGTCTAAATTGGCTTTCATGTAAACTGTTTCACAATAAAATGTCAAGACTTATTTTCTCTGAAAAATAAAAATAAAAAAAAAAATTTGTCTGCTGCAGTTGTGATTAGCACATAAAAAGGTAACTGTCAGTTTCTACAGGTGTGGTAAACCTGTGCAAGATGAGAGCCAGGCAAAACAGAGATGCAATATCTGGCCTATAAATCAGAGACAAAGTCTGGATTCTGCAATTTATAAACCCAATAAAGTGCCAATCACAACTAAAGCAGACTATATTCTTAAATATTTAATCTTTTAATTATTTTTCATAAATACAAATTCTTGACACTTCATGTAAATTGTCTGCTTGGCAGACAATTCACATAAAATGTCAACATTTTCTATGAAAAAAAAAAAAAAAAAAAGAATGTCTGCTAAAAATTTTGCTTGGCACTTTAAACTTCCTATTGGAAATATCTTTTTTTTTTGCTTCATACTAACATTTACAATCATCTGGGAATTTATCTTTTTTATCCTAACACTTTGCATGCTGGGTTAAAATTTCAGCAGACAACATTTTGAACTATTTTTCTTATTTTTCCTATGGAGACAATTTGCATGAAGTGTCAGATCCTTTTTTCTAGGAGATATAAGAAAATTATAACCAGTTTGTCATCTGCTGAATTTACACATAGCAATGTAAGTGTTAAAGCGCCAAGCAGAATTTGCAGCAGACGACATTCTACTTTTTTTTTTTTTTTTTTCTTCCAAAGAAATGAGTATTGACATTCCATGTGACTAGTCTGTCAGGCAGATAGATTCACATGAAAATGTCAAGATTCATTTTCTATGAAAAGCAAAAAAAAAAATATATATATATTTCAAACTGTCATCTGCTGCAGTTGTGAGCAAGATATTGGTTTCTTTTTATTATTATTATTTTTTTTTTTTTTTTTTTTGACATTTTTCAAGGAAGCCAATTGCAAACATCCTAGAAAAAAATGCTTTTACTCGAATTTAAATTTCATTTTCACCTACAATGTTTAAATTAACCTTTAAAGTGCCATGCAAAATTTGTAACAGACGACATTTATTTTTAGTTTTTTAATTTTTCAAAGAAAACGTGTCTTGATATTTCATGTGAATCGTCTGCCAAGCAGATGATTTACATGAAATATCAAGACTTGTTTTCTTTGAAAAATTAAATATTTCAAAATGTCGTCTGCTGCAGTTGTGATTGGCGCTTTAAGGGTTAATTATTCTGACAGACCCTAGTGAGCAAAGAATAAATACACAGATCAAACTTCTCCTAAGAAGCCATTCAGCCAGCAATGTTTAGACATTTTAGACATGTCAACAGTTTTATTAAATTGTTCAAATAGCCAGATAAGCAAAGTCAGAAGTTCTACTGTCCAAATATTTAGGGTTCATACTGTATTAACCCTTGTTCTGCTGAACCCGGATAAGTCCTGTCTTTGCAAACAGTGTAGATCCAGATCAGTTGGCTTCTGAAGATGCCAACTGATCTGGATCTGCACTGTTTGCCATTTAGTAAGTGAATTTATATCAACAATCTGGATCAAGTAAGCTGATTGGCTGAAAATTAGAAATGGGTGTGGCATCTAAATTTATTCAGCAAGACAAGGGTTAAATCAAAATTTATCCACAGTTCTGGAACTTGTGCGTGATTCTGTATACAAGACAGCTCATTGACACTTTGCATGCTGGGTCTAAATTTCATCAGATGACATTTTGAAATATTTTTTTCTTAATTTTCCCAGAAAACAGGTTTTGACATTACATGCAAATTGTCTTCTTTGGAGACAATTTGCATGAAATGTCAAATCCTGTTTTCTGGGAGAAACAGGACCAATATTTCAACATGTCGTCTGTTGAAAATTTTACCCAGAGTGATAGGACCTTGAGAACGTGACAGAAAGCTTGAAACTATATAAAGACATTTTCGAGAAACAGTGCAGGCAACAGATAACAATGTGAGTGGGGAAGGATGGATTAAACAGGAAATACAAATTTCCAAAAGTGAAAACAACAGAATATGTTAAAGTTCATCCTGTTTACAGTCAACAAAAAAAAAAAAAAGATTATCTCTTTGAAGTGCCAAGCAAAACTGTAGCAGATGACATTCTATTTTTTTAATTTTTATATTTCAGAGAAAAGTCTTGTCCAAACAGAAGATTCACAGGAGGTGTCAAATTTTGTTTTTTTTCTGGGGAAAAAAAAATATCAAAACATGGTCTGCTGCAGTTGTGATTGACACTTAAAGGATGTAATCTTGTATCTTGCATCAGCTATACATAGACAGAAGTTGACTGTCATTTTTTTCTAATTAATTTTACCAAGAGTATAATTACCAACAAGGAGTCTCTTTAAAAAGACAGCTGCCAAAATTACCAGAACTTTGTTTTTCTGGCAGAGATCTGATTTTGTTTACACATTAGCAAATAGTAAGGCACGATTCACTCCAGATAATGAAAAATGCTGGAATACATTTAAAAAAAGATATTGACAATGAGGGCTAATGATGGCTGTTGTTTTAAAGATTTTTTTTTTTTTTAGCTCTGGTAGTCAATATGGAGCTGAACCATTTCGCAATTTTGGTAAAGGAGCATAAGAGGAACATTTCTCTGAAATAATTTTTTAATTGAGCCATTGGTCTAGGAGGAGATTGGGTTTTTTCTATCTTTAGCACTGGTGTCCATCTTGTTCAGTAGTTGAGCATTTTTTGTAAAGGACCATGAGTGAAACATTTCTCTGAAATTATTTTAAAAGTGGCTTAGGAGGAGATGTCATTTAACCCTTGTCCTGCTGAATAAATTAAGAAGCCACACCCACTTGTAATTTTCAGCCAATCAGATTACTTGATCCAGATAGTTGCTATAAATTTGCATACTTGCTGGCAAACAGTGCAGAGCCAGATCAGTTGGCTTCTTCAGAAGCCAACTGATCTGGATCTACACTGTTTGCAAAATAGGGTATATCCGGGTTCAGCAGGACAAGGGCTAAAGATTTTTTTTTTTCTAATTTTAGCTCTGGTGACAGCTACACTCATGCCTGACGCAGGGTGATCACAATAGCTCACCTTGAGCATGCTGAGCTAAAAAAGAAAGTAAATAAGAAAGAAAAGTTTGAGAAAAATGTATGCCTGCCTCAGGTACTGAACCTACGATCTTCTACTTAGAAAACAGACAATTATACTACAGAAAATGTGTTCTTTTATCTCCCTTGCCAAACTATGTTCTGCTGGAGATGGATAAACTGTCTATATCATCATCACTAGGAAGCATTTGGCAAAAAAGATCTGAGGAAAACTTCAGTTTGGAATAAATGTTGGCTACAATTTCTGCCATATCAAAACTTTCTCAGATATCAATCTTTAAAGTACATATTTTACAACCTTTAAAGTACATATTTTAGAACATCTGTAATAACTCAAGTTTCAGACAATGAGTTTGAATCATATTAAGCAAAAAGGGACTTTAATCCTTGTCCTGCTGAACCTGGATATGCCCTGCCTTTGCCTTTTCTGAAGAAGCCAACTGATATGGATCTGCACTGTTTGTCCTTAAGTATGTGAATTTATAACAACAATCTGTATTAAGTAATCTGATTGGCTAACAATTGGAAATGGGCGTGGCATCTAAATTTATTCAGCATGACAAGGGTTATGTTAAACAGATATACCTCAGAGAGAGAAATCACTGCTGAATGATTTGCCTCCCTATTTATCTGGAGACAACTCCTGCAGAAAAGCATTTGCTTCCCTTGTATCTGACTCTTCTCAAATAGGGTTTCTCTTACCGGATTTGAGTTGGTGTTTTACACCCCAGTCAACACTGTTAAGTTCATATCAAGCCAGTCATTTAACCTACTCACACTTTTTCCTGAGCAATATTCTTTTTTGATTGTGTTGTGGTTTAAGGACGCATCAACCCTTGTGGGTTATTTTGTGTAGTCTCCCAAAGAAAGGGAGAAAAGAGATAGAAGAGTTAGTAAAAGAGATGAAAGAGAGGGACAGGGAAGAAAGAGGGACAGGAATGAAAGTGAAGAAACAGATGAAATAAAAACATTCCCCCTCTACCCTTACCTGCTACAAGGAAAGCAGGCCTTGCCCAACTGTAAGCCAGTATCAGTTGGACCCCCCGTAGATGTAAGATACGCAACACCTTCGCACCTACCAACCACCTCTTTTACTGAGCAAGCTTAGTCCTTTAACCCTTAAAGCGCCAATCACAACAATTGTCGTCTGCTTTGTCACCTGCTTGTGATTTTAAAAGTCATTTCTGCAAACAGAGTGGAACAGATCAGACTGCTCCTTAGGAGCAGTGTGATCTGGGTCCACACTGTTTGTCTGTATGCAAAAATAGGTTTGAAAAGTTTGCAAGATTATTCAGCAGACGACATAAATAGACAACATTTTCAGATGCAAGAATATTCAGCAGACAACATAATAGACGACATTTTCAGATGCAGGTTTTCTTGGCATTTTATGGGTTAAGCTGTTATGATGATGAGGAGTTCAAGTTTAAGGACACATCAACCCATGAGGGTCATTTGCATCAAAACGGTATATTAATATGGTTCGGTACTGAAATGGATGTAATAATAACAAGTCATATATGAATGAAAATATAAAACTAGAACCTTTTAACTCTTTGCATGCTGGATAATTTTGCATGCTTTTTTTTTCATTCGTGGATTTTTTTTTTTTTTTAACGCTTAGCACTCTGGGTAAAATTTTCAGCAGATGACATTTTGAAATATTTTTCTTATTTTTTCCAGAAAACAGGATATGACATTTCATGCAAATTGTCTCCTAAGGAGACAATTTGCATGAAATGTCAAATCCTGTTTTCTGGGAAAAATAAGAAAAATATCATCAGTTTGTCGTCTGCTGAAAATGCCCAGAGAGTGGTAAAGGTTAAATCAACTTTTTCAAAAAATCTTTCAGGAATACTTTCAGAGTGTCAAATAGTTTGGATCCAGATTTTGTTGGGCCTGATATGGGTCCAAACTATTTGCAATGGTTATCAGCTGACAACAAAAGTTGCCGGTGGCGGGGAAAGAGTTAAGAAGTTAACCCTAGTCCTGCTGAACCCAGATATGCCCTGACTTTGCAAACAGTGTAGATCCAGATCAGCTGGCTTCTGATGAAGCCAACTGATCTGGATCTATACTGCTTGTCATTAAGAATGAGGAGTTGAAGCAACAATCTGGATCATACTATCTGATTGACTGACAATTAGAAGTGGGTGTGGCATCTTAATTTATTCAGCAGGACAAGGGTTAAGAAGTTAACCAACTACTAACTTGTGCATATATTTTTGCTAGTAACTAATAACTGCACTAGATATGCTGTCTGATAAACTACCAGCAGTGATATGGAGCTCAGCTTTTCTGACTGGAATTGCTCCCATGGGCTTTGAGAAGCAAATGTCTTTCAGACTCTCCCTATGAGAAGGGAGGCAAATAGTATCATGTCAGTGTGATTTCCCTTTGAGATAAAGCTACTATTTCATGCACCGATACATTCTAGAGTAAATTCTGCGAATCTATAAAGTATTCCTATTAGGCTGCATGGACCTGCGGATTTGTTGAAGAGGAGTGTTTGGTGATAATTCTGGGATAACTTTCTCCAGTTCTCCATAAAAGCATATGTTGTGGGGCCTTGGTGAGGCACATCTAATCAGTACCCACAATGTATGTTTTGGTGGAGGAACAAGAAAATTTATCTTAAATTATCACTAAACATTCCACTTTAACCCTTGTCCTGCTGAACCCGGATATACCCTGCCTTTGCAAACAGTGCAGATCCAGATCAGTTGGCTTCTGAAGAAGCCAACTGATCTGAATCTGCACTGTTTGCCATTAAGTTTGTGAATTTATATCAACAATCTGGATCAAGTAATCTGATTGGCTGAAAATTAGAAGTGGGCTTGGCATCTTAATTTGTTCAGCATGACAAGGGTTAACAAGTTTTTACTTTAGTGTTTGTTTTTTCTTGAAGGTACCTTTCTACATAGCAAGGCAAAGTTTGTTTTGACACATGAAAAATTTTCAAACAGAGTAATATCATAATTCTTATCAAATTGATGGTTTAGTTAATATCAATCAGCAGAAGTTATCAACATGTTATGACATACATTTCCTATTACAAGTTTTGTACAAAGAACAAGTTTCAGAGATCACAAACATTTTTACCATTCTTATAATCATAAATATATATCTGTATCTCTTATTTGATATTATCTGTTGTGGCCAGGAAGATCTGGGGCACAAAGATCTGGGTAACAAAAAAAGCAAATAAACAAAAAAAAAAACAAAAAAAAAAAACATGCTCTCATCTTCTATTTTTAGAAATGGAGATAGTCAACATGAACCCTTTATGCCAAGCACTTTGGGTAAAATTTTCAGCAGGAACATTTTGGAATTTTTTTCTTATTTTCCCCAGAAAACAGGATTTGACATTCCATGTAAATTGCCTCCAATGGAGACAACTGCATGAAATGGCAGATCCTGTTTTCTGGGAAAATTAAGAAAAATATTGTAAATTGCCTCCAATGGAGACAACTGCATGAAATGGCAGATCCTGTTTTCTGGGAAAATTAAGAAAAATATTACCAATTTGTAGTCTTCTGAAAACTCTACTCAGAGTGCAAAGTGTTAACCCTTAAGCTGCTAAGTGCAACTACATGTATTGTTGTTTTGGAGGGTTATGCCAACTCTAAAACCTGTCCTATTTACTACACACCAGATGCAACCATTCAGACCAAGTGCTCCTATACAGGAAGGACCTACTTTCATACAAACATGCCACTCTTCATTAGAAAGTCAGGTGCTGGATTTTACCCATGCTAACAAAGACCAAGTATACCGAATTTCAAGCTGCCAGCAATTTCGGAACACACTGCATCAGTTTTATCACCATTTTCTGGAGAAAGAAACACCCATGACACCTAAATCATTTCCAGTGAGGAAGAAGTAGGAACAACAGAAGAACTTACATATGTCAGCCATTTCTTTCTGCATTGCACACAGTAAGTACTCAGGTCTCTTGTATTTTTTTTTCTTTTAAGTGTCTTAAATGGTTCCTGGTTGCCATGTGATCCCACTTCTCCAGTAAAATGGCCACATACAATCAGCAAAATATGTGTGAAAATGCCATCAAAATCAAGACAAAATCAAGAAGATAATAGCTTCTCAAGTAGCGGACCCCCTCTAACAGGCCTGGGGTTTTTTTCCAGAGAAAATAAGAATGGACATTTCATGTGAATTGTCTGCCTATCAAGTCTCAGAAAAATATTTATCATTATTATTATTTTTTTTTTTTTTTTTTTTTTTTTTTAGAATATCGTCTGCTACAATTTGGATTTATGCTTTAATGCTTAGCACTTTGGGTAAAAATTTCAG
The DNA here is from genome assembly GCA_964016985.1 of Anodontia alba. NCBI lineage: Eukaryota > Metazoa > Mollusca > Bivalvia > Lucinida > Lucinidae > Anodontia > Anodontia alba. Next base: position 6,391,291 of record OZ024832.1, on the reverse strand, counting down.
CAGAAGACATTTTTAAAACATTTTTATTATTTTTTTTTTTTTTCAATATTATAGGCTTTGGCACCTTATGCAAATTGTCTCCATATAATCAGTTTGTTATCTGTTGAATATGCTCAGAGTGCTGTAAAGGTTAAGAGTTTAGACACTTCAACAATGCAGTTTTGTTTCTTTTCTCTGGTGCAAGGAATTGCATCCTGCTGCTGAGGTATGTATTGTCTGCAGTGATTTAACCTACTGGCAAAGGTGTTCTAGTTTAAGGCTAAGCACTCTGGGTAAAATTTTCAGTAGACTACATTTTGAAATATTTTTCTTATTTTTCCTAGAAAACAAGAATTGACATTTCATGCAAATTGTCTCCAATGGAGATAATCTGCATGAAATGTCAAAACCTGTTTTCTCAGAAAAATAAGAAAAATATCAATTTGTCTTCTGCTGAACTTCCCCAGAGAATGGTAACTTGCTGATGGGGTATGTATGTTGGTGAAAATAAATCTGACTGGTGAAGGGACATATTGCTGGCAAGATACTTTGACAGAGCATCTTCCACTGAAAGTATAAGTAAAAACTCTGGGATGATTTGACTGATTGATTCAGAACAATTATCTTGTTTATTTGCTCAACATTCCCAGTGGGATGTCTGTCTACAATTATCATGTTGATTTGCACAACAATCCCAGTGGGAATTCTAACAACAATTATCATATCCATTCACAACATTCTCACTGACAAAACTATCAACAATTATCATGTTGATTCACACAACAATCCCAGTGGGAATTCAAACAACATTTATTGTATCCATTCACACAACATTCCCACTGACAAATCTATCAACAATTATCATGTTGATTTGCACAACACTCCCAGTGGGAATTCTATCAACAACCATCAAATCAATTCAAACACATTTCCAGTGACAAATCTATCAACAACTGTTATCATGTTCATTTGCATAACATTCCCAGTGGAATCCTATCAACCCCTTCGCATAACATTCCCAGTGGGAACTCTCACAACAATTATGTTGATGTGCACAACATTCCCAGAGTGTTAACAATTATGTTGATTTGCACAACATTCCCAGTAGGAACTCTAACAACAATTATGTTGATGTGCACAACATTCCCAGTGGGAGCTGTTAACAATTATGTTGATTCACACAACATTCCCAGTGGGAACTCTAACAACAATTATGTTGATGTGCACAACATTCCCAGTGGGAGCTGTTAACAATTATGTTCATTCGCACAACATTCCCAGTGGGAACTCTAACAACAATTATGTTGATGTGCACAACATTCCCAGTGGGAACTCTAACAACAATTATGTCGATTCACACAACATTCCCAGTGGGAACTCTAACAACAATTATGTCGATTCACACAACATTCCCAGTGGAAGCTGTTAACAATTATGTCGATTCACACAACATTCCCAGTGGGAACTCTAACAACAATTATGTCTATTCACACAATATTCCCAGTGGGAACTCTAACAAGAATTATGTCAATTCACACAACATTCCCAGTGGGAACTCTAACAACAATTATGTTGATTCACACAACATTCCCAGTGGGAACTCTTAACAACAATTATGTTGATTCACACAACATTCCCAGTGGGAACTCTAACAACAATTATGTTGATTCACACAACATTCTCAGTGGGAACTCTAACAACAATTATGTCGATTCACACAACATTCCCAGTGGGAACTCTAACAACAATTATGTCGATTCACATAACATTCCCAGTGGGAACTCTAACAACAATTATGTTGATTCACACAACATCCCCAGTGGGAAATCTAACAACAATTATGTCGATTCACACAACATTCCCAGTGGGAATTGTATCAACAATTTAAACCAAATACATTATTCTGATGTAAAGCAGTTTCATTCATAACCTGTTGGATTTATTTACATTACAACTTATTTTTTTTATCTTAAAATACAGGAACCAAATGATAAGCAGCTAAACAAATATTATGCTATATCTGTGTTGCAACAACAAAAAAAGGAACCTTATCAGTATCTTCATTAACAAAGACATTTAGCATAGTCAGCAAAGATAGGGATACCCCAGTTACCCTCGACACCTTAACTCATAGCACCAGATAAATGGGAGTATCCACATATTTTTCTTAACCCTTGTCCTGCTGAAACCGGATATACCATGCCTTTGCAAACAGTGTAGATCCAGATCAGTTGGCTTCTGAAGAAGCCAACTGAGCTGGATCTGCACTGTTTGCCATTAAGTATTTGAATTTAAAGCAATAATCCGGATCAAGTAATCTGATTGGCTGAAAATTAGAAGAGGGTGTGGCAGCTTAATTTATTCAGCAGGACAAGGGTTAAAATTCTCCACCAAAACGTATGTTGTGGGTACTCATTTGAAATGACTCGCTGAGGTGCTTCCATTGAGTGCCCATTACGTATGTTCTGGTGGAGAAGTAAGTGATTGTGTTGGGATTTAACGACAGGTCAATCTTTGTGGATCATTTTGTGTCATCTCCCAGAGATTTAGGGAGAAAAGAGATAGTAGAGATAGTAGAGGAGATGAAAGAGAGGGACAGGGAAGAAAAAGGAACAGGAATAAAAGTGAAGAAACAGAAGAAATAAAACATTCCCCCTCTACCCTTACCTGCTACAAGGACAGCAGGCCTTGCCCAACTATAAGCCAATATCAGTTGGACACCCCAATGGCATAAGAAGAAAACCATCAATACTTTTCTGTTAAAAAAAAGGGCTTTTTCCGTTTTTTAACTCGATCCTTGTTTGTTTAATAACTTCTTACCTGTTTGTTTAATAACTTCTTACCATACTTGTCCTATTATTTAAAGAAGTCCTGGATTTGTTTATAAATTGCTGAATGAGTTGCAAACAGTGTGGACCTGATCAGATGCTGCAGAATGCATAGTCAGCAAAGATAGGCAAACATTTTTCTGTATGTCTTAACTTGTAGGAGATAGTATCGTAGTATAGTCAGCAAAGATACTGGCTGTCTGAATTTGTAGGAGATAATATCATGGTATAGTCAACAAAGATAGGCAAACATTTTCCTGGTTGTCTGAATTTGTAGGAGATAATATTGTGGTAGAGTCAGCAAAGATAGGCAAACATTTTCCTGTCTGTCTGAATTTGTAGAAGATAAAAAAAAATATCATGGTATAGTCAGCAAAGACAGGCAAACATTTTTCTGGCTGTCTGAATTTGTAAGAGATAATATTGTAGTATAGTCAGCAAAGATAGGTAAACATTTTCTTGGCTGTCTGAATTTGTAGGTTTAATATCATAGTATAGCCAGCAAAGAAAGGCAAGCATTTTCCTGGCTGTCTGAATTTGTAGAAGATAATATTGTGGTATAGTCAGCAAATATAGACAAACATTTTCCTGGCTGTCTGAACTTGTAGGAGATAACATAGTATAGCCAGCAGAGAAAGGCAAACATTTTCCTGGCTGTCTGAATTTGTAGAAGATAATATTGTGGTATAGTCAGCAAATATATGCAAACACTTTCCTGGCTGTCTGAATTTGTAGAAGATAATATTGTGGTATAGTCAGCAAAGATAGGCAAACATTTTCCTGTCTGTCTGAATTTTTAAAAGATAATATTGTGGTATAGTCAGCAAAGATAGGAAAACAAATTTTATAGTGAAGACCCAGTAGTCTACAGCTACAGTGAAGCTCTGAATTCATTACGAAAACATGCCTATATAAATACATTGTTAATTTTACCGCCGAAAGAACGAAAATATTAAGATGAAAAATTGTAATATTTTTCTTATTTCTGCTCAAAATATAGGTTGTGGGTACTCATTAGAACTGCCTCTGTGAGGCAGTTCTAATGAGTACCCACAATCTATGTTTTAGGCAGAAATAAGAAAAATAATGTATACCCCTGTAAACCCCAGTTTTACTATATAAAAGAGGGGTTCAAGGGGGTCAGAATTATATAGGCGTGTTTTAGTGATGAATACACATAATGTAGATCCAGCTCAGCTAATATATGAGGTATCTGCATCAAGTTTGTGAATATCATTTCCTCTATAGAAAGAGAAGTTAGTTCTAGTCCATTCTAGTCTGGCGACCCCAAAAGGGTAATTGGCAAACATTGCAGACCCTGATCAGACACTGCAGAATGTGCATCTGATCAGGGTCTCCACTGTTTGCAAATAGTTTAGCCATTTTTCTCTTGGAATATCTAAATCTCATAGCCGGATATACCTAAAATTGAAATTGGACTCTTCCAGTATATACTGTTGGGGAGTCTACAGTAGGCTAAACTAAATTTGACTAAATCTATCTAAATGTTTTTCTTATTTATCTATGAAAGCATGAAAACAAAACTGTACAGACGATAAAGAAAAATGACCATATATGGAAAACCAATCTTATACCTATACATGAACCCATTATAAGGTTTTTATGGAAAAATAAGACAAATGTCAGTATCGATCTTTTAAGCTGAAAAAAAAAAAAAAAGACAGAAAAAAATGGACATACAATATAAAGATACAATAATAGAGAATTATGGGACTGGAATGAGAGCAAACTGCTTTCTTAGCTCCTTTCCTAATTACAGTTTATCAAATAACTCTAATTAGCCAGCACTATCCTTTAATTACTTCTAGTTTTACCATAAAAAACAAGACTGGGCATGTCATTACAAAGCTCCAGGTTAGAGCAGTATCCATAAACATACTTTTCTCATTTCTCCACAAAAACATACATTGTGGGTACTCACTAGAAATGCCTCACTCATAAAAAAATACATTGTGGGTACTCACTAGAAGTGCCTCACTGAGGCACATCTAATAAATACCACAACATATGTTTTCAAGGAGATATAAGAAAAATGTCAATCTTTTTCGGTTGTAAAAAGCACCTATCTGGAGCTATGTCATTAGACTGATCAAGCGGGTCGAATCACATGATTTTGTTTGTGTTGAGGTTTTACGGCCAAGTCAACCCAATGGGGTCATGTCGAGCGCAGTCAATTTACCTAACCACACGTTTACTGGGCAGGCTTAGTCCTCTAAGCGGTTAACCGGTATTGTGCACATTTTTTCGCCAGAAACTGACAACTGCCCTTCTTGAATCAGTGGAAGGGAGAGAATGACTGTAGCTGATTCAAGAAGGGCAGTTGTCAGTTTCTGGTGGAAGAATGTGCACAATACTAAATCACATGAAAAGTGTCTCCCAGTATATCAGAATAGGGGAGGTCAGATCAGAGTCCAGCTGTTCTGGAGAAATAAGAAATATATCCAAAGGTGATGTGCTTGAAAACAGCTAGTGGTAAGTTATTAACCCATGTCCTGCTGAATAAATTAAGATGCACTGCCCACTTCTAATTTTCAGCCAATCAAATTACTTGATACGAATTGTTGCTATTAATTCACATACTTAATGGCAAACAGTGCAGATCCAGATCAGTTGGCTTATTCAGAGGCCAACTGATCTGGATCTATACTGTTTGCAAAGCAGGGTATATCCGGGCTCAGCAGGACAACGGTTAACTGCTATGGACAAGCAAAACTGACAAAACCAATTATTAGATGACAGAAATGGTTCTGAGAATGGGAATAAATTGAGAACATAGAGGACATAAAAAAAATATTTTTACTCTTGAACAATTTATTACTAATATGAATTTGGTGCTACCTATATCCGTGCGTCCAAATTGTCATCACATGCTTCATAGGAGGGTTGGCCAGATCTAACTGAATTTGATTTCAGACCAGGCTTGACTTTTGAATCCACTGCATGAATTGCGATATAATGTCCAAGTCAACAATATTTCAGTAGTTCAGAGACATTGCCTCCATATATGTGGGACTTTTACCCGACCCAATCAAGGAATTCGGGTCCTGCTTAGTTATTAACAGCTCTGCCATGGAGGTTTCAGACAGCCATCTATTTCGTGTGCCCCGATGGGGTGGGGCCATGCTTTCAAAATACCGAAAACATTATTGTGTGAACTTTTTTAGATTATCACGTGAAAAAAGCGTTAAGTCTATGTGTTATCTAAAAATCTACATCAAAGTGTACCTTATGCACAAAACAATCATGCTTAGCTTGTAAACAGAAGAATGGATAGAAATAAAATTCAAAGTGGAGACATAATTCAAAATGGCTGTGATCGCAAATTTTGTAGGCTGACGTTATAAGTCTTGTGATTCAACCCCTTGCAATTGGAATACTTGGCGTTTTGGGGTGTTTTGTTGCTATTTTTGGCATGGCTGCCATGTCAATAGTCTCTGCCAAATCACGGAACGCTCATTGTTTTTCAGGATAAGCACAGAGCCACCCAAGCGTTTGTTAAACCAGTACATTTTTGGTCACACATATCACTGGTCACATCAGTAGTTTATAGTAGTGCATCTGCACTGTAACCGACCCACGAACGGGGAACTGCTTTGCAGTTCAGTTGGACGGACTTGTAAATATGAGAAGTGTCCATATGAAATAGAAAAGAAGGCTGCCTATAGGCTGCCCATAGGCAGTCTATGGGTTGCCTACTCTTTTACATATAATCTGTAGGCAGTTACAGTAGGCAAAAGCTGCCTATTTGTTGCCCTTCTTGCTGCCTATGGGCAGCCTATGGGCAGAATAGGCAACCAGTAGGCAGCTCAAAGTTGGTTTATTTTGTACAATAGGCAGAGTAGGCAATTCCAATTTCATTTATGTTTTACTACAGGCAGAGTAGGCAGCTCAAGCTTATTCATTTGTCTGCAGGAGGCAGAGTAGGTAGCTCTAACTTTGTTTACTTCTTGCAGCAGGCACAGAAGGCAGCTCAAACTTAATTTATTTTTTCCTGTAGGCAGAATAGGCAACGCAAGCTTACCGTATTCAATCTAATTACCGCACATACCCCTATACGGGCACAGTCAAGCAATTCTGTAATCAGATTACAGCCAGTGTACTTTTTGTCTACTTCTTTATAAAGGCATATGAACCCATTTGAATTGCATCCACTTGTCGATGCAATTCAAATGAGTAACCACAACATATGCTTTCATAAAGAAATCAGGAAAAAAAAAAGAATAACATCGCAAAAGCATCATTTGATAAGTCCGCCTTCGCTGGTCATTTTTTAAAGTGTACCCTTAGTACATATTTTACCATGAGTTTTCCCAGTATTTTTTTAAAAATCTAAGCGCACAGTGCGGTAAATAGGTCGATTACGGTATTTTATTTTCTGCAGTAGGCAGAGCATATCCTACGAGTTTAGAAGAGAGAATGCTGATGTTGTTGGTGACAAACCGGTGAAGAATGACGCAGGAGAGATGTCAATGAGCATAGACTCGAAGCAGAAGGCCTGGTTAGAGCACTACCAACGGTTTCTCAATGTCGAGTTTGACTGGGACTCAGACCACTTGTCTGACGAACCACCAGTGGAAGGCCCACCCATCCCAATCACCACTGATATGGTTAAGAAGGCCATCTCTCAGATGAAGGTGGGCAAAGCACCTGGCCCATCAGGCATGATTGTGGAGATGATACGAGCAGCTGGTTACACGGGCACCTCCATGAACCACAAGGTACCATCTGAATGGGAGCAGAGTTTCATTATCTGCCTCTCCAAGGGTAGGGGAGATGCATTGGAAAGGGGAAACTACTGCAGTCTCAAGCTGACAGAGCAGGTCATGAAAGTCCTGGAGAGGATTGTGGACACCGTCATCAAACAGTTGGTGTCAATCGATGATTCCCAGTTTGACTTCATCCCAGGCAGAGTCACAACAGACGCAACCTTTGTTGTCAGGCAGCTGCAGAGAAGTATCTAGCTGCCAACAAGAGACTACATGGCTTTCGTAGACCTGAAGAAGGCGTTTGATCGAGTGCCTCTGAAGGTCATCTGGTGGGTGCTGAGAAAAGTGTGGAGGAGTGGATTTTGAGACTGATGCAGGGGATGTATGCCAATGCCCAGAGCTGTGTCCATGTTAGGTAGGGGTACAGTGAAGAGTTTGAAGTGAAGGTCGGTGTTCACCAAGGCTCAGTACTCAGCCCACTGCTCTTCATTATTTGTGCTTGAAGCCTTGTCACGCGAGTTCCACTCTAAGGTCCCTGGGAAGACCTCTATGCCCATGACCTTGTTATCATCGCTGAATCACTCGAGGAATGTCAGGAGGCTCTTGAGTTGGAAAGAAGCAATGGAGGAGAAAGGACTGACAGTAAATGCAGGAAAGATGAAGATCATGACCTGTGGTAAAGACCTGGACCTCCTGCAGAGTTCAGGTGAGTTTCCATGCGCTGTCTGTCGCACTGGAGTGGGCAGCAACAGCATCTTCTGCAATGGCTGCAAGCACTGGGTGCACGGTGCCATTGCAAGCACTGGGTGCACAAGAAATGCAGTGGGCTCAAGCGCTTGACAAAGGACACTGATTGCAGATGTACATGGTGCAAGGGAACTGCACACCCCTTGGATGGCAGGCCATAGAGGGAAGTCCAAGTTAGACCTGACAAGCTAGAGGTGGTAGCTTCCTTTTGCTACCTAGGAGACATGCTCTCAGCAGCTGGTGGCTGTGAACTTTCAACCACAAGAGGTTCAAGGAGCTGCTACCAGTTCTCTCTTTTCCACCATCTTTCTTTCAAGATACGTGGCGGCTTGTACAGCTCTTGTATGCAGAGCGCAATGCTCCATGCCAGTGAGACTTGGCCACTGACAAAGTCAAACCTCCAACATCTGCAGCGAAATTACAGAGCAATGATCAGACAGATCTGCAATGTCAAGCTGCAAGACATTGTCACCACCAGATCCAATGAGATAATTGCGTGGCTTGGCATTGAGGATCTGGACCTCATTCTGAAGGAGGAAAGGCTTCTCTGGTATGTACATGTGGAACTCCCCAATGGTGCAGTCAAGACAGCCTTTGACCTACAGGTTGATGGAAAGCATGGGCCTGGGAGGCCAAAGATGACATGGAAGCAGCTGACAGAGAAGAATTGCAGAGACCCTCATGATAGACATACCTGGAGATCTGGTGTGAGATCTGCCATGCATGCAGCAAGCCAGCTACCTGGAAGGGGGTCCACTGATGTGGATGTTGCCCCTGTATCTGCATGTTAATCAAAAATCTGATTATGATATGATATGATGATGCTGGTTCTCCATAAGGAATCTCAGATACAGGTATTATGTTGGTTTTTCAGAAGGAAGCTCAGGGATACAGATAGTGTTGGTTTTTCAGAAGGAATCTCAGATATAGGTATAAACTGTTGGTTTTCCAGGGGAAATCTCACAGATATACGTATATGGTTGGTTTCCTGAAGGAATCTCACAGATATAGAGATAATGTTGGTTTTTCAGAAGGAACATCACAGATATCTGTATAAAGGTTTTCCTGAAAGAATCTCATAAATATAGGGAGAAGGAACATCACAGGTATAGGTTATTTTTGTTTTTCCAGTAGAAATCTCACAGATATAGGGATAATGTTGGTTTTCCAGAAAGAATCTAACAGATATAGGTAATAGTAGTTTTCCAGAAGGAATCTCACAACTGTAGGTATGATGTTGATTTTCCAGAAGGAATCTCATAGATATTGGTATAATGTTGATCTTCTGAAGGGGGTGACTGATAAGAACAAAAAGGTTATTTAAACAAATGATATAGAGGTATAAGTTAGATGATAAGGGGAAAAAAAAAAAGCCAATTTAACAAATGGTGGTTTTATTACCAATTAAAGCAACTATCATGTAAAATCTCATTGACAGCAGGGTGCATCATCACCTGAGATCATAAAAAACAGCTACTATAATAGTCGCCCTCAGCCTGATGCAGACGCAAATCTGCAGGGAACCTTTTAATGTACCATTCCTTTTTATGTTTTCTTGATCTGACATTTTGTCTAAATTAGCTTTTTGTTAAACTGTAAGGGCTGATACAAATGAATCTCTATGTTGAGGAAAAACTGCCACCGCTGTGTGAGCTAACTATTGTTTGCAGCGATAAAAGTTAATCAAAGATGATCTTCTAAGAAGATTACTGGAATCTTTTTTCATATTTACCTGCATGAACACATGCTCTAAAATAGCTGTGGTTTGTACTCATAACTCTATTCCTTAGAGTATGAGGAGCAAAGGAGGCACCCAGTCACATCATGAAAACATTCCTATGTAAGTTTGACCCCCTTAAACCCCACTTTCATACAGTAAACTGGGGTTAACAGGGGTATACATTAATTATCTTATTTCTGCTCAAAAACAAAGATTGTGGGTACTTGTTAATAAGTACCCACAATCTACGTTTTGAGCAGAAATATGAAAAGTGTCAGGATTTTTTATCTGAAAATTTTCAGTTTTTGGTGGTGAAATTTTCAATGTGTTTGAATAGGCGTGTTTTCGTAATGAGTGTTGAGGTCCTTCAGAAGGTGAAGATAGCAAAGGCAAAGGTCAGCCTGCTGATGAGAGTAGCAGATCGAGGGTTGAGCGCAAGACTGGCGTAAGTCAGATGGTTGTTTTTCCCCAAACCTAATCTCCTCACCATGAAGGCGTTATGAAGATTACAATATTTCTTTCTGTAAACAATGAAAATTTAGGTGCCATTGCACTTAAATTTGCATTGTTTACAAAGGGGTCCAAGTTGCCCCTAAACAAGGGTTTCAAAAATATGTTTGAGTTACTATAGTCTTGCGCTCAACCCTCGACTGATGACATTCAATATTTTTCCTGAGAAAATAATGACAAGCCTTCATTATTTTGACTGAAAAACTACAGCAAATGTGCAAGGGGTCATATATACCCCTGACATGTGCCTAGACAAATGCAGAATTTCTAAGGTTATGACCTTGACCTTTGGTCAGCAGCCATAGCAGGATGATGTCAACTGCTTGTATTCATCTAGAAGCATCTGCTTAACCTGTTTAAAGAGTGGTAAAGGTTAACCCATTAATGCCGAGTGGATTCTTCTACTTTAACTCTTTGGACAGGCTCATTTCCTATATAAGGGATGTCTGGTGAGTTTTATTTAGTTTCATGTTTTGTAGAAATAATTGAACTTAATGCAAATAGTGTAGACCCTGATCAGACGCCACATTCTACATCTGATCTGGGTCTACACTGTTTGCCAATGTCCCTTTTATGGGATGCTAGGCTTATATGGGTTAAATAAATTTGGTTCTTATGTGGATATTCTGAAAAAGATACAAATTTATCAGTTTTATTAGATAGAAGCTATTTATTTTAGATATAAATATAAATGATTAGATATGTCAACCTTATTTTCCTCGTTCCATGTAGCTGAACTTGTATGGGGAGGTCTGTTTCTTCAAAGAATATTCATAAAACGGCCAACAGACAAACATAGCATATAATAAACTGCTTTATGATAATGTTATCTTTTTTCTATTAGTGCAATAGTATGCTGGTTTAAAATATCAGCTGACAATTTGAAATATTTTTTCTTATTTTTCATAGAATATATTAGGTTTGACATTTCATGCAAACTGTCTAATAACAAATCAACTTGCATGACATGTCAAACCCAATTTTCTTGGAAAAATAAGACAAGTGTCGTCAAGTTGATCTCCCCAAGAGCTGCCCATTGATAACAATTAACCCTTGTCCTGCTGAACCCGGATATACTCTGTCTTTGAAAACAATGTAGATCCAGATCACTTGGAGAAGTACTGTTTGTCATTCAGCATGTGACTTTATATCAACACTCTGGATTAAGTAATCTGATCAGCTGACAAATAGAAATGGGTGAGGCATCTTAATTTATTCAGCATGACAAGGGTTAAGTATGTTTTTTCTTCATGCCCTTAGGTTCAAGGACTGCAAAATCCACCAGTACATTGGTTCTGGTCCACCAATAAAACTCTCAAACAAACTGTTCCTAGTTTTAATGAGGCAGCCAACATAATAAATTAATGCTATCTTCTTTCTATTTAACACTTACAATGCTCTGAGCAAATTCAGCAGATAGCAAATTGATATGTTTTGTACTTTTCCCAGAAAATAGGATCTGACATTTCATGCAAATTGTCTCACAAAATGTCTGTCTTCTTAGGAGACAATTTGCATGAAACATCAACTACGTGTACTTTCTGGGAAAAATCTGAGAACTATTTCAGAATGTCATCTACTTAAATCGTTGCCTAGCATGCTCAGCAGTAACCCTTGTCCTGCTGAATAAATTAAGATGCCACGCCCTTTTCAAATTTTCAGCCAATCAGATTACTTGACCCAGATTGTTGATATAAATTCACATACTGAATGACAAACAGTGCAGATCCAGATCTGTTGGCTTCCTGGAAGCCAACTGATCTGGCTCTACACAGTGTTTGCAAAGGCAGGGTATATCCAGGTTCAGCAGGACTAGGGTTAATTTTGGTGTCTGTTTTTTCCTTCTTGCCCTTAGGTTCAAGGATAGGTTCACCAATATATTTCTTTACAAGAATTAGCTTTCACAAAAAGCTTGGTCTACGCTAAGCATAGACCAAGCTTTTAGTGAAAGTTAATACTTGGTTATGATATAATACTGACCAGTCTATGACCTTTCATAAAGTTCCTCTGAGACTGTCTACAAACATGGACATAGATAAATATACAATTTTTCCTCTGAACACAGTTTTTCTTCCTTTTCAGTCTTTTTCTCCATATTTGCAAACCAACTAAGACTGACCAGAAGTATTATTCAGAAGTACCCACAAAATACGTTTTGTGGAGTAATAAGAACACATAGGTCTAGATAAGAGTGGGTATCAGGTAAATAGTTTTCTTATTTCACGACAAAAACATATGTTGTGGTACTCATTAGAAGCGCTTCGGTGAGGTGCTTCTAATGAGTACCACAACATATGTTTTCGTCGAGAAATAAGAAAAATATAGATACTTTGTAGTGGAAAAAAAGCACCTTAACAAGAGCTATGAGAACAAGAGTTATCAGAAGACAAGGCAGCTCACTGGAAAGGGCTGATCTGAAAAGAAAACAATCTTTAAATATTAAAGATGAAATGCAGAACTTAAACTTAAACATAGCTGTAAATGACAGAGTTTGACCTGACTTTGATGTCGGAAGAATGTCAAACTGATGGATGGGGTACATATACCATTGAAACATCTTCCCTTAAGTTGGTGTGGACAAAATATGAAAGCTATATCTTACATTCTGAATCCCTTAGGTTGGTGTGGATGAAATATGAAAGCTATATCTTATATACTTTGGCAGTCGTGTACACTTTTCAAAAGTTATACACAGCTGTTAATGACAAAGTAAGAACTGACCTTGACCTACACAAAGGGTCTAACTTGGGGATGGGGTATGTGCTATTGAAAGGTCTTACCCTAAGGTAGGTGTAGGCTGAATATGAAAGCAGTACCTTAAACAATTAAAAAACTATGCACACCTTTGAAAACTTAAACTTTGTGCTAATGCGGACATGGACGCCGATGCAGATGCCGACGCCAACGACTGGGTGACAACATAAGCTCTCCAGGGACATAGTCCCGGTGAGCTAAAAATGTCAGCACTTTTCGGTTGAAAAAAGTGCCTTATCTGGAGCTAATGCTTGGTGGTAGGTAATACTGTTGGTATTAAACAGTTTCATAATCCAATGAACACTGATAATGACTGATTTGGAACAAATAAGATGATATCAACTTCAACTCTTTCAATTTCTATTTTCAAAGCTGTTTCTGCCAGTAAAATGTTTCTAATAAGTGTTTCATATGTTATTTCTTTTCATCATTTTCATCATTTTCATTACCTCGTACTCAAATGAGCCACAATGTCAGAAAATGTACCTTTGGACATGTGCGCCCAGAGAAGATTTAGTCTGAGCATTCTTGGAGCTTGATTAGCATTTTGGATAGTCAAGAATGCAAAGTTTCTTTGTGAAGACAACAAAACTCTGATCAGACAGTGCAGATGTGCAGGCTGATTTAAGTCTTCATTGGGCATACATGTCAGATGGTATGTTTTCTTACATAGTGGCTCAAATAATTATTAAACATGCAAACAGCCACTTTTCAGAAATTAGAAATCTGGATTTTGGTGAGGTGCATCTATGCACAGACCAGAACTTATTGGCAAGATAAGACAGGGCAGGTGTGTTAATCTGGGCCACCTCCCTTAAATCTTCAATGCATAAACTGCCAATCACAACAACTGTCGTCTGCTTTGTCATCTGCTTGTAATTTTAAAAGTCATTTTTGCAAACAGTGTGGACCCAGATCAGACTGCTCCTCTAGGAGCAGTCTGATCAGGGTCCACACTGTTTGCCTGTATGCAAAAATAGGGTTTGAAAAGTTTGCAAGAATATTCAGCAGACGACATAAACAGACGTAGGTTTTCTTGGCATTTTAAGGGTTACCCTTTACCACTCTCTATGCTAATTCAGCAGACGGCAATCTGATGATATTTTTCTAATTCTTCCTAGAAAACAAGTGTACCTTCTGTGTGTGCAATGCAACTTAAACCTTTACCACTGACATTTCATGCAAATTATCTCCTAATGAGAAAACTTGCATGAAATGTCAAAACCTGTTTTCTGGGAAAAATAAGAATTTTTTTTCAAAATGTCATCTGCTGAAATGTTTACTTAGCAACCTTCTCTGTGTGGAATGCAACTATTATGTTGAAGAAATAATTATTATTTAAAAGTGCACTTTATCAATCTGGATTTATTGCTTTGCACTCTGGGAAAAATTTTCAGCAGACAACAATTTGAAATACGTCAGGATCTGACATTGTCTCCAATGGAGATAATTTGCATAAAATGTCAAGGCCACAGTTTTCAGGGAAAAGTTAGAAAAATATGCTTGAATTTTTACCCAACAACCTTCTCTGTATGTGATGCGTATTAAATTGTCTACACACATGGCCATAGACAACTTACTGTTTGGTTGGGACACGGAAGTGAACTATTTCAAAATGTCATCTGCTGAAATTTTTACCCAGAAACTTTCTGTGTCTGTTAGGCAATTGTATGCGTGGCAACTTTAACCTTTACCACTCCTAGGGCTAATTTCTGAGAAAAATAAGAAAAAAAAAAATCAATATGATGTCTGCTGAAAATTTTACCCAGAGTGCTAAGCACTATTAAATGTTGAATAAATAGTTATTATTGAAAAGTGTACTTTATCAATCTGACTTTAAATCATATTTATAAACTTTTCGGAAGATATCAAAGTTAGCTGAAGGTAAGCAAAATGGTGATAAAGACTTATCATCTTACTAAATTAAAAACAGATATATCTCAATAAAATTATCTATTAAAAGATTCCCCACTAGGATTATACAAGAATACAGGACTTAAAACACAAAATCTCTCTCTCAAGGATGTATCCAAAAACAGGTGTCGTATACAAAAATGTAGCCTGTTGTATAAGCAAACTGATCAGCATGTATATCTGCATGTCTACCCTCTTATTTACCTTAACTATTCAATGATGATTTGGTGTTTTACGTCCCTCTGAACATTATCTAAATAATATGGAGACAATGGAAGGATGATAATGAAAGGCTCGATCTGTGCAATGAAATGCTATACAGTAGGAAATCAAACCCAGGAATAGTGATCCAAAGCCAGGAGTGCTCACCACTCTGCCATTTCTCTATTTACTATTCAAAAGCATAGGTCTGTGCAAATACTTTTGTGTAGACCCAGATCAGGGTGTTGCATCTTGTTCGGCATGTCTTTAATTCTTGTCAGGTTTGTCCTTCAGTGAAGTGATGAAAGTAACCGTATTGCTAAAATGCTGTTTTTGCAATTGTTGAAATTTTGGCGAATTTTGACAAAGTTCTACTATAAGGATTTTAAAACTTGGTCAAACTGTCTGAAGCCGTTTTTTTGTGTTAAAAGCAACAAGCCTTCTGAACTTTCTGGGGAGAACACTGACATAAATATTCAGAAGTTGTTACTCCACACTGCATTTACCAGTCCATCTATTTACCTAGATACCTGTCTAAAAAAAAGTGAGTGCTGCCTGAATAACAAATAGTGTGGATCCTGATTAACCCATCAAAGACTGAATAAACTCTCCCACACTATACATTGGAAGAGTCCATTTTTGATTTTAGGTATGTCAGGCTATATTATATATCAGGGCTCTGGAAATTTTTAAATCTGAATCGGTCCAGCCAATGACGATGACGTCATCAATGAGCCCATTTCCAAAAAAAAAAAAAATATGTATATATCACCCTGTCATGAAAACTAATGACAATTGGCAGTCCTATAACTCCTTTTAAATAATACACCTCAACTCCGTTATATGACGGAAGTCCAGGTATAGCGAGCATGATCAAAGCTGGCGTCGTCAATAAATACAGTCAGGTATGTAAAAAGAAAGAAAGAAAAAAAACAAAAAAAAAACAAAAAAAAAAACGGTTTTGTTTTATTTCCACCTCCGCAGGGTTTTCCTAAACTATTTATAAACAACTGATTCCCATCTTGTATAAGCGCGAAGACGGCGGGAAACAGGAGAGACGGAACGAAACGACTTTCATGGACCTAATTAGGTCTAAGAAAAATGGCCTGCGCCACGGGCGGTTTTGCAGTTTTCAATGTTTCAAGATTTGATCAGACTGCTTAAATTTTAAGCACTGACCAATCTTGTCTAGCGCAAGTGGTGCATTACTTATTTTTACCGTGAAATCTACCTTGAATTATACTCGCGTGTTACGACAATCAACAACAAAAAAAAAAAAGAAGCAAATAATAATACCCAGATCAGACGCCATTGTATGCGACATCTGATCAGGACGTAAACAGTTTGAGAATTCATTTATTGAATCTGGGACCGACAAACCGTGTTGATCAAAACAAAAAAGAAGAGGAAGAAAACGGGTGCATTCAAGCGGTGCATTCTTTTATCACTCTCAGTAAAGCGACCTTTGATCTTTTTGGACAAGCCGACTGCACGTGGATGTTTTGCAGTCTCAGTGTATTCACACGTGTCACACAAACGGATTAATTATCAGACTACTGATGATTCGTGTTAATCGCTTGTTTACCGCACAAAGGTCAGTGAAGTGTTGATTTTTTGACAATGTTTGGATAATGACGTAATTAATTTGTGCTGCGGTAGGTTGCCGTTATTCAGCTGTCTCTCCAATATACATGTCAAATGACCGTTTAGAGCCTTTTAACTACCATAATATCGCATTTAAAAGGTGCGCGGACGTTGTCAGTTTAGGAAGACTTGACTGTTTGTGATTTTTTAGACATCATTGATTCGTAAAAATTGGTTGGTTGGGGAAAAATGGGGTTCAAGGCACAAACCTGTTGGACCGATTTATTAGCGTTTTGGGGTGTTTGAAATCGGTCCAGAATTCTTAATTTGGTCCAGACCGGCTATTTTTCCAGTTTTCCCGAGCCCTGTTATATATATATTCCTTAAGAAAACTGGTTGAGCTATTTGCAAACAGTGGAGACCCTGATCAGCATTCTTTGGCATCTGATCTGGGTCTGCACTGTTTGCCAGTTACCCGTTTAGGGGTCTCCAGTCTTCAATGAGTTAAACTACTCCTCTTACAGTGGAACCTCTGTTAAGCAGCCACCCAGGGGAATGGCCAATTTTGGCTGCTTAAGGGAGGTGGCTGCTTAGCGGAGGTACTCATTCACCAGCAATGTTGCGACAATATAACCGAAATGGTGGGCTGTTAGTGAAATTCACACTATGATTATGATACTTCTTTTAGCGTAACGGTATCTATATTTATTTATTGTCTGTAACATGCCTAACTGCCCAAAATAATAATTATATATTGTTTATTATGATCAATTTTTAGGATAAAATCAGTTCGCTCAAGAAGTATTCAGCAGCAATGCTAATTACTATACCATAATAACACTAAGTATTGGGATAGATATGTCATTGCAAACAGTGTAGATCCAGATCGGACTCCACAGAAGGCAGCGTCTGATCTGGGTCTTCACTGTTTGTAATATTTCAGCGTTTCTTGGAATTATGTAGGACCCACACTAAACTCTTCCGTGACTATTCTGGAGCTTCTGAGCTTAATTTCTTTAATACGTTCATCTAGAGTCAGCACTTTAGGGGTTTTTGAAGACATGTTTACGAGAGAGTCAACCGAAAAGGATTAGTGAAACTGAAAGTAGAGTTGTTTATTTACCGGAAAAACACACGTGTCAATAATCATTTTGAGCAATTCGCATTCAGCGACTTGACCGTCGCAATTACCTGTAGGCGTAAACATCAACGGTCAATCATCAATATAGGCGTAAACATCAACGGTCAATAGTCCTTTAATCAATTAGTCGGTCTTCATAAATTGTTCGATAAACACAAGCCATGCGGTTCCGGTTGGTCACGCGCTGACCTTTGAACGTCAATGTCGCGTGGTGCTTGAAAAAAAGAAATTAAAACTGTGCAACAAACGAATTATTTTTCTATTACATTTTTTTTTTCTTTTTTAAAGGTACACATCAAAATAATTAACTTATTATCGTATTTCTTGTCGATGATTAAAAATGTATTTCTCTCTTTTTTTTTTTTTTGATGCGGAATGCGATTTCCATGAATTTTTGTATTCCTACTTTCGATTTCTGTGCCGCCGGTTTTCCGACTCGCTGTCAATTTGACCGTTTAACGGAGGGATTTTGGCCCAAAAATCATAAATTATTATGGCCGCTGACCGGAGGAGGGAGGTGACCGTTTATCAGAGGTAAAATATATAGGAAAACACATCGGGGGGAATGAAAATGGCCGTTAATGGGAGGTGACCGCTCATCGGAGGTGACCGTTAGTGGAGGTTCCACTGTATTTTCTCTGCCATGTCTGTCCGAATATTATGGATGTATGTCTGAATATTTGCAATCAATATTTGAATATTTACGATCAATATTTGAATATTTACAATCAATATTTGAATATTTACAATCAATATTTGAATATTTACGATCAATATTTGAATATTTAGGATGAATCATTCCTCCATCATGAAAACATACCTATATAATTTTGACCCCTTAAACCCCACTTTTATATAGTACACAGTTTACAGGGTATATATTATTTTTCTTATTTCTGCTCAAAACAAAGACTGTGGGTACTTGTTAGAACTGCCTCACAGAGGCAGTTCTAATGAGAACTGCCTCACAGAGGCAGTTCTAATGTGTACCCACAATCTATGCTTTGAGCAGATATATGAAAAATATCAGAATTTTTATCTGATAACTTTCAGCTTTTGGTGGTGAAATTTTCAAATTTATAAGTGTGTTTTCGTAACGTATATTAGAAGAATATCCTTGTAAATCCTTTTTTATTTCTCCATGAAAACACATTGTGGGTACCCATTAGAAGTGCCTCTGTGGAGAAATAAGAAAAATATCAACATATATCAGCTGGAAAAGAGCCTTATCGGAACTCAATATACAAGTGAATACATTATGTGAATGCAATATATGGTTAGGTTTTACTTTTTGCATGAAGTGGCTCGCTCGGTTTATTTGTCTGGAATTTCAGGAGGCCCGCTGTTAACCCTTGTCCTGCTGAATAAATTAAGATGCCATGCCTACTTCTAATTTTAAGCCAATCAGATTACTAGATCAAGATTATTGCTATATATTCACATACTTAATGGCAAACAGTGCAGATCCAGAGAAGTTGGCTTCTTCAGAAACCAACTGATCTGGATCTACACTGTTTGTAGATTCCGGGTTCAGCAGGACAAGGGTTAAAACCATCTTTCTTAAAGATATAAAATGTTATTATTCAAATACAGGGTTGTCATTGACTGGAAGCAAATAAGATAACTTTTTTCAAAGTGTTTATGATCTAACATGGGAATATCAAAAGAAGACGGTTTTCATTATCTTGTAAAGTACCAGCCATTCAAAAAATCGTAGGACATTTGAGAAATTAAACTAGACTTAACCAGTAAGTTGCCATTTGATTTCCTATACCATAACGTGGGAGGCTTGGAGGATAGGTGGAACAAGAGTTGTCAGAAGACAACACAGCTCGCCAGAAAGGGGCAATATGATATGAAAACAATCATTAAATATTAAAGATGAAATGCAGAACTTAAATTTTTTTGATTGATTGATTGAGTTGGGCTTTAACGACACGTCAACCCTTGTGGGTCATTTTGTGTCGTCTCCCAGAGAAAGGGAGAAAAGAGACAGAAGAGATAGCAGAAGAGATGAAAGAGAGGGACAAGGAAGAAAGAGGAACAGGAATGAAAGTGAAGAAACAGAAGAAATAAAAACATCACCTCCCTACCCTTACCTGCTACAAGGATAGCAGGCCTTGCCTAACTATAAGCCAATATCAGCTGGACGCCCCGGTGACAAAAGATACATGACACCTTTGCACCACCCAACCACCCATACAGAACTTAAATTTAAACATAGCTGTAAATGACAGAGTATGACCTGTCTTTGATGTCGGAAGAATGTCAAACTGTGGGATGGGGTGTATGCAATTGAAACACCCTCCCATAGGTTGGTGTGGACGAAATATGAAAGCTATTTCTTACATACTTCAGCAGTCATATACATTTTTCAAAACTTAAATGCTGTAAATGACAAAGTATAACCTGACCTTGACCTAGGTCAAACTGAGAAAGGGGTGTCTGCTATTGAAAGGTCTTACCCTAAGCTAGGTGTGGGCAAAATATTAAAGCTGTATCTTGAATACTTCAGCAGTTACGTACACTTTTCAAAATTTACACATAGAACTTGAACATGCGTTTAAATGACAAAGTATAACCTGATCTTGACTTAGGCAGAAGGTCAAACTGTGGAAGGGGTGTGTGCTATTGAAAGATCTTAACCTAAGGTAGGTGAGGGCCAAATATCAAAGTGGTATCTTGACTACTTCAGCAGTTATGAACACTTTTCAAAACTTAAACGCAGAACTTAAATATGGTTGTAAATGATAAAGTGTGAGCTGACCTTGACCTTTATATAGGGTTTAACTTGGGGGTGAGGGTGTATGCTATTGAAAGGTCTTACCCTAAGGTAGGTTTAGGCAAAATATGAAAGCAGTACCTCAAATAATCAAAAAACTTTGCATACCTTAGAAAATTTAACGACTGGAAAAAGTTCTTTAAACAAAAATGTTGATATTTTCCTTAATTCTCCAAAAACCATTATGTTGTGGGTACTCATCAGAAGTACTTTACAACGTAAGTTTTTGTTGAAAAAATAAGGAAAATATTTTCCTAATGTCTGTCTGCAGTAATCTCTTACTAGCTAAGGGAAATAACTCAAGCCGGTGGACATAAAACCACTGTTGAAAGTTGTTTACCTGCATTAACTGCTCACAGTAATATAATGTACCATATTTACCCTAAATATTGGGACACAGTATCTTCTTACCATACTCCTCCTAAAATCTGGACACATCATTTTGACTCTAAAACAGGCTAGATGTGTGGCCAACAATGTAAACCTAGAACAGAAGCCCCCTTCTGTGGCATCAGATCTGAGTCTACACTGTTTTATTAGGCCTGTCTGTCTGTCTCAATACTTAGGGTTATTACGGTAAATCAGGACAGTTAAACAAAAGATATAAAAATACACCTGCACATTGTTTTTTTTTGTAATTAAATTTCTTTCAATACTGAAATGAATAATGATATTAACAAGGGATTAGGAAAAAACGTTTTAAAAGTACAAAAGCTTCTGTGATGAAAGCCTGGCAAATGAGGAAGGCTTTAGATTTAATTCTGTGGCATTTTCAAGTGCTGATAAGCACAAGTAGGCTACATGACCTTGAAACCATATTTTTCCTAAATACTGGGACACCTGAGCTCCTTACCGTACTTGTCCTTGAATTTGAAACAAGCATGTTACAACCTGTGGTGTATCTTAAGACTGAACCTGGATGAGTGGCAAATAGTGCAGACCCTGATCAGATGTTGCATGTTGTGGCATCTGACATGGGTCTACACTGTTTGCTCAGGCCTGTCTGTTCCAATAATTATGATTATTATCATAAAAATGTCCTTTGGGAAATAATATGGAGTGTGATTCCAATAAAATGTCAATAATTATGATTATTATCATAAAAATATCCTTTGGGAAATAATATGGAGTGGGGTGGGGGTGGCTGTAACATACCTCTACATAAGAGGGTATTAGGTAAATATTCAAGAAGTAACAATATTTTTTGTTTGAAAAAATAAAAAGTACATTATCTGGAGGTATGCTGTACCAAGGGAAAATGTGTTTTTGAGTATATTTACCCATTGTAGACTGAATGAACTCTCCCACACTATATATTGGAAGATTCTAATTTCAATTTTAGGTATGTTAGGCTATGTGATTTAGATATTCCTAGAGAAAAACAGTTGAATTGTTTGAAAACAGTGGAGACCCTGATCAGATGCCACATTCTGTGGCATCTGATCTTAGTCTGCTTGTTTGTGTTGAGGTTTTACGGCCCAGTCAATCCAATGGGGTCATGTCGAGGGCGGTCAGTTTCCCTAACCACATGTTTACTGGGCAGGCTTAGTCCTCTAAGCGGTTATCCAGTATTGTGCACATTCTTCTTGGTCTGCACTGTTTGGGAATTACCTTTTTTGGGATTCTGCAGATTACAATGGGTTAGATGTGATCTACTCAAGACCACCATTTATCACTAAAGAACCGCTGAGTACTGCAGAATGTATCAGCAGTATAGGGAATCCAGCCAAGTGGCATATAAGACATACCATATTCAATCTAATTACCGCACATACCCCTATAAGCGCACAGTCAAACAATTCCATTGCCTTCAGATTACAGCCAGTGTACTTTTTGCCTACTTCTTTATAAAGGCATATGTTATGGGTACTTATTTGAATTGCATTGACAAGTCGATGCAATTCAAATAAGTACCCATAACATATGCCTTTATAAAGAAAATAAGAAAAAATCGCATAATCATCATCAAATAAGTCTTCTTCTGATCTTTTTTATATTGTATCCTTAGTAGGTAGATACATATTTTACCACAAATGAGTGTTCCCAGTAGTTTTGAAAAACCTAAGCGCACAGTGCAGTAATTAGGTCGAATATGGTATGCCATTAGATCCAGCACAAAGCATTATGAAAACATACCTATTCAAATACACTGAAAATGTTACCACCAAAAAATGAAAAATTTTCAGATAAAAAATTCTGATACTTTTCATATTTCTGCTAAAAACTTAGATTGTGGGTACTCGTTAGAACCGCCTCGACGAGGCGGTTCTAACGGGTACCCACAATCTATGTTTTTGAGCAGAAATAAGAAAAATAATGTATACCCCTGTAAACCCCAGTTTTACTATATAAAAATGGGGTTTAACGGGGTCAAAATTATATAGGCATGTTTTTGGTGATGACAATTCCAACAGTACCAGTAAGATATCTTTCAGTGCAAAAATAACCGAAACAGTCTTCCATTTTTCTTTATCTGGAGCTGTGTACAGGAAGTTGTAAGGCATTGATGGAGTTAAAAATTCATCAAACTGACAGGAAAGGCTGTTAAAGAGACCAATTAACCTGTAGCATGAACTCAATTAAAGCCCAGATACCATGTCCAGTTCTAATGAAAATAAACAGCAGAGATACAGCAGTTGTTAATAGTAAATGTCCTAAAATTTCTAACACTTTATTCCATACTATTTTGGTCTTACTTTTGCTTTTTAAGCAGTTGTTTCTTAAAATAGTAGAATGGCAAACAGTGAAGGCCCTGATCAGACTGCTCCTGAATGAGCAGTGGGATCTGGGTCTGCACTGTCTGCATTATGCCATCTTGTCAGCACTTTTGTGAACAAAATTTTAGGACATTTATCATAGTGTAACTATTAGTAAGCAGCTTCTCAATCCATCAAAGCTAAACTTTTTAGAACCATTGATAAAACCTTCATTAAATGGTACCATTCTATTTCAATATATGAGAATGATAAATGAACCAGAAGTATAAAGTGGCTGAAAACAACATTTTAAATAGATTCTAAAAGGATTGATCCTTGAGAGCAATGGACACCTTCACAAAACTGAAAACACCTTTGCCCTGTTGTTCAAAGCTAACAATATTGTTTTCATATGGTTAAAACTTTGATCATTAAGAATGGTATTATAAGCTAATATTTTTGCTGAAAAAAATGTGAGTAGCAAGCTACTCAATTTTTTTCAGAAACAAGAGGCCCATGGGCCACAACGCTCACCTGAGTTAACTGCTATAAGCTAATCAGGTCCTTTACTCATCATTCCCTATCAGCCTGTCAAGCCTGGCAATGGCTTAAACAGTTTTTGAGATAGCTTGCTTACAAGGTTAAACACCTGAAATTTTCAAAGGGCCATCAGAAAAAAAAAATTCATTTTTTTTTTAGAAGTTAATTGGGTCATCTACCTTTTTAAAGGTTTTAACCATATATGGGCATGGCAGCCATCTTGGTCAACAGATCATGACCATTCAGCAATGTTTCATTCTCCTGCCCTAAGGAGGCGACACATGAAATTTGAGCAACATTGGCCCAGAGGCTTCAGAGGAAAAGTCATTTGAAACTATCAACATTTTTTCCACACAAATGTATGGGGCCCATGCAAATGCATATGGAAGCAAACTTGACCTCACTGTAAAAAGGTTAAACGTCAATGTACAATCATCATTTTAGCAACTTTGGTAGACCTCCCGTCCCTGATGATTTGTGCAAAGATTCAGCCCAAAGGCATCCTCAGTTCTGGAGAAGAAGATTTTTAAAGGTTTTTACCGTATATGAGCATGGCGGCAATCTTGGTCAATGGACCGTGACCATTTTAGCAATTTTTGGTTCCCCATATCTAAGGAGGCTCCATATAAAATTTGAGCAACATTGACCCAGAGGCTTCAGAGGAGAAGTCATTTGAAATTCTCAACATTTTTCCCATACAAATGTATGGTGCCCTTACAAATACATAGGGAAGAAAACTTGACCTCGCCGTAAAAAGATCAAACATCAATGTACAAAATTATTTTAGCAACTTTAGTAGATCTCTGGTCTCTGATGATTTCTGCAAAGATTCAGCCCAAAGGCATCCTCAGTTCTGGAGAAGAAGATTTTTAAAGGTTTTTACCACATATGGGCATGGCAGCCATCTTGGTCAATGGACCGCGACTATTTTAGCAATCTTTCATTCCCCCAACCTAAGGAGGCTCCACATAAAATTTGAGCAACATTGACCCAGAGGCTTCAGAGGAGAAGTCGTTTGAAATTCTCAACATTTTTCCCATACAAATGTATTGTGCCCATACAAATGCATTGGGAAGCAAACTTGACCTCGCCATAAAAAGGTCAAAGTACAATAATTATTTTAGCAGTTTTGGTAGACCTCTCGTCCCCCATGATTTGTGCAAAGATTCAGCCCCAAGGCATCCTCTGTTTTGGAGAAGAAGATTTTTAAAGTTTTTTACCATATATGGGCATGGCGGCCATCTTGGTCAATGGACCTTGACCATTTTAGCAAACTTTTGTTCCCCAACCTAAGGAGGCTCATTATAAAATTTGAGCAAAATTGGCCCAGTGGCTTCAGAGGAGAATTTGTTTGAAAATGTTAACGGATGGACAGATGCACAGACGGACGACATACGAAAAGTGATCACAATAGCTCAAGTGAGCTAAAAATAACCAGACACCCCTTCTACTGGAAATGGACCTGTCCAAAGAGTTGAAGAGTCCACCAGGCATAAACAGGTGTATAAAAAATTAAGGTAACGAGTTGAGGTGTCCAAATATTTAGGGTTAATACAGAAAGTTAATTTGTACCAGTAAAAGTACTAAAGGCAGATTTAACAAGAGCTCCGCCAAGCGGGGCATTATACGCCCATGGCAAGTAAAAAGATGTAGCACAAAAACTGGCTCCTGTATAATTCAGTGCTCCAGATATAAACTGTAAGTGGAATTACAAAAAAAAAAAAAAAAAAATTCCAAAAAATTCATTGGGGCATATCTCTACTGATATTTGGTGAACTGTAACCTAAGCGACCAAGCTTGCCCAGGAATTAAGGAAGAAGTGACTTCTCCCTCCTGGGAAAATAGGGAGAAGTTTGCTGCTTCTAGGGAGAAGTGCTTTCTGATGGATGACACACTACAGAAGCATGACTATATTATAAGCTCATTTGAGCCTTTGGCTGATTTTTTTTTCCTATACTTCAATATTGGACCAAACAATAACAAAACAAAAATAAACAAAAAAAAAAAAAAAAATGCTGCAAGAAATTTTTTTGTAAACCTTTAACTTGTTTAATACCGATTTTATTTTTGTTCGTCAAGGGAGCCAAATCAGAATATTAAAAAAAAAAAAAAAAAAAAAAAAAAATCCCAAAAAGAATTATGTATTCATAAAGATTTAATAATGGCAACCTTTCCTTGCAAATCTAATAGAAGAAGAAGAAGAAGAAAAAAAAAAAAATCAATATCTTGCCCATATGACCAAAACTTTAGTTATTTGCAAAAAATATACCTATTATAAAACAAGAGGACCATGATGGTCCTATATCGCTCACCTGACCAAACAGATTTGCATATTTACTGTTGAAGATTCAGCCAAGTTCACTGCTCTAGGATTTTTGTATAAACTTTATAGCACTAACCACCCCCACCCCCCTCCACCACACCCCTGGCCATGTTTTTTCACAAATCTTGACGACCTGAACTGAATCTTAAAAGAGGGTCACCAAAGGAACATTTCTGCCAAGTTATATTGAAATTGGTCCAGTGGTTTAAAAACTTTTATAAAGCTATAAAGCCCTACGCCCTTACGGCCATGTTTTTTGACGAATCATGACAGCTTGAACAAACTTGGTAGAGGGTCACCAAAGGAACATTCCTACCAAGTTATATTGAAATATGTTCAGTGGTTTCTGACAAGAAGATTTTTAAAGTTTTCTACTTAGATATATAGGGAAAACAAGCCCCACCCCATGGCAGCCATGTTTTTTGACGAATCATGATTGCTTGTACAATCTTGATAGAGGTTCACCAAAGCAACATTCCAGCCAAGTAATATTGAAATCAGTCATGGGGTATGTGACAAGAAGAATTTTAAAATTTTCTATGCAGATATATATGAAAAATAAGCCCCATCCCCCTGTGGGCCATGGTTTTTGACGTATCATGAAGGCTTGAACAATCTTGGTAGAAGGTCACCAAAGCAACATTCCTGCCAAGTTACATTGAACTCGGTCCAACTGTTTCTTACAAGAAGATTTTTAAAGTTTTCTATATAGATATAAAGGGAAAATAAGCCCCGCCCCCTAGCGGCCATGATTTTTGATGAATCATGACGGCCTGAACAATCTTTGTAGAGGGTCACCAAAGAAACATTCCTGCCAAGTTGTATTGAAATCAGTCCATTGGTTTCTGAAAAGAAGATTTTTAAAGTTTTATATATAGATATATAGGGAAAATAAGCCCTGCCCCAGGCAGCCATGTTTTTTGACGAATCATGATTACTTAAACAATCTTAGTAGAGGGTCACCAAGGAAAAATTTCTGCAGTTATAATGAAATCGGTTAAGTGGTTTCTAACAAGAAGAGTTTTAAGGTTTTCTATATAGATATATAAGGAAAATAAGCCCAGACTCCTGGCGGCCATGTTTTTTGACGAATCGTGACAGCTTGAACAATCTTGATAGAGGGTTACATAAGAAACATTCCTGCAAAGTTACATTGAAATCGGTCAAGTGCTTTCTGAAAAGACTATTAAAATTTTCTATATAGATAAATTATATAGGAAAATAAGCCCCGCCCCCTAGCGGCCATGTTTCTTGACAAATCATAACGGCTTGAACAATCTTGGTAAAGGGTCACCAAGGAAACATTTCTGCGAAGTTATATTGAAATCAGTCCTGTGGTTTCTGACCACAAGATTTTTTCAAGTTTTCTATATAGAATTATATCGAAAATAAGCCCCACACCCCCTAGCGGCCATATTTTTTGACAAATCATGTTGGCTTGAACAATCTTGATAGAGGGTCACTAAGGAAACATTTCGGCCAAGTTATATTGAAATCGGTCCAGTCGTTTATGACATGAAGATTTTTAAAGTTTTCTATATAGATATATAGGGAAAATTAACCCCGCCCCCTAGCGGCCATGTTTTTTAATGAATCATGGCGGCTTGAACAATCTTGCAACAGGATCACCAAAGGAACATTTCTGCAAAATCATATGGAAATCGGTCCAGTGGTTCCTGACAAGAAGATTTTTAAAGTTTTCCATAAAGATATATAAGGAAAATAAGCCCCGCCCCCCTGGCGGCCATGTTTTTTGACAAATCCAAATGGCTTGAACAATCTTGGTACAAGATCACCAAAGGAACATTTCTGCAAAATTATGTGGAAATCGGTCCAGTAGTTTCGGACAAGAAGATTTTTAAAGTTTTCTATATAGATATATACGGAAAATAAGCCCCGCCCCCTGGTGGCCATGTTTTTTGACGAATCCAAATGGCTTGAACAATCTTGGTAGAGGATCATCAAAGGAACATTTTTGCAAAATTATATTGAAATTGGTCCAGTGGTTTCAGACAAGAAGATTTTTAAAAGTTTTCTATATAGATTATATAGGGAAAATAAGCCCTGCCCCCTGGCGGCCATGTTTTTTGACGAATCCATATGTCTTGAATAATCTTGGTACAGGATCACCAAAGGAACATTTCTGCAAAATTATATTGAAATTGGTCCAGTGGTTTCGGACTGGAAGATTTTTAAAGTTTTCTATATAGATATATAGGGAAAATAAGCCCCGTCCCCTGGTGGCCATGTTTTTTTGACAAATCCAAATGGCTTGAACAATCTTGGTAGAGGATCACCAAAGGAACAGTTCTGCAAAATTATATTGAAATTGGTAAAGTGGTTTCGGACTAGAAGATTTTTAAAGTTTTCTATATAGATATATAGGGAAAATAAGCCCCGCCCCCTGGTGGCCATGTTTTTTGACAAATCCAAATGGCTTGAACAATCTTGGTAGAGGATCACCAAAGGAACATTTTTGCAAAATTATATTGAAATCGGTCCAGTGGTTTCAGACAAGAAGATTTTTAAAAGTTTTCTATATAGATTATATAGGGAAAATAAGCCCTGCCTCTGGCGGCCATGTTTTTTGACGAATCCAAATGTCTTGAACAATCTTGGTACAGGATCACCAAAGGAACATTTCTGCAAAATTATATTGAAATTGGTCCAGTGGTTTCGGACTAGAAGATTTTTAAAGTTTTCTATATAGATATATAGGGAAAATAAGCCCCGCCCCCTGGTGGCCATGTTTTTTGACAAATCCAATGGCTTGAACAATCTTCGTAGAGGATCACCAAAGGAACATTTTTGCAAAATTATATTGAAATCAGTCCAGTGGTTTCAGACAAGAAGATTTTAAAAAGTTTTCTATATAGATTATATAGGGAAAATAAGCCCTGCCCCCTGGCGGCCATGTTTTTTGACGAATCCAAATGTCTTGAACAATCTTGGTACAGGATCACCAAAGGAACATTTCTGCAAAATTATATTGAAATCGGTCCAGTGGTTTCGGACAAGAAGATTTTTATAGTTTTCTATATAGATATATAGGGAAAATAAGCCCCGCCCCCTGGCGGCCATGTTTTTTGACGATTCCAAATGGATTGAACAATCTTGGTAGAGGATCACCAAAGGAACATTTCTGCAAAATTATATTGAAATCGGTCAAGTGGTTTCGGACAAGAAGATTTTTAAAGTTTTCTATATAGATATATGGGGAAAATAAGCCCTGCCCCCTGGCGGCCATGTTTTTTGACCAATCCAAATGGCTTGAACAATCTTGGTAGAGGATCACCAAAGGAACATTTCTGCAAAATTATATTGAAATCTGTCCAGTGGTTTCTGACAAGAAGATTTTTAAAGTTTTCTATATAGATATATGGGGAAAATAAGCCCTGCCCCCTGGCGGCCATGTTTTTTGACCAATCCAAATGGCTTGAACAATCTTGGTAGAGGATCACCAAAGGAACATTTCTGCAAAATTATATTGAAATCTGTCCAGTGGTTTCTGACAAGAAGATTTTTAAAGTTTTCTATACAGACAAATAGGGAAAATAAGCCCCACCCCCTGGCGGCCATGTTTTTTGACGAATCCAAATGGCTTGATCAATCTTGGTAGAGGATCACCAAAAGGAACATTTCTGCAAAATTATATTGAAATCTGTCCAGTGGTTTCTGACAAGAAGATTTTTAAAGTTTTCTATACAGATATATAGAGAAAATAAGCCCCGCCCCCTGGCGGCCATGTTTTTTGACGAATCCGAATGGCTTGAACAATCTTGGTAGAGGATCACCAAAGGAACATTTCTGCAAAATCATATTGAAATTGGTCCGGTGGTTTCTGACAAGAAGATTTTTTAAGTTTTTAGTTAAAAAATCTATATTTAGCTCCTGTGACCTAGATATGCAACGGACCGGAACCATTTGAACAACTTTGAAAGAGGACCAACCAAGGATCATTTCTGTGAAGTTTGGTCAAAATCCAATCATGGTTTAGGAGGAGATGTTGTTTAAAGATTGTGGACGGACGGACGGACATACGGACGACGACGACGATGGACGGTGAGTGATCACAAAAGCTCACCTTGAGCTTTCAGCTCAGGTGAGCTAAAAATACGCTGAAAAATGTGAGTAGCAAGCTACTCATTTTTTTTTTTTCAGAAAAAAATTCTTGTGAATTAGATATTTACTTACTAGAACAGTTAACATTTTGACCACTAATGAGCTTGTTAACTTAATGGTGCTTTAAACAACTGGGCCCTGAAGTGTCATTTTTTCAGAGCCAGATTAGCTAGCTTAATTCATCGTGACTTTCATATAAATTTTCAAAAAACACTACATTTTTAGGAAAGAACATGGTGACATCCCTCAACCTGTGCATACCTGAAAAATATGAAAATGGGGTCAAGGTCACAAATCTTGAAAAATAATGACATGTCTTAATGATGGTTTTGACAAGAATCAGACAGGTGGTTCAGGACACCATGCAAACTAGACTGTCATATCAAAATTAATGATGTCCTCTCTAAAGATGACCTTGAAATGAGGTAAAGATCTTCAAAGCCTTATGAAGTCATATGCATGTCCCAACAATACATTGAAAGTTGTTTGGTAAGAATTCAATCACAGTGGTACAGCACATAATGTCTCCATCCTAGTGACCTGGAACTTGAGGTCAATTCACCAAGACCTAATAAATATCAAGGTCATCACAAACCTGTCAGTTTCACCCAGGGAAACCCGATATCGGGATATCGGAGGTTGCCAGATTTCGGAGGTAAACAAATGACGTCATCCAGCGACAGGGTATGTACTTATCCATTTTTTTTATAGCTTATATCTTATTCATTTGATAAAAACGCTGAGTTGCTCGTTCTAGAGACATAATAATGAATATGTTAAAGCAAATATTTCCTTTCTCAGCTACTTTGTGGAGGTGAAAACAGCATTTGAACCACGATTATCTATTTTTCATCTCATTTTTTGCCTTTTCGATGGCTACCAGCCCGATCATGATAAATGACATGTTGGTTTATTATTGGCCAAGGATTTACTTATCTTTTCTTCGACTGTCTTCATAGTTGTTTCAGTTTATAAACAAAAAATAACGCCTCCGGATGAAATTTAAAGCAAGTACTAGCGAAATTTTGGATAACGGAATATTCGGAGGTACACTGACACATGATGCTGTGGATCTCGGAGGGACTGTTGCTGGATTTCGTAGGCACTGAAAATTGACAGAGTGAGTTCTGTCTAAAAAAGCAATATAAATTAAAACCTGCTCGCACAATAGGGTGCTAAGCCAGTGTGCAAATACTAGTGTCTCTTTTTGTAGCAATTTTAATAGGGTTTTATATGTTTGAAGGAGAGTTTAATGTAATAATATTACTAGAACCAATGCCATTACATTTAAGAACTAATAAACGTAACGTTACCACTGTAAATCTATGATATATCAATTATTCATAGCAATATCCCAACTCGGCACAATATTCACCAGTATCAGTACAAAAAACTCTATAATAAAGTTAACAACAGGTGCTTATTCGTCCATCGGGCTGACATTTGTATATCTAATTACAAGAATCTATCTATTTTCTTATACTGAGTCGTTCATATTTGACTATTACTTGTGTTAGGTGGGTCGCTTAATTGAGAATTTAGCAACAACAACAACAACAACAACAACAATAATAATAATAATAATCATCACACGATGAGCCTGGTAAATAGTTCCTTTAAAATCTTTGGAATCCAGTTAAACATTCAAAACAAAAAGAAAACACCCATATGTCAGTCACCTTGAAATCTTATAACGCCTTTAACTCCCATCATTTTAACGGAATTTCATCAAATGTGCATCGAAATCCAAATGTTACAATGTATAGTTTAGAACTATACTGTTCTTTGCTTGTATTCTCCTCGCGCATATAACCGAAAGTCCATATCAGAGAATCTTCATTGTATTTTTTTTTATTTATGTAACACTCCTGATTTTAAATGCTTGTCAGCAAACTGTCTTATAAGAACTCCCCATGTGGTGTTACTTAACATTGTTGTCTACAAATCTTTACAGACAGTCCGCTTATCTAGGTTTTTAAGCAACAGCCAAAAAAATTACACATTCCCCTGCAATCCCATTTTCCTAATATAAGTGAGATTTGCAAGGGGTCTTCATCGCACAAATTTGCTAGCGTGATATGATAATTATATGAGTTGTATCGAGTTGTAACGAGTTGTATCAAGGAGACCTTTGTCATTTTTATTTGCTATCAATAGAAAACATTGCAGATTTTGTAACGTGTTCTTCCATACACGCTCTCTGTGTGTGTGTGTGTGTGTGTGTGTGTGTGTGTGTGTGTGTGTGTGTGTGTGTGTGTGTGGTGGTTGGGGAATGGGGTGGGCAAATTTATTTCAAAATCAAGCAGATGTGTGTGGGGAGGGGGGGGGGGGGGGGAGTTGGTGAACGCAGCCCTCATTGTGGACAAATTATTTAAAAAAATCAAGTAGATTTTAATCGAAAACACAGGTTACATCCCTAATTTTCGCCTCTAAATCGACATTTTCTGAACATTTGCACGCCTACATAAGGTCACACCATCCTGATTTCAAAACCCACCGGCCTGGGTTTTTAAGCCATGGAGTGTCTGCCAACCAAACAATGAAACGAGACCTGTACCCCTTTCGGGTCAATTATTTTAAAAATTATGCAGGTTTGGCCATAAAATCACTTTACATTCCTTAATTTTGCATCCCCCATCGGCATTTTGTTGGCATCTCTGTCCCCTTTTAGAATAGCCAAGAATTCACACATCCGCCCCTTTCATTTCAAAAGTCTGTGTATAGGCCTGGAAACTCACCAAAGGCACAAAACGTTGTGATGAACAAATATGAAAACACGCAGAATAAAATTTTTGATGTCTTAAAAATACAAACTTTTCAGAAAGAAAACTGTTAATTTTCGTATTATTATTATTTTCTTTTTTTCATCGAGGCGGTTCTAACGATAACCCGCAACCTATGTTTTACAGCAGAAACGACGGGGTTCTTAAGAGTACCTCAATACATATTTTAGATCAGAAACAAGAAAAAAAAAAAAAAAAAAGATTTATGGTCCTGCAATCCCCATTTTTTCTATGCGAAGTCATGTTTGTTACCGGGGTTTCATCACAAAGGCTGGTTATCTTGATGATTTATCTTGATAAGTATATGGCACATTATTTCATTTATTCTTTGCCAGTCAGCATAAACGCTTTGTTCGCTTGCTACATTCCACTCCTGACGATTCAGGTAATCGTCTTCAACATATTAAACCAGGCAAGATCACGTTTCAAAAAAGATGTAGCCGTTTTAAGAAGAACACAAAATTTCCTTTCCTCCGATATCCCGTTAACCAATATAAATCTGTCCTCCGACATCCCTGCATCATACCTCTGACATCCTGTTACCAATAAATATGACAACAACCCTAAAGAAAGCTAAAAAACCTGTCACTTTAGTAATTTTTTCACATCTGCTATTTCTCGTATAATTTATAGAAAGGTTCTAGATTATACAGACATACATACTCAATGAAAAAGCTTTACACGATAAAAGCTATAAACAATTGAAAATGGAATTTGGGTGAAAAACAATGAAATTTCCCTTTCAAACGTGATTTTGAATAAATAGGAGGATACTTTATATTGAAATGCCATTTTCATATATTAAACTATTCAACTGAGAAAATATAAGTTACGTTGCTTATCCTCCAGAAGCACTTTTTTTATCATTAAAAGAGGATAAGTCATACACTGTTGCTGGATGACATCATTTGTTTACCTGCGAAATCTCGCAACCTCCGATATCCCGATATCGGGTTTCCCTGAGTGGTTTACTTTATCACACTTTTCCTGGGCAGGCTTAGTCCTCTAATCCATTAACCAGCACTTGTGTACATTCTTTCCCCAGAAACTGACAACAGTCCTTCATGAATCAGTGGAAGTCAGAGAATTTCACAGCAGAAAATATTTCATGATGAATCTCCATAAAAGAATGCTGCAGGACTGGCAGGGATTCAACCCATGACCACCTGATCACCAGTCGAACAGCAACAGAGCCACCAAGGGTGGGTGTAAGAATTTGGCCACTTGTTCAAGAGATTTTGTGCAAACAAGAAATTGTCATGCTAATACTAAAGCCAATGTTAATCGAACCGTGGTTCTTATTTAGAGCTTAGACTGGCTCCAGTCTCCAGTGAAATATTATTCTTATAATTCTGTTTGAAACATCCAGTAAAATAAAAGCAAAATAATATCTTGATTATAAAGGCTGGTCACTGGAGTTTCAATTTTTATGTATGACCAGCTTTTATAGACATAACATTATTTTGGTTTTATTTTAGTGGGATTATAAGAATAAGTATTCAGTCACTGGAGACTGGAACCAGTCTAATATGGATCTACACAACAAGCTCAGCTGTCCCGATTCTTCAGAGATCTAGATAAAACACAAGGGCATAGACAGAGGAGTTGTTAAGGAGGAGTATTTGGTGATAATTTAGGGATAAGTTTTCTTATTTCTCCATATTTTTGTGTTGAGGTTTTACAGCCCGGTCAACCCAATGGGATCATGTCAAGCGCGGTCAGTTTACCTAACCACACGTTTACTGGGCAGGCTTAGTCCTCTAAGTGGTTAACCAGTATTGTGCACATTCTTTAGCCAGAAACTGACAACTGCGCTTCTTAAATCAGCGGAAAGGAGAGAATGACCGTAGAAAATATTTCATGATCAATCTCCACGAAAGAATGTTGCCGACCTCGGCGGGGGTTGAACCCACGACCTCCTGGTATTTCTCCATAAAAACATATGTTGTGGGTACTCATCAGCAGCGCCTCACCGAGATACTGAGTTCTGCATGGATTGCTCAGTTCTCTGTACAACTCCAAATAAGATGCTTTTGTCATCCAAAAATTGTTGATTTTTTTTAATTTTACATGCTATGTATGCATTGGCAAGGCCTCACTGAGGCACTTCTAATGAATAACCACAACATATATTTTAGTGGAGAAATACAAAAAACATTTTCATCATACCCCCTCTTAACTGGAGCTAAGCAAATGTTGTGTTACTCATTAGAACTGTCTTGCTGAGGCACTTCTTACAAGTACCCATGTGATGTTTTTGGTGGAGAAATATGGTAAATGTTCTAAAATTTCATACACCTAAGTGTCTGACAAAATGGCATGTGCAAACAGTGTAGACCCAGATTAGACTGCTCCTGATGGCAGTCTGATCAGGGTCTACACTGTTTGCCATTCCACTAAGTATTCTATGAAACAACTGTATAAAAAGCAAAATCTGGGCCAAAAAAAAATATAGAATAACATGCTCGAAATTTTAGGACATTTATCAAAAGATGACAACCCTCTCATCTGGAATTGTGTTGTTGGAAGCCTTGATCAAGGAAGACAATTCTTTCATAAAAAATCTTGATAACACTAAAGATTCGCTTCCCTTTGATTAATATAATGGTGGAAATCTAAATATACTGAACAGCATTACAATTAAACTTGTCTAATTTTTAGCCAACCAGATTGTTGATATAAATTCACATACTTAATGGCAAACAGTACAGACCCAGATCAGTTGGCTTCCAAGCCAACTGATCTGGATCTACACTTGTTTCGAAAGGCAGGATATATCTGGGTTCAGCAGTACTAGGGTTAAGTAGCTGCTGTTGTTGTTGTTGTTGTTGTTTTGTTGTCAGGCACAAGTTTCATTACTAAATCATGTGATTCAAAAAATAATTCAACTAGTATACACAGTACGACCATATTGAGTTTTTGAAATAAAGGGTAAAGTAAAGTCTCAGAGTTTTTAATACCAACTACCCTGATTTCAAATAGATACATTTTAACCTTTAAACCACCAATCACAACTGCAGCAGACAGCATGTTAATGTTTATTTATTTTTTTATTTTTTTTTTTTTTTTACTTTCTCATAGAAAAAATAAGTCAACATTTTATGTGCATTGTCAGCTTGGCCACTGTTGGAGATAGTTTCTGAGTGGCTGTCTTGACATTTCATCACGAAAACACGCCTATGTAATTTTGACCCCCTTAAACCCCAGTTTTATATAGTAAAACAGGGGTTTACAGGGGTATACATTATTTTCTTATTTCTACTCAAAAACATAGATTGTGAGTACTTGTTAGAACTGCCTTGCCGAGGCAGTTCTAACGAGTACCCACAATCTATGTTTTAAGCAGATATATGAAAAATATCAAAGTTTTTTACCTGAAAATTTTCAGTTTTTGGGGGTGAAATTTTCTATATATTTGAATAGGCATGTTTTCGTAATGTGGTGTGCATTATCTGCTTAGCTGCATGAAATAAAGCTGCCCATTCAAACTGCTGGAATGTTTAAATATTTAGAAAGATGATCATAATATGTATGGAGATATTTTTTCCAGAGATTTTATAGAGTTTATTTGGTTGTTTTGATCAATTATGGAGAAATAATCCACTAGTGTTCTAAGGCTTGCACATAAAAAATGAGTGAGCAAAGTGTATGAGTTTTTTTTACAAGCAAACCTTAGAGCATGAGTGAATTATTTATCCGTAATCAATCAAAACAACAAAATAAACTGTTTATTACATTTTCATTCATGTTTTACCTCTGAATTTTCACATTCAGGGCCCAGTTATTCAAAGCGTCGTTAGCTTAACAAGCTCGTTAAGGGTCATTTCGTTAACTGTTTTAGCAGATTCAATAAACAATATTCTGATATTTTTTGCTGAAAAAATGTGAGTAGCTTTTGCAAAGCTACTCACATTTTTTCAGCAAAACATTTCAGCATATTTGTGTATCACTTGATGTAAATTTTAATGATATGTTAACTAACGACATCGTTAGTTTCCAACAACTGGGCCCAGCTGTTATGATTTCCTACCAAAATAGTTCCAGGTAGCGTATGAATTTCAGGAGGCGTGATTAAGTTTGAAAATCAGCTGCCATCTTGTTTTCATGTTAATGCAAAAATCATCCTGTGTTTGAAATACAGACACAACAATGTCACAAAAGTAGAACTTGATTATCAAGAAAATCATACTTTATATTTGTGTTGCAGGTCTTTCCTCAAAAACGTCAACTGGATGTGAAAACTGCAGTCTGATTTCCATGATTTTATCAAATTTTCCGCAAAACGTCAACTATTGTTATTGTTGTTACCAACGTCAGCAACGTCGCCTATTAATTATGACATCAAAACGTTTGAAATGAAATAATTCACTCGGTGAATTATTGATTATAATTCACTGACAAATCTCAGTAAATCACTGCTGAAAATGTAATAAATGCAGATCGCCGACAATTCTCCTCAGTGTGATTCCAAGGAAATATCAAACTTTATTTCCTGGGAAATGCAAGAAATATAGTTTAACTCTTAAAGTACTAAACATAATTGTAGCAGCTGATATTTTATTTTAAATCATTTTTCAGAGAAAATAAAACTTGCTGTTTCATATGAATGATTCACATGAAATGCCAAGCTTTATTTTCTCAGAAAAATACAGAAATAAAAAAAATCAAAATGTCTTCTGCTTCAGCTGTAATTAGCGCTTTAAAGGTTAAAATATTTTCAGCTGAAACATATATTACGTAATTAACATCACTTTAGGGGCTGTTCAACACAAATTCTTATGTCCTATTTTGTGAGAGGACAATAAGAAATATATGGTACTTTACTGAAAAATTCAGTAGTTCAAAGATTAGAAAGGAACAGGGCATTATGAAACCTTCCTCAGAATGAACACCATACATTAGAACTACTTGCAGACAATCAAATTCCATTTCTATGTGTCATTCCAGTTCTTTGGTTTCCAAAATTAACTTTTATTGAACTCTTTGCATTAAAATGACATTTTGAAATACCAGCAAATGACCTTCTAACCTTTACCACTCTGAGATAATTCAGCAGACAACAAAATGATTATATTTTTCTAATATTTTTTCAGAAAATAGGCATTAACATTTCATGCAGATTATCTCTTAAGGAGACAATTTGCATGAAATGTCAAAGCCTGTTATCTGGGGGAAATAAGAAAAATATTTCAATGTGTTTTTCTGACATTAACTGCCAATCACAACAATTGTCGTCTGATTTGCCATCTGCTTATGATTTTAAGTAATTTTTGCAAACAGTGTGGACCCACATCAGACTGCTCCTCTAGGAGCAGACTGATCATGGTCCACACTGTTTGCCTGTATGCAAAAATAGGTTTGAAAAGTTTGCAAGAATATTCAGCAGACAACATAAACAGACGACATTTTCAGATGCAGTTTTTCTTGGCATTTTAAGGATTAATGCTTAGCACTCTGGGTAAAATTTTCAGTGGACAATATATTGAAATATTTTTCTTAATTTACCAGAAAATAGGCTGACATTTCATGCATGCTGCCTCCCTAGGAAACAATTTCCATGAAATGTCAAAGCCTACTTTTTGGAAAAAAAAAAAATTCAACATGTCATCTGTTGAAATATTTCCACAGCATGCTAAGCATTATTAAAATACTTTTTTTTTTTTTTTTTTTTTTAATATTTTATTCCCAGAAAACAGTGCTTCATATGCTAAGTGCAAAGTTCTGCTCAGCAATATGTGCCCGAGAGGTGATATTGATGTCAATGAAATCAATGATGTCATCAGGGATCTGTGTCAAACTCATAATGTGACCCTCATTAACTCCAATGCTGACTTCTATGACAAGAAAAAGAAACTAAGAAATCACTTTTACAAACTATGGGACAGTATACACCTCTCCAGATCGGGGACAAAAAGATTACTGGGATCATTTGAGCGACACATTAGTATTGTTGAGAACTTTGAAACCTGTGTATACCTACCCAGAACCCTGGTATGGCAAGAGACCCCTTTGGATAATCCACCATCAAGCCATATTAATCATTATAGGACCCGGAACAAACATCATTATAATTATAATAATATCTTTCAATCTACTGGAAATGGAACTTCTGATAGTGGTCTACAAGCACGTTGCTTGAAATGTGGCATGACAAATCATGAAACTTACAATTGCAGACACAAGACACAAGTGAAATGTCACAAATATAACTTGTATGGACATAAAGACTCAACTGGCTTGTGCTACAATATATAGGACAAAGGCAAATATGCCAGTATACCATTTCCAATATCTACCTTTAATTCATATGATCTGTTGTTGACTGTTTGTGTAGACTGCAACCAACATGCATGTATATGTGAAACTATTTCAGATCAATCAATGTCATTTGTTATGAATGTATCTGTTAGTAATAATTATGATTGCATTGGCTCAACTCAGTCTGTTGCACAAACAAATGTCATTGAAGATAATGAAATTTTCTGATGGCCATTCATTACTAAGTACAACCTTATGTTTCTCTCAAAGTTCTATATTGAATACAAAGAAGTATCCCAAACAAAATATTAAAGGAAAGCCAAAATTAACAGAAGATAAAAAAACTATCTTTGTCCAAAACATAGATCATTCTAAATTAAATGACCTATACAACTTCATTCAAGATAGTAGTAAAAACTATAACTCAGTGATTAAGGATAATATAAATAGCATGTGCCTTAAGTTTTCTGAAATTTTTCATGAATCAGCACAAACTTGTATTCCTGATAAATCATACCCAAATCATACAAAAGGCAAAATGCCTTGGTTCGGTAAACAGTGTGCACATGCACGCAAACGGTACCATCTGGCTAAAACAAAATTTTCAAGATGTCCATCAACTTCCTCAAGGTCAAGTCTAGTAACAGCAAGCAAAGCATACAAAAAGAAAATGAACTATTTCATAAATAAACATAATAGACAAACTCAAATTAAGCTTAGGAATTTGAAAAATAAAAATCCAAAGGAGTACTGGAAAATAATTAACAGCATTGACAGTAAAAAACAAGACAGTAGTAATATTGGACTTGACTCAATTTACAGCTTTTTCAAAGGTTTAAATAAACAGTCTGATTCTGAAAACCAACAGAATGAAAATATAAAGATTTCACTTGATGATAACGATCCAATTTTGAACTCACCTATTACTGATTGTGAAATCTTAAAATGCATCAAGTCTTTAAAGAATAATAAAGCATGTGGAAATGATGATATCATAAATGAATACATAAAGAGTACTTCTAATATAATGATGCCATTGTATAATTCTTTTTTCAATTTGATTCTTGAAACTGGAATTTTGCCAGATGCCTGGTTAGAAGGAATTATAAGGCCCATTTACAAGCATAAAGGAGATCCTTCACAGCCTGAGAATTACAGACCAATAACAATTTTAAGCTGCTTTGCCAAACTTTTCACAGCAGTACGACTAAATGAATTTCTCAATACTTATGATATTTTGAATGAAAATCAAGCCGGTTTTAGAGCTGGATATTCTACAAACGATCATATTTTTGCTCTACATGCTCTTAGTGAAATTTTGAAATCCAAAACGTTAAAGCTATTCTGCTCTTTTGTAGATTTTAGCAAAGCTTTTGACTCTGTGTGGCGTGTAGGATTGTGGTCAAAATTACTGGCAAACAATATTAATGGGAAATTCTTTCGTATTGTCTTTAACATGTACCAAGAAATTAAATCATGTGTTTCATTCAACGGTAATCATTCAGATTTTTTCCGTTGTTTTAGAGGAGTCCGACAAGGTGAAAATCTGTCACCTGTCTTATTTGCCTTATTTCTGAATGATCTTGAAAGCTTTCTTGTGTCTAAGAAATGTCCTGGTATTGATGTAGAATTTGCTTCTGATGATGTTTATTTTTACCTGAAGTTGTTTGTTTTACTCTATGCAGATGACACAGTTATTTTTGCCACTGATGAAAAAAGTTTCCAGCACTGTTTGAATGTGTTTCATGAATACTCAAAATTATGGAAGCTTGACATCAATTACGATAAGACCAAGATTTTAATTTTTGGAACACGTAATGATGATCGTTTTGACTTCAGAATTGGTGAAAACAAAATTTCAATATGTAAGGACTTCAAATACTTAGGTGTAGTTTTCACCAAAAGTAGAAGTTTTTCAAAGGCATTAAGCACAACTATGACCAGGCAAAGAAAGCTATGCACCTTTTACACAAAAGAATCAGGTCCTTGAATCTTCCTATTGATTTACAACTGCAATTATTCGATCACACTATTTTACCAATAGCCCTATATGGCTGTGAGGTATGGGCATTTGAAAAGGCTCAACTAATTGAAAATCTTCATAATGAATTCTTGAGATACATCACAAACTCAAAAAAGAGCACCCCAATATATATGCTACATGCAGAGCTTGGTCGCAGACCCATTGATGTAACCATTAAAACGCGTTTGATTGGCTTCTGGATGAATATTATTAATGGCAAAGAATCAAAATTATCTAAATTATTGTATGACATACTTTATCACCAGTACTGCAGTGGAGAATACCAACATAAATGGATTCATAGCATAAAAGAATTACTTATATCAGTTGGACGATTTGATCTTTTTAATACAAGAATAATTGAAAATCCAACATCTGTTAAAAGGCAAATTTCTGAAACCTTGGTTGATCTGCATACTCAAGATTGGCATCAGAAAGTAAATCTATCTTCTAAAGGAAAAAATTATTACCTTTACAAACAGAACATCAAGTTAGAAAACTATTTGGTAAAGTTAAATAAAAAGCAGCACAGTGCACTACTGAAATATAGACTGAGTAACCATAGACTCCCAGTTGAAACAGGTCGATGGGAAAATACTCCACTCGATGAAAGAAAATGTAATCTATGTACAAAACAAGACATTGGAGATGAGTTCCATTATCTCTTCATATGTAATTATTTTCAAGCCGAACGAAAGCAGTTTTTGAAATCATGTTTTTACAAGAGACCTAATGTCATTAAATTTAAAGAACTGCCCTCTACTGATAATGTAAAAGACCTTATTCAGTTATCTAAATTTATAGATATAATAATGAAAAAGTTTTCATCTGTCATTTAAGTACTGTGTATGTGTGTGTATGTTTTTTTTGTTTTTTTTGTGTTTTTTTTTGGTGGGTGCGTCTGTGTGTGTGTATTCTTCAATTTCTCCTTTAGTTTACACGTTTGTATGTTTGTATGCATTGTATATATGTTCTTTTAAGCCACGTGTGGCCTGAACTTAGTCAAATAATGTTTAGCTCAGTTCGGTCCAGTTCTGCTGGTTTCATATTTGTTCATGGAAGATGGTTAACCTCCTGTTGAACTGTTGTAAAGTCAGTGGAGGGGATAGGATAATGTGTGTGTTGTGTTTTTTTTTTTTTTTTTTCCTACTTAGTTATTGCGTGTACATGGGGGCTGCACCCTGATGGGCATGGGGTTGGCTGCGTTTAGACGTGGTGTTCATTCCATGTCTGGACGTAGTTGACACCTGGTGCGCTGGGTGTAGCCTTTGGTCTTGGCACTACTGTATGTATGTACCTGCACACATGCACAAGTGTGTATGTATGTATTTATGTGTGTGGACAGAATGTAACGTGAACAATGTTTGTTTGTAAACTTTGTTACTTGCTTTGTTCATTATGTAGTTTCTTCCTTCTCTTACGCCTCCTGTGTGTGGCCTGAGAAGTAGTTAGATTAATAAAGTTTTGTTCTGTTCTGTTCTGTTCTGTAAGCTGTCCTCTTAACCCCTTCAACCCTGAGACCAAAACAAATATTTTGAAAACAGTGAAGATCCAGATGAGATGGCTTGTAATGAGCATTTCATCAGGATCTGCACTGTTTGTTATTCTGTGTTTGCTTGATATTTCATTAAGACCCCTATTTGTAACAGTGGTTCATCCCAAATTTAACCCTTGTCCTGCTGAATAAATTAAGATACCACACCCACTTCCAATATTCAGCCATTGGGTTAAATAAAAACATGAAATGATAATACCCAGCCATTACTGTCATTGGCAGATAACTCTTCTCACAAATTCATAAATTTTGCCCATAAGCAATCCCAAACCAAATCTCCACAATATCAATGCACATATCAAGTTTTGTGAAAATCCAATGAGATTTACTCAAGTTATTGTCCTGAAATGAAAATACGGTTGTGCTGCAGGCAGATAACTCTGTCAGAGATTGATAAATTTGGTCATTAGCTATCCCTAAGCAGATCTCCACACTATCAATTGACATACCAAGTTGCGTGAAAATCCATTGATATTTACTGAAGTTATCGTCTCGAAACGAAAATACGGATGTGTCGTGGGCAGACAACTCTGTCAAAAATTGAACAAATCTGCCTATTAGCAATCCCAAACCAGATCTCCACACTATCAATGCATATACTAAGTTTTGTGAAAATCCATGGAGATTTACTGAAGTGAGAATACTGACATGTTGGAGGCAGATAACTGTCAAAAATAGACTAAATTTGTCCATTAGCTATCCCACACCAGATCTCCACAATATCAAGGCACATACCAAGTTTAGTGAAATCCATTTACATTTACTCAAGTTATCGTCCTGAAACATAAATACAGGTGGATGTACTACAGACAGACAGACACACAGACAGCCAACAGGAAACCATAATACCCTGCCACTGTTGTGTAGTAGGGTATAAAAATGGAATAGTCCACTTTAGAAACTCAGGAGAGAAAGAGTTAGGAAATGTTGAGCTGACTTTACTGGGAAAGAAATAGAGGGAGAAAATATTGCTGATTTTTCTGTCTACTGAATATTCCTTTCAAGCGGAAACCGTTGATTTTTAATCTCAATGTAAACTCTGACATTTCATGCAAGTCTTCTGTAGATTAAGCAGTGACGTCAGAGACTGTAATGATTTAAAACAAAAAAAAATTAATAATAATTTCTTTAAGCTATTTATACCTAGCAACACATAAAAAGGACATAGGCAAACAGTTTAGACCCAGATCAGATGTCGCAGAATGCAGCATCTGATCAAAGTCTACACTGTCTGCATTAACCTATTTATGTCTAGAGTCTCATAAAAGGGACACTGGCAAACAGTGTAGACCCAGAACAGACACCTCAGAATGGGCACCTCAGAAGGGGCAACACTATCTGCATTCAATACAGGAATTTCCATAAACTATGGTGATAATGAATATGACTAGACAACCCTTCTTTTTGAAATGGAGCTTTCCAA
Source organism: Anodontia alba (assembly GCA_964016985.1). Classification (NCBI taxonomy): domain Eukaryota; kingdom Metazoa; phylum Mollusca; class Bivalvia; order Lucinida; family Lucinidae; genus Anodontia; species Anodontia alba. Next base: position 6,346,681 of record OZ024832.1, on the reverse strand, counting down.
ACAACTGAGATTGATAAGTCCAGTCCACATAAATGGGTTAATAATAAAATCAAACCAGACAGACACCGAGTAAATTTGGGAATGAACCTGTCCAATAAGTAAGAGAGAAGAGTCCATTTGCCATGAATGGGTTGACTTGAAAATTTCCAGATTTCTGTAGCTTCATTTGCTAAATGTCATAAAGTCTAATAAATTTGACATTCATTTCAGTGACTTTATTTGGCTTTTTTTATTGTTTAACTTAATCAGCAAATCGAACAATTTTCTTATTTGAATATCCTTTTTTTTTTCTTTTTTTTTTTTTTCAATTTCAGAATGCAAAGCGTCCACAAAAACAAGGTAGAATCAAGAAGTAATGCCCATTATGATCAGAGCTGTTTGAGACTTACAGATTTTACCCATAAGACTGAGACACTTGACTTTTTACCCTACATATCCTAAAACTTGAACAATCAGAGCTTTTTAAGACTTACATACAACTTTAAGATTTTGAAGGATACAATTACTTTTTCTTTGTTTTCTACGTGTTAGAATTGAAACAGACATTACGAAAACACGCCTATTCAAATATATAGAAAATTTCACCTCCCAAAACTGAAAATTTTCAGATAAAAAACTCTAATATTTTTCATATTTCTGCTCAAAACATAGATTGTGGGTACTTGTTGGAACCACCTCAGTGAGGCAGTTCTACCAAGTACTCACAAACTATGTTTTTGAGCATAAATTAGGAAAAAAAATTATACCCCTGTAAACCACAGTTCTACTATATAAAAGTGGGGTTTAAGGGGGTTAAAATTTTCATGATGATCAGCTCTTGTGCATGATTTGTTGAGTAATAAATCACAGTTTGTCGGTCAGTTGTAAGAAGATAAATCACTCACGCTCCCCGATTCTGATTTGATCTACTTTACAACTGACCTCCAAACAGTGATTTATTAGTCAACAAATCCTGCCCAGAGAGTGCTAAAACTTAAATAAGCCTTGTTAAACTGAAAGCTGTCTTCAACATTTCCTTACGAATTTCTAATTGTATGTCAACTCCTCACTGACTTATCAAACAACAGCACCATGCACTGTAAGCAAGAAAAATACTCAGGATCTATCAACTCTACATAATGATTTAATACTTAGCATGCCTGGTAAAAATTTCAGCAGACAATGTTTTGAAATATTTTTCATATTTTTCTCAAAAAATATACTTGGACATTTCCTTAGAAGACAATTTGCATGAAATGTCAGTCTATTTTCTAGAAAAAAAAAAAACAATTTATCATCTGTTGAATTGCTTAAAGTCTATTTTCTTGGGAAAATAAGAAGGAAAAAAAAAAAATAAAACATCATCAGTTTATTATTGTCTGCTGAGTCTGTCCAGAGAGTTATGCAGAAAGAGCTAACCATTTCAATGCTGCAGACCTGAATTGATTTGCAAACTGTATAGATCCAGAGGAGACATAACGAAAACATGCCTATTCAAATATACTGAAAATTTTACCTCCAAAAAATGAACATTTTCAGATAAAAAGTCTGATATTTTTCATATTTCTGCTCAAAAACATAGATCGTGGGTACTCGTTAGAACCGCCTCGAGGAGGTGGTTCTAACGAGTACCCACAATCTATGTTTTGAGCAGAAATAAGAAAAATAATTTATACCCCTGTAAACCCCAGTTTTACTATATAAAAGTGGGGTTTAAGGGGGTCATAATTATATAGGCATGTTTTCGTGATGCTACTCATAAAAGACATCTTATCAGGGTCTATACTGTCATTCTGTTTTTCAAATTTGCTTGACATCCCTACTAGCAGCAATGGGTATGTCCAAATCCAGTGATGGAAGAGTCCACTTCAGAATCACAAGGGTGAAAGAATTTAATGAAAACTGACATAATTTGATTGGCTGAATTGCACTAATTATTTTGTTGATCCTTCTGTTGCCTGACATCCCTGTTTGCAAATCCAAATCCAAAGTCAGAAGAGTCCATTTAGAATATGAGGGATGAAAGAGATCAACAAAAGCTGATAGACATTTGAATGACTGAACTGAAACAATTCTTTTGTTCGTTTGCATGTTACCTCTAGTGAGTACTAATGTAGTGTTAACAGAAAACTGGTAGATAATTTGATTGGCCAGACTGAAACAATTAATTTGATTGGCCAAAGAGAAACAATTAGTTTGATTGGCCAGACTGAAACAATTAATTTGATTGGCCAAAGAGAAACAATCAATTTGATTCACAACTGTAACAATTAATTTGAGGGGCCAAACTGAAACAATTAATTTGAGGGGGCCAAACTGAAACAGAAACAATTAATTTGATTGGCTGAATTGCACCAATTATTTTGTTGATCTGTGTGTTACCCCTAGTGAGTACTAATGTAATGGAAGCTTCAAGTCATTTTTTGACAGACATATCTATACTTGAATGGTTTATTAACCCTCTGGCTGTCAAATGTGAGAAGATTTTAGATCTTGTCTGAAGGCTGGTGAACTAAAATGCCCAATAAGTTGCCTACATTGGTTCCATTAGCTCCTGATGATATTTTTGTCAAACCCAAACTACTGATATATATCTGATTTGTCCACAAAAAAAAAAATATGTTGTGGGTACTCTTCAGAAGCACCTCGATGAGGCACTTCTGATGAGTACCCACAACATGTTTTTGTGGAAAAATAAGAGAAAGCCTTATGTGGATACCCCCGCTTATCTGGAGCTATATTGGATGTCATTTAGTGATAGGCTAACATGATTTGTAATGTAAGGAAATGTACCTTATGCGCAAAGCATCAACACTGATCAGCTTGCACATACAAGCTGTCTGAACAGCATGTTCACCATCCGCCTGCAGAAACATAATGTCCCTGGCTAATGACTAGGTGTTTAGTAAAGTCTCTAATCAGGCTGCTTATAAGTGCAGGCTGATCCAACATGTCTTCTCTGTCATATGGTACATTTTCTCAAGGTGTGGCTAAAATAGGTTTCTAAGATAAGAATGTTACAATGTGGCTAAAATAGGTTTCTAAGATAAGAATGTTACAATGTATCAGAATTTCAGAATTAAACTAGAAATGTGTCCAAAGGACAAGGATGCCCCTGCCTGGTAGCATAATTCAGAAAACTTTGACGCTTAAATGCAAATTGTTAATGCCAAAACTTAAATGCAAATTGCTAACGCCAAAACTTAAACGCAAATTGCTAATGCCAAAACTTAAATGCAAATTGCTAACGCCAAAACTTAAACGCAAACTGCTAATGGCAAAACTTAAATGCAAATTGCTAATGCCAAAACTTAAATGCAAACTGCTAAAGTGAAAATTTAAATGCAAATTGCTCACGCCAAAATTTAAATGCAAATTGCTAACGCCATCTCGGACATGGAATAGACGAATGGACAGGGGTAACACTATATGTCCTTTCCACCTTTCTTGGAATAGTGGGGGCATAAAAATGGGAGGACCAAGACGGTCGTCAATCGCTCACTAGAGAGAACCAACAATCTGAGAAGAATACTACCCTTTCAGTGGAAGAAGAAGATGTGAGTTGTCTGCTTGATGGACAGTTTGCATGAAATGTCAAACTTATTTTCTCTGAAAAAAAAAATAATATAATTGTCTGCTGCAAATTTTGCTTGGCGTTTAAATTTGCCATAAAAAGGTGAATAAGGTTGGTAGATCTCCAATCCATGATGCTCTATACATCAACCTCAAAGCTTTCTAGTTCTGGAGAAGATATTTAGTGTTTTTACCATGTATGGGCATAGCAGCCATCTTGGTCAACACAATGACCATTGAAACTGTCAATCCTCCATCAACAGAAGCTCCACAGAAAATTTGTTCATCTGTTTTTAGAGAAGCTGTTTAATAAAATTATAATTTTATGCATGCATATAGCCAAGAGGCAGGAGTAGATTACACCCAGGGGATAAAATTTTGATTGCAACTGATGCAGTTTAGTTATTTCAATCACAAAGTAAGTTTCAACCATGTCTTCATTCCTTGCCATGCTGAATAAATTAAGATGTCTTGCCCATTCTAATTTTCAGATTGCTTGATCCAGGTTGCTGATTCAGAGGAGAACTCATTTGACAATATCATGATTTTATGCAAGTATACAGCCCAGGGGCAGGGGTAGATAATCCCTGGGGGATGATATTTTGATTGTAATTGAAGTGCTTGGCTTGTTTGGCCATGTATGTCAAGTTTCAACCATTAGTTTTTGATACTTTTCAACACCATTCCCCATACAAATGTATAAAGAAGCAAATTTTATCTCAAACCTAGACCATGATTTTAGCAAATATAACAGAATTACCATAATTATATAGGCATGGAGGCCATCTTGGCCAACAGACCATGACCATTTTAGCAGGTTTTCATTCCCCTGAACAGAAGAAGCTCCACATAAAACTTGATAAAAACTGGCCTAGTGGCTTCAGAGAAGTTGTTTGAAAATAAGGATAAATGTTGAGGACAGATGGACAGACAGACAACAGAAAGTAATCACAACAGCATATCCTGAGTCTTCAATTCAGGTGAGCTAAAAATACACCACAACCTCTTTATAGCACTATTGATGGGATCCAATGCCAAAAACAAGTTAGCTAAGCAACCATATTGTATCCAAACAAAATGAATCATGATTGGGCATTTTGCTATACAATCTATATATTTTTGTTTGCATACAATGCTTTTGAGGTCCACCTTTAAACCCGTTTTATATCTGAAACTGTCTGAAAAAAACAGAATCCAGTAAATCATCAATTTGTCATCTTCTCAATTGGTTTGAAAAAAAACTGTACTGAGGGTATGAATAATGCGGGATGTTACGAAAGCTGTTTACTGCCTCAAATTCAATCTGTAAATCGCTCTAAACACATGAATCAGCATCATTAGCACAGTGTCAACAATTTATTTTCCTCTCCAAATCTTCCCAGCATGGTCGAGAGGGTCTGTCACAGCAATGTTCAGCCTCCAGCTAGATCTTGTTTATCACAACATGACTCCAGATAAGGCACTTTTTTCAATGAAAATATACTGATAGTTTTCTTATTTCTCCATGAAAACATATGTTATGGGTACTCATTAGAAGCGCCGAGGCGCTTCTAATGAGTACCCAAAACATATGTTTTGTGGAGAAATATCAAAAATATTAATTGCATAGCCCGTATAGCCATATATGGAGCTATGTTATAGAGTAAATGCAGCAGAGTTCCACAAAAACCAATACTTTCAATACAGAAATCCTGATATTTACAACTTTTCTCCGCCAAAAATTTGTTCTGGGTACTCATTAAAATCACCTCATTGAGGTGATTCTAGCGAGTATCCACAACACATACTTTGGTGGAGAAATGAGAGTAGTAATGATTTCAATGTACAGATTATCCCAAGCACTGAAGAGGGGTCAGTGAAAAGTGAAGGTTCAAGTTCAAGGGAGTCCATCATATAATTATAATTACCCTACTTACCCTAAAACTACTATATTCAATCTAATTACTGCACCATGCGCTTAGGTTTTTTAAAATTACTGGGTAAAACTGTGGTAAAATATATATCCACAAAAACAAAGGGTACACTTAAATAAGAGCACCGCGTGCGGGTGCCAACACTCGGCTGCAGTTTCTTTTAGAAATATATAGGGCATGTTTGATTATAAGCAACAGAACTACTTAAATACATTAAATTGGTAGTGGCATAATTATGTAATACCAAACATGATCAGAATTCATCCATCAGTTCTTGAGAAATCGCAGTGAAACCATTTTTCAACAAAAATTCTTAGTCGAAAAAGGGGCATAACTGTGCCAAATATTTTGAGGGTTACCTCCCCTATTGGTATGAGTTCCCCTTTTCATAATGAACAACTAGTCCGAGTTTCAAGTAAATATCTTCAGTAATGACAGAGATATTACAAAATGTTCAAGTTTTTGCACCACAACGACGTAGACGCAGACGACGCCAGAGCTATGACAAAACCTCGTCGTTTTCTTCGAAAACAGCCGAGCTAGAAAACGATCAGCAAAGGACTTATGTAATCATGCTTATGCCATGTTTTTGTGTATTTTTTTCTTCTGATTTTCGTTATAAAAGCATATGTTATGGGTCCTCATGGGTACCCACGACATATGCCTTTATGAAGTAGACAAAAAGATTATGGAATTGTTTGATTGTGCGCTTATACAGGTATGTGGGGTAATTAGGTCAATTACAGTATTTGGAATTGACAGGTTTCAGCAAACTGATCAGACATCAATTTAGCAGTCTTTTAGACACATCAGGCCAGTATTTTTTTTTGTATTTTTTTTTTGGCAAGTCCATCTTTAGTCTGAATATTAACCCTTGTCCTGCTGAACCCGGATATACCCTGTTTTGCAAACAGTGTAGATCCAGATCAGTTGGCTTCTGAAGAAGCCAACTGATCTGGATCTGCACTGTTTGCCATTAGGTATGTGAATTTATCTCAACAGTCTGGATCAAGTAATCTGATTGGCTGAAAATTAGAAATGGGCGTGGCATCTTAATTTATTCAGCAGGACAAGGGTTAAGACAACACAACTCCTTACCATAATTATCCTAACATTTGAACAAGTCAACAAGATGACTACCTGAAGAGGTGTCTAAAATATTATGACGGAATGACAGAGAACATGTATATACTGATCAAACTGCTCCTTTAGGTACAGTCTGATCTAGGTCTACATTGTTTGGTCAGGCCTGTCTGTCAGAAACTAGAGAGTAAATATAGTGCGCAACTTTGAGACTTTTTGTCTCCAAGCAGAGAATTGAGCAATATATTTAACTTCTATTAAGATTTCATTGTGATAATTTTGCTACAAACTTATTATATATATATATATATATATATATATATATATATATATATATATATATATATATATATTTTTTTTTTTTTTTTTTTTTTTTTTTGCAAGAAAGTTCTTGTTATAGCAGACAAGAACTGTTTATCCGGAAAACAAGAAATAAAGAACCTTTCCTACCTTACTGAAGAAACTATTTTACATCATTTTACTAGATCTAAGAAGTACTCACCTGAAATGAAAAACAAAGACATGTGAATTTAACCCATGAATGCTTAGCATCTAAAAAAGAGATTTGCAAAACAGTGTAACAGTTACTCTAGATAAGTTGGGCAGCCAAACAAATACTTTTCATTTTTTTGCATAAAAACATATCATGGCCACTTATGGTAATTTTTCGATATAATCTAGACATTTTTTGTTTGGATACAACATAGTGTTTAGCTGACACGGTTTTCACTGCTATAAAGAGGTTATGATGTACTCTAGTATTCATTTGAAGCAGTTCTACCCCCATGTTTTTGTATAGAAATAAGAAAAAGATTGAACAATTTTTCAATGAAAAATGAACAATTTTTCAATGAAAAAGAAAAAACAAAAAAACAGCAACAAACCCCTCTTATCAAGAGTTACAAAACAGTGTAGATAATTATCAAATGCTGTTGAATGTGGCATTCTAATCAGGTTCAACATTGTTTGCTACGACAGGTCATTTAACCCATTGTAGTCGGGAGACCCGTGAAAGTGAAACTGGCAAACAGTGCAGAGGCAGATCAGACGCCGCAGAACGTGGCATCTGATCAGGGTCTCCACTGTTTGCAAACAGTTAAGCCATTTTTCTCTTGGAATATGTAAATCTCATAGCCAGACATTTGTTTGTTTGATTTGGGCTTAACGTCGCTTTCAACCTTTTTCAGTCATATCGCGACGGTGTCTGGATGTGGCAGGGAGCTCAATGCTCACTTTTAGAGTGCTGCCTCACTGAAATATCACGCCCCAGACACTTTGACATGATATTCCACCCAGTCACATTATACTGACACTGAGCTGACCAGTTCTAGCTCTACTTTCTAAATGCTGAGCGCCAAGCGAAAGAGCAGCTAGTACCATTTTTAAAGTCTTTGGTATGACCCGGCCGGGGATCGAACCCGCAACCTCCCGGTCACAAAGCGGACCCTCTACCACTGAGCCACTGTGCCGGTCATAGCCAGACATACCTAAAATTGAAATTGGACTCTTCCAATATATAGTGCGGGAGAGTCTATTCAGCATACAATGGGTTAATTTCTGTTGAAACTTTCTACAGTATCCACTGATTATGTAGACAGTGGAACCCTTGAAAAGACTGCACACATGCTCAAACTGTTCTGGGCCTTTGCTTTTAAAAAAATGTCTTGAATACCCTTCTTTGCTTAGAGTATATCACTTTTGGCAAAAATAATTAACCCTTGTCCTGCTGAATAAATTAAGATGCCATACCCACTTCTAATTTTCAGCCAATCAGCTTACCTGATTCGGACTGTTGCTACAAATTCATATACTTAATGGCAAACTGTGCAGATCCAGATCAGTTGGCTTCTTCAGAAGCCAACTGATCTGGATCTGCACTGTTTGCAAAGGCAGGGTATATCTGGGTTCAGCAGGACAAGGGTTAAGTATCAGTTTTTGAGGTCTGCAGAGAGCCAAAGTTTGCCCTTTACAGAACCAATCACAACAGCTGCAAACAAGATTGAGATATTTTTTTTTTATCTTTTTTCAGAAGAAATGAGGCTTGACATTTCATGTGAATTATCTGCCAGCCGGCAAATAAGATGAAATGTCAAGCCTTGTCTTCTCTGAAAAATTCTAATAAAAAAAAAGAGATTAGACTGTCCACTACAGCTTTGATTGGCATATGGATTTTATGGACAATCTGGTGCCCAGCAGATAGGAGACAAATTATGTCTGTATGTTTACCCTCTTGATGACAGTAATAATCAGAACAAAAGAAGGCATAAAAACCAACTTTTACATCATTCCGAATGACATGTGCTCATAACTTTCGTCTCCACAAGCAGTGACATCAGGTCCAGATCAAGGATTTTTCAGAAGATACTTTTTGTTATTTTTGCACAAAAACATACCTTGTGCATATTCATTGGAATTGCCTCACTGAGGCAATTCTAATGAGTACGCACAAGGTATGTTTTTTCTGCAAAAATGACAATAATTTACCAAAACTATCATGTCTGTAATCGCATTACCTGGAGTTGTGCAGTTGTTATGCCTAATCAGAAGCAAAATTAACACTAATAGCAAGCTCTGTGCAAATTCAGCAGATGACAAATTGATGTTTTTTCTTATTTTTCCTAGAAAATAGGTATTGATATTTCGTGCAAATTGTCTCCTGTGGATTTAATTTGCATGAAATGTCAAAGCCTATTTTCATGGAAAAGTAAGACAAATATTTCAAAATACCATCTGCTGAATTTTTTTACCTAGCATGCCAAGCCGCAATATCGGAAGAATCTGTGGACAGAAGGCAATTGCCTTTTTCCTGAACTTTAAAGCTTTACAAATCCAGATAAATGATGCTAAAACACAAAACATTGCTTTACAGGCTTAGCATAGGAGGAAAATTTTCAGCAGACATCATTTTTCTTCCCAGAAGATAGATTTTAACAATTCATAGAAATTGTCTCCTCAACAGAAAAATAAGAATAATATCATCAAATAATTGTAGTCTGTGGAATTAGTACTGAGAGTGGTAAAGGTTAAAATGCTGTAGCTATTGATGATTTTTTTTTGTTTGTGTTGAGGTTTTACGGCCCAGTCAACCCAATGGGGTCATGTCGAGCGCGGTCAGTTTACCTAACCACACGTTTACTAGGCAGGCTTAGTCCTCTAAGCAATTAACCAGTATTGTGCACATTCTTTCCCCAGAAACTGACAACTGCCCTTCTTGAATCAAGCTATTGATGATCACTAGCCTGATGAAATTATACATTAGAAGATGGAATTTTATAGTAATGACCTCTCCCCCTCTCACCCTTCACCCCCACCCCCCTCAAAACATCCACACATAAAAAAAAAGAATATGAGGGGATTTACATGAAATGTGATGCCATATTCAAAATAAATACCAAAGCATCTCAGACACTGCATGATACCCACCACCACTACATGGGGAACAAAACATGTAGAGAAGATTTTTTCTGATGTGTAATAACTCTAACAAAAAATTTGTGTGCTATAACCTGGAAACAATATGTTCTGTATCACTTTATAGTCTTAACTGGTATTGGTGAAAACTGTAGAAGGAGTTAGATTAAAAGTAAGTGAGGATACTTTAACTCTTGCCATGCTGAATAAATAAAGATGCCATGCCCACTTCCAATTTTCAGCTAATCAGATTACTTAATCCATATTGTTGATACAAATTCAGATACTTAATGACAAACAGTGCAGAACCAGATCAGTTGGCTTCTTCAGAAGCCAACTGATCTGGATCTACACTGTTTGCAATGGCAAGGTTTATCCAGATTCAGCATGACCAGGGTTAATAAGTAATAACTCGGTGAAAATTTGGTGTACTGTAATCTTGAAAGAATATGAAAATTTGGTGTACTGTAACCTAGCTGCAATTCTCCACATTTTCTTTCTATCCAACAACACATACAGATTGATCAGGTTAACCTGTGGGAGGAGTGAGCTGGAAATGAAGTCGTGATCCTGCCTGAACAATCTTTACAGAATAACATCTTTATCAAAATTTGATGTAATGTACTCTCGCAATCTCAGTCTAATTATCCACCAATTTTTAACCTGGTCTGATGAAAACTGTTAGGAGGATTTATCAAGAAATGAAGTCTTGTCTAAAAAAATTTCAACAAGAGAGCCAAATGGTGGCCTGGATCACTCACCTGATCCATATTGTACAAATGAAATGGTAAGTAATATAAGTAGAGTGAGGGGTATGAGCAATTTTGGTAAACGATGACCCAAGGAAAATTTTGGTTAATTTTTTTCAAAATCAGTCTAGCTGCTTGGTAGGAGAAGTCATTTTAAGAACTGCCTATTTTTCTAAACTATGGCAGCCATCATTTTCAGTGGAGCAAAATGATTTTGAGCAATTTTGTTAGAGGGTCATCCACGGAATATTCCTGTGAAATTATTCCCAAATCTGTTTAGCCTTATAGAGGAAGCAGACATTTAAACATTTTTCTGTTCTAAGCTCTCGCAGCCATCTTGTTCAGCAGAGCGGAACAACCTGAGCGACTTTGAAAGATGAACCATGTGAAATCAAATGGGCCAGAAATCGCTCACCTGGATTAGGCTGATCATAATATGTTACAGAGTGCCATGGTGGCCATCTTGGCTTTCAGATCAGATTGCCTTTACCAATTCAGAATCTGATGTTGTTTGAAGAGTTTCAAGATTGCCACCATGGCTGCCCTCTTGGATATTGGAACTGAATGCTTTTAGCAATTCTGAATCTCCATGTCACCCCAGTGCCTCCCATCCCAAAGTCAAGTCTGAAAAATCTTAAAAAGTATAATAACTCATCAAAATTTGGTGTACTGTAACCTCAAAACATGATGCACTGTACCATCTCATGGTCTAAGTTTCAATGTGATCTGATGAAAACTGCAGGAGGCCTTCTTAATGCCCCACCATCTGTATCCAGTCCACTTAAAGAGGCACTTGAAGAGACTTTTGTAAAATTCAGGCACAATTTTAAGGATTTTATTTTATCTTATCAGGCTGATTTGGCTTTCTTAATGTAGCATGCTGGGTAAAAATTTCAACAGAGGACATTTTGAAAATATATATATATTTTTTTCTTATGCAGATTGTCTCCAATGGAAAACCTATTTGCAAAAGCAGGGCATATCCGGGTTCAGTAGGACCAGGGTTAAGATATTTTTCTTTCTTTCTTTATATACCCTACCATACAATAGTGATGTGGTATATGGTATACCCTCTGGTGTCTGTCTGTTTGTCGTCCATGCATCTGCACTTCCTTTCCAGATAAGTGCAAATGATTCTGAATCTGATAGGCTCAAATCATCTCTCTCTATCTATCTATCTATCTATCTATATCTATCTATATCTATCTATCTATCTATCTATCTATCTATCGATCTATCTATGAGCATCAGGGCAATGTCACCAATGGTAAGGTAACTAGAATAGCTCTTTATATATGGGCTGCACCAAACAAAAAGGTGTCTTGTTTCCTCTTCCTCTTGGGGTCTGGAAAGGGCTGCGGTTTGTGATTGTGGCACTCCCTGGACTTTTCTCTTACCTTTTTTGGAACATGCACAAAATGCACAGATTCAGATTCATCCTATGCATGTGCAAAGTCTAAGGCTAGTGTCCAGTGGTTCCGTTAGTGGACAGTAAAGACCCTGATCAGACGGCACTGTTCACATATGCCCACAGACATGTTTTCACTTGGTGTAGCCCATATATTTGTACAGACGGGCTGAAAACGACCAAATAAAAAATCCAAAAAGGTTTAATTAACCCATTGTAGACTGAATAGACTTTCTCGCATTATATATTGAAAGAGTCCAATTTCAATTTTCGGTACAGCTGGCTATGAAATTAACATATTCCTAAAGAAAAATGGCTCAACTATTTGCAAACAGTGGAGACACTAATCAGACGCCGCATTCTGTTGCATCTGATCTAGGTCTGCGTTGTTTGCCAATTACCCTTTTACAGGTCTCCCGACTACAATGGGTTAAGCTAAAACATGTGAACTGAGCCTAAATAAATGTCAGCATTGTTATGAAAGGGAAGAACAAAAACATTAATCTCGTAATTTCTTGACATTTGAAACAATAAAAAAAAATAACAAACTCCCACACTGGCTTCATCCCAATGAATATCATTTCCAATGAAATTCAACACCCAGTCTTAACCCTTTGGGCACTTTGCCTATCATAAATGCTGCAGATGACACCTTCAAATTTATTATTATTTTTTTTTAATTTTTATTTTTCATAAAAGTAGATGATTCAATTGAAATATCAAGACATATTTTCTTTGAAAAATAAAAAAAAGAAAACAAAAAAAATATTTCAAAATGTTGTCTGCTGCAGTTGAGATTGGCATTTTAAGGGTTAACTGTTTCACCATTACATATTAGTCTGACCATAAGAAAAGGTGTCTTTGGGGCAAACTGCCCAGGGTCACTTTTTTTAATTCAGCAACACATGCCAGTTCCGATTTCAAGTGTCAACAGTTATTTCATTACAACAATTAAACTTGTTGGACTTGTTTATCTGTTTTTTCCTTTTAATTCTGCAAAAGGCTTTTATTATTGCAGATTGGTTTTGAATTATTATGTGGGCATACTACTCAACCAATGGAAATAAAGTATTTTTCTAGATTAAACTTAACCTTTAAAGCTCAAAGCAACATTACAGCAGAGAAAATTCTAATTGTTTTTTTTTTTTTTTTTATCATCATCATTATTACTATTTTTTCAGAGAAAATAAGATATGGCATTTCATGTGAATTGAGTAGCAGATGATGATGATGATGATGACTTCATGTTTGATGATGCATCAACCCATGAGGGTCATTTGCATAAATAATTGTATATTAACTTGGTTTCGTATTGAAGCAGCTATAATGGTAAGTCATATCTGAGTTCTAAGCAGACAATTCACATGAAATGCCAATTCTTATTTTCTCTGATAAATTGCACGCACAAAAAATTAAAATGTTATCTGATGCAGTTTTGAAATGGCCTTAATCCTTCTCTTGCTGAGCACGACATGCCCTGTTTTAGCAAACAGTGCAGATCCAGATCAGTTGGCTTCTGAAGAAGCCAACTGATCTGGATCTGCACTGTTTGTCATTAAATATGTGAATTCCTTTGAAAAACCCGGATCAAGTAATCTGATTGGCTGGAAATTAGGAGTGGGTGTGGCATCTTAATTTATTCAGCATGAGAAGGGTTAAGTATTACAGGGAAAGAGCCATTTCATGAGATTTATGGCTCAGTCAACAGGAACTAGAAAATCAAATATTTTGTAGAAAATTTTATGAAATCTAGATTCCAAGAACAGAAGTTATGCAAGTTCATCAATTTTAAAGCTCTAAGCTGGGAAGCAAACTCTCAAGTCTCTGACTTCACTTCAGATTTGCTGCAGGGGTAGGGGATCTTTCTATGAACAAATCTGTGGACTAGAATCTAACTCCAGTCTAAATATCAACTATATCCATCCAGGCACTCAGCAGATACACAGATCTTTTGAAAATTTTAACCAAAACTTTGATGTAAAATTTCTGAGCCCACGACCTCAGTGTCATTGAGGTGGTGAGCTTTTAAAAAAATCTTTAATCCAACACCAGTCCATGTATCAATTTAACATATTCAGGCATTTGAGTTAGGTCTTCAGAAAACTTTAACAACAATGAAACTTGGTGGACAGTTAGACCATGAAGTGGTACAGTGCATAGTGTTTCTTGGTTACAGTACACCAAATTTTGATAGAGTTATTACACTTTTTTAATGATTTTTCAGACTTGACTTTGGTTTCCAGATGACTCCTACTGTTTTCATCAGATCGTGTTGAAACTTGGTGGACAGTTGGACCATGAGGTAGTACAGCGCATTTTGTTTCGAGGTTACATGGCCTTGACCTTAACATCACTGAGTGGGACTGGGTGGCACCATGTAAAACTTTGGCTCTGTATCTACCATCATTGGTCCTAGTATCAACTAATTCCATGCCTCAACTTCACTGAGTCCATGGCCTTTGTGAACCCTTAATGGCGCTTTTCCACAAGGGCATGACATCAAAGTATACATAAATCCCTTCACTAATATAGAAATCATCACTGACTAATCAGCATCTGAGCTGTTAAATTCTGGGCATCACTGACTGGGTAATCAATATTGTCACACTGTTAAATACAGCTTTTGTGACAAGAAATTAAACTTAAAGAATGTTTTTATTTCAAATATTTTATTGAGACAAAAGAATTATTATCTTAAAATCATACCAAATCTACAATCTACACAGAAGCATAAGATGAGCTCTACAAATAAAACAAAATACATAAACAACCCAATTTATGTCCCACAATGCAATGTTGTGACCTCATTAGCAAAAATGAAAAAAAGAGCTACTGGATTCAGGTGGATACAGAGCAAGGACCATCATTCAGGCTAACCCTTTAACCCAATGAAGACTGAATAAACTCTCCCACACAATATATACTGAAAGGAAAAAGAAACGCAGGGTAAATTTTATTCCTAAGTTTCATTCAAGTTTGAAAAAGTTTGTTAAATATTTTACTATGATTACAAAACGGTACATGTATGGAACAAAAGTTCCAAATTCCATTGGTTTGTGATCAACAAGTCTCGAGTTATTGAAGTTCATTGGTAGATACCCCCCAAATCTTGAAATCAAAATCAAACTGAAAATCAATATCGGGTGTGCCCCCCTCTTGCTGCCGTTGCTGCCCTAATTCTCCTTTGGATAGAGTTAACCAAAGCATTGACAATTCGCATCGGGATGTTATTCCATTCATCGATCAACGCATTCCTTAGTTGTGCGAGAGTTGCGGGGGGATTTCGGCGCTTCCTAACCCTTCTGTCCAGCTCATCCCACATGTGCTCTATTGGGGTCTAAATACCCTTTCAGGGGTCTCCAGACTACAATGGGTTAAAGTGCTAAGTCTGGCCATACAGGACATGATATATTCGAGACAAGAGTTTCGAAGGACATAAGCATAAGGACAGATTAATGAATAGGTTGCAAAAACTATAGCTCCTATCCAGAGTGGGGGTGGGGTGGGGGTGGGGGAGGGGGTGGGGGTGTTACTAATAAAGAAGGGGGAAAGTTCTTGTCCTTATTGATTACCAATCAGTATGTGAAATATGATCCATTAAAAGCAGAAACCTGTTGTCTCTGGGGAACCAAGAGTCACGATTTGCAGTCTTCTGTCATTTTCTTAAACAATTACCAGTTACACAGAAAAACAGCAATCACCGTCTCTTCACAGCTCTAGATCAGATGATTTGGTTGTTTTTTGTTCATTAACTTTAACAATTTGTCTTATTACGAAAACACGCCTATTCAAATATATAGAAAATTTCACCTAAAAAAAAAAATGAAAATTTTCAGATAAAAACTCTGATATTTTTCTTATTTCTGCTCAAAACATAGATTGTGGGTACTCATTAGAACTGCCTCAGAGAGGCAGTTCTAACAAGTACCCACAATCTATGTTTTTGAGCAGAAATAAGAAAAATAATGTATACCCCTATAAACCCCAGTTTTACTGCATAAAAGTGGGGTTTAAGGGGGTCAAAATTATATAGGCATGTTTTCGTGATGGAAAACATGTTACGAAGAGTCAATAGAACTGACTTGGTTTGGCAACTTGGTGACTGACCTGGTGTGGTATGAACAACATATTTTTTCAGGAATGAATAAAAAAATATTATAATCTTTGTATCCATCTTATAAAGCTACACAATTCTGTATAAGGCAATGACTGTAACGATAATTTGGGGCAATTTTTTATTATTTTTGTACAGAGACGTATCTTGTGGGTACTCACTGGAATTGCCTCACCAAGGCATTTCATCACAAAAACATACCTATATAATGTTGACCCCCTTAAGCCCCACTTTTATATAGTAAAACTGGGGTTTACAGGGATATACATTATTTTTCTTATTTCTGCTCAAAAATATAGATTGTGGGTACTCGTTAGACGAGTACCCATAATCTATATTTTGAGCAAAAATATGAAAAATATCAGAATTTTTATCTGAAAATTTTCTTTTTTTTGGTGGTAAAATTTTCAGTATTTCGAATAGGCGTGTTTCCATTATGTGATACAAAAATAACAAAATTAACTTCTGAATATTCCCCTTATCCATTACAAAAACATGCCTATTCAAATATACTAAAAATTTAACCACTAAAAAATTCAAATTTTCAGATAAAAAATTCCGATATTTTTCATATTTCTGCTTAAAACATAGATTGTGGGTTCTGGTTAGAACTGCTTCAATGAGGCAGTTCTAATGAGTACCCAGAATCTATGTTTTTGAGCAGAAATAAGAAAAACAATGTATACCCCTGTAAACCCCAGTTTTACTATATAAAAGTGGGATTTAAGGGAGTCAAAATTATCTAGACATGTTTTCATGATGTCTAGAGCCATAATGGCAATAACTGGAAACTTGCCACAAGAAAAGTGGTCTAAGATATGTATCAGCTGCAAAAACTACACCTACGCAGTCTAACTTGAAGCCCTTCCTTATTCACTTACAATCACTGGCTATCAGAGTATATTTCAGCAAAGGGTATAGGCCCTGATCTGCGCAGTCCATGTGCAGTCTGTTCGGGAATTCAGTATTTGTGGAGTTCTCATGTAAAACCTTGTCCGATGAGCGACAAATGTTGGGGGAGTCTTAGACGGCTATTATAGGACATTCAGAAAATTGCATACAGAATCATTTATCAAACAAAGTAAGCAGAGTCTGAAGAAAATATCCTTTATGCCATATTTAATTCTTAAAGTGCTAAGCAAAATTATAGCAGATAACAATCTTCATTTGCATACAGAAATGATTTATCAAACAAAATAAGCTGTATCCAAAGAAATGATCCATTATGGCATATTCAACTTTAAAGTGCCAAGTAAAATTGTAGCAGACAACATTCTAAATTTTTTTTTCTTCTTCATAAATTAGACATTTCATGTGAGTTCTCTGCTAGGCAGATGGTTCACATAAAGTGCTAAGTCTTATTTTTCTCTGAAAAATGATTAAAATAAAATAAAATTTAAAAATGTTCTCTGCCTCATTTGTGATTAGCATGTTAACCTTTATCACTCGCTGGGCTAATTCAGCAGACAACAAATTGATTATATTTTTCTTATTTTTCCCAGCAAACAGGATTTGACATTTCATGCAAACTGTCTCCATTGGAGACAATTTGCTTGAAATGTCAAATCCTGTTTCCTGGAAAAAAATAACAAGAATATTTCAAAATGTCGTTTGCTGAAAATTTTACCCAGAATGCAGAAGATGAACCTCTCCCTCTAAGCAGTCTGCTCAGAGTCTTCGTGGTCCATCATAGTTTTGTAGTTCAGAATAGGGAATCAAATAACACCTCGTAGCTCAGAACAGATACTATCTTTAACCCAAGTATCTAATTGTGTTGTTGTTTAACTGGACATCAACCCTTGTGGGTCATTTTGTGCTATCTCCCACAGAAATGGAGAAAAGGGACAGAAGATATAGTAGGGCAATGAAAACAACAGATAGAAAAGACTAACAGAAAAATGAATGACGGTGGAGAAACAGAAGAAACTAGAACAATGTTTTCGGAGGAAAACATAAGTCCCCCACCAGTTTGAACAGACCTATCCTGGTGTGTGTGTGTGGTCGATGGGCGCCATTTTCCAAAATCTAAGCCCTAGTGTGACCTTGAAAATCGGGTCAAGGTCCCCAAAATCTAAACAGTTCTTGTCCCTATCTCAACAATATAGCTATATAAGTTTAGTCAAAATCCATCCATTCTTTCTGGAGATAGGGTGCAGAAAAACCATTTTCTAACAATCTGAACCCTCCTGTGACCTTGAAAATGAGGCCAAGGTCACCAAAGTCTAATCAGTTCTTTTTTGTGCCACAACAATATAGTTGTGCAAGTTTGGTCAAAATCCATCCATTCCTTCATGAGATAGGGTGCAGACAAGCCATTTTTCAACAATCTAAGCCCTTGTGTGACCTTGAAATGGGATCAAGGTCACCAAAATCTAATCAGTTCTTTTCCATGTCACAACAATATAGATGTACAAGCTTAGTCTAAATCCACCCATTCATTCTGGAGACAGCGTGCAGACAAGCCGTTTTCCAACAATATGAGCCCTCCTGTGACCTTGAAAATGGGGTCAAGGTCACCAAAATCTAATCAGTTCTTTTCCATGGCTCATGTGACCTGGAAAATTGGATCAAGGTCATCAAAATCTAATCAGTTCTTTTACATGTCCCAGCAATCTAGATGTGCCGGTATAGTCAAAATCCATTTGTTCCTTCAGGAGATAGGGTGCAGACAAGCAATTTTCCAGCCTTTTCCAACAATCTTAGTCCTCATGTGACCTTGAAAATGGGGTCAAGGTCATCAAAATCTAACCAGCATTTTCCCCCCACCCAATGATAAATTTGTGTAAGTTTGGCCAAAATCCATCCATTCATTAAGGAGACAGAGTGCAGACAAGAGGCTACACTGAAGGGATCCACACTAAAATCAATATGTCCCCACCACCTATGGTGGGGGATGGGGGACCTAATAAAAATGTGCCCCCTTACCCCATCACATCCATCACTACCTAAATATTTGGACTGGCAAGTCTATTAACCATTAACACTTTCCTGGTAAATTCAGCAGCATCAAATTCACAGCATTTTTTTTCTTCTAATTTTCCACTTTGTCTGGGAGACAATTTGCATACAATATCAAAATCCTTATTCTAGAACTATAAGAACAAAAGACCAAGAAGCTACAGTATTGCTGAGAGCATCAAGGGCAAAATTTGTATCCGACATAAACAGTGAATGACGTAAAATTCCAAACACTTTATTTCTTTCTTTTTTGGCCTAAATTTTGCTTTTTATGTACAGTTATTGACCTTCAATGACTATCTTGAGCTATCAGAAGAATTTCATAGGGACACAAAAACTAGTTCAAATTAGCCATATGTGTTCAAGCTATTTGAGGTTCGACTGTAGTTGTTTCTTTAAATGCTTAGTAGAATGGCAAACAGTGTAGCCTGATCTTGGTTTACACTGTTTGCATGTGCCATTTTGTCAGAAACCTTGGTATATGAAATTTAAGAACATTTACCATACATATGAAAGCAAATTTGAGCTGAGAGTCAACTTTACTGTCAACAATCATTCAGTTAACCATGTTGTGCCACAAGTCAGATGATACTGATGTAAGTGTGACTAGATGTATCCTTCCTAATGCTGAGCACAAAGCAAAGAGCAGCTAGCATCAGTTTTAGAGTCTCAGGTTTTATTAGCTTGTTTGTATTGGAGTTTTACGGCTCTGTCAACACTGGTAAGGTCATGTCAAGCCACTTCTGGTGGGCATGCATGTCAATTGGTGATCAGGAGGTGGTGGGTTCTATCCAAGCCAGATCTGGCAGCATTCTTTTGGAAATATTTTCTACGATCATTCTCTCCCTTCCGCTTATTCAAGAAGGGCAGTTGTCAGTTTCTGGCAAAAGAGTGTGACTATGCCTGCCCAGGAAAAAGTCTGGTTAGGTAATTGACTGCACTTGACATGACCCTAATGGGTTGACTGGGCCATAAAACCTCAACACAACAATGACCTCTCCTGGGCAGGGTTAGTCCTCTAAGCGGTCAACCAGTACTCGTGCAAATGCTTTTGCCAGTAAGCGACAACTACCCTTCTTAAATCAGTGGAAGGGGGAGAATGACGGTAGAAAGGATTTCATAATCTCCATGAAAGTTATGTGGCCAGGATCTGCTGTCAGACGTGCTACAGACTACTGAGAAAGGTTTAGGTATATGACTCCCACTGGATATTGAACCAACAACTCCCAATCCCAATACAGAAGCTCTGTCAACTAAGCCACTCAGACTGGTCTTTCAGTAAGACATTTTTTGCCTGATGCTTTACTAAGAAGTAAATACAACAGTATGCTCCGATTTAACCTTCACCCATCTCTGGGTAGATTCAACAGAACACAAATCAATGCTGTTCTTACTTTTCACAGAAAATAGGACACAGTTTGCAGGAATTGTCAACGCATTTTCTGCAAAACAAAAAAAAAAAAAAAAAAAAAAAAATAAGAAAAATATTTCAAAACATCATCAGTTCTGCTGAAATTTTTACATAGCATGCTAAGTGATAATGCAAAATTTTTGTTGTAATGGCTAACACACACACACACACACACACACACACACACACACACACACACACACACACACACACACACACACACACACACACACACACACACACACACACACACAAAATATTCTATGTATTGGCTAAAATACATTTTAATATTTTAATTTGTTTCCATAGTAAAAAAAAATGACTGCAAATTATGCACCAACTGAGAGAGTAAGAAGTTCAGAGGCAGTTTTTAATAACCCTTGTCATGCTGAATAAATTAAGATGTCACACCCACTTCTAATTTTCTGCCAGTCAGATTGCTTGATCCAGATTCTTGCTATAAATTCACATACTTAATGGCAAACAGTGCAGATCCAGATCAGTTGGCTTTTTCAGAAGCTGAAATGATCTGGATCTACCCTGTTTGAAAAGGCAGAGTATATCTGGGTTCAGCGAGACAAGGGTTAATAAGTACTTTACTTGCTCAAAATATCTAAATGTTTCACAATATTGTTATGAAACCTCAATAATTAAGTATCAGTGGGGAAAAGCAAAAAAAAAAATATTTTCTTACAAAAAGTTTTAAAAAAAAATCTGTTTAATGCAGAAATTGCATAAGTTTTGGCAGTAAATTTAATTTTGACTTAATTTTAGGGACAAAGCACAGAAATAGAAAAGACAAATTGTTTCTGATAATTTAAGATTCTGCCAATTAATCAAAACTAAAATGTTCTCATTTAGAAGAAAATGTCAAGCAAAAAAGATCTTTCCAAGTGATGTCGAAAGTGCAGTAAGCACTAGGGCAGACAAGCCTGAGAAAATAGTGTAGACCCAGATCAGATGCCGCAGAATGAGGCATCTGATCTGGGTTAAAATGTTTGCTACTCAACCAGCAGTTATTTTAAACCCATCCACAGACAGTAAAAACGACTTGTTCAACTTTTAGGATAACTAAGTTGTGGTTCATTGGTTGTTTTGGAGATTAATGGCCCAGTCAACAATATTAAGGTAATGTCGAGCCATTCAGTTTACCTTACCACACTTTTAACCCTTGTCCTGCTGAATAAATTAAGATGTCACACCCACTTCTAATTTTCAGCCAATCAGAACACTTGATCCTGATGTTTGCTATAAATTCACAAACTTAATGGCAAACAGTGCAGATCCAGATCAGTTGGCTTCTTCAGAAGCCAACTGACCTGGATCTACACTGTTTGCAAAGGCAGGGTATATCTGGGTTCAGCAGGACAAAGGTTAATCTGGGAAGGCTTAGTCCTCTGTGTCCGAACATTGAGGGTAAATAGGCGAGGAAAGACGATCAGTCTTGTTTCCTCTTACACGAGTTCCATTAAGTAGTTTCTCTGTTCACAGTAATTGTTTTCAGGTCAGAGACTTTGAAACTTGATTATAAAAGACACACTTCGACATTTCTTCCTTTTAAGTGGACTTGATATAATATGGTAGCTTTTCTGTCACTTTTACAAGGGAGATAACTCTTGTGACTTCCTCATTTTATTCTTACCATACACCAATCCTCTTCTGAATAGTGGTCTTCTCTAAAAAGAAAGATCTTTTCAGATGGGTACAACATCAATCTAGACAGTTTTTGTTGAATTTGGAGTTTTAAGGCCTGATCAACATTGTTTGGGTCATAATGAGCCAATCGATTAACCTGCTCACATTTTCCCTGCACAAGCTTTGAGTCTCTTAGCAATTAATAAATGCCGTAATACCCTAAGTAGTGGGTCAGATAGGCCTTTGCAAACAGCGTAAAATCCAGATCAGACACATCATTCTGTGGTGTCTGATCAGGGTCTACACTGTTCGCCTTACATACAGTAATATTAGACATGTCAATAGGTGGTAGAATGGACTATTCCAATATAAGGACAAGTATGGTAAGTAGCTAAGGTGTCCCAATAATTCACGGATATGGTACTTTGTGCACATACTTCAACCACTAACTGACAACTACCCTTTTTGAATTAGTGGACTGCAGAAATTATTTCCATGAAAGTTATATGGCCAAGATGCCATTCAAACTTGCTAACCCTGGATCTGCAGTTGGACATATACTACAATTTAGACAGTTGCCTCCCCTGAAAATTTATCAACTCCTCTTAAATAATATCAACTTTCTTATAACCCACTGAGAAAAAATGCTGCAATCACTGAGAAAAATGACTTCCTTTTCTGATCATAGGCAGCCAATTCTTTCCATACAGAGACGACTACTTTTCAGAAGGGAGGCAAATTTTTTTTTGACACAGATGCCTCCCCTGAAAGCATATCAGTTCACCTTAAAGAATATCATATTTCCTATAACCCATTCAGAACAAGAGGCCCACGGGCCACAACTCGCTCACCTGAGTGAAACCGCCACTGCAGATATGCAGATGGCATGCAACATTTTTCCAATACTCTTATGACAAGGCAATGGCTTAAACAGTTTTTGAAATATCTTGCTTACAAGGTTAAAATGCTGAAATTTTCTAAATGTTACAAGTAAAATAAGTCACCCCCAATGCCTCCTACCAACTTTTGAGTCAACTGGTACTTCGGTGCAGTAGAAGAAGCAAAAAATAGATTTTCAAGATGGCTGCCATCTTGGATTTCCGATCGGAATGATTATAGCTATTTTCTGATCTACAAGTCACCCTGATGCTTCCTACTAAGTTTCAAGTCAATTGACTTTTAGTTTTAAGAGAAGAAGCGAAAAATAGATTTTCAAGATGGCTGTCATGGAGGCCATCTTGGATTTCTAATTGGCACGATTTGAGCTATTTTTTATGTACAAGTCATCCCGATGCTTCCTAGCAAGTTTGGAGTCAATTGGCCTTTCGGTTCAGGAGAAGAAGCGAAAAATAGCTTTTCAAGATGGCTGCCATGGTGGCCATCTTGGATTTCTAATCAGCACAATTTTAGCTATTTTTGATTTATAAGTCACCCCAATGCTTCCTAACCAGTTTGGAGTCAACTGGCTTTTGGGTTTCGGAGTAGAAGCGAAAAATAGATTTTCAAGATGGCTGCCATGGTGGCCATCTTGGAATTTGGACCGACATGATTTTAGCTATATTTGATCTACAAGTCACCCTGATGCTTCCTAGCAAGTTTGGAGTCAATTGGCCTTTCGGTTCAGGAGAAGAAGCGAAAAAGATTTTCAAGATGGCGGCCATGGCGGCCATCTTGGATTTCCGATTGGAACGATTTTAGCTATTTTTTTTATCTACATTTCACCCTGATGCTTCCTACCAAGTATCGAGTCAATTGGCCCTGGGGTGTAGGAAGAGTAGGCCTTTAAAGCAATTGTTCACGCCGCATGACCCATGATGGACGACGGACATTGACTGACCACAATAGCTCACCATGCGGACTTCATGCTCAGGTGAGCTAAAAATCTGAGCAAATTTGGCTCAGTGGCTTCAGAGAAGTCGTCAAATTCTCAACAATTTTCCCATATAAATGTTATGGGGCTCATACAAATGCATGGGGAAGCAAACTTGACCTTGCCGTAAAAAGGTCAAATGTCAACGTACGATAATCTTTTCAGCAATTTTGGTAGATCTCCTGTCCCTGATGATTTGTGCACAGATTTAGCCCCAAGGCATCCTCAGTTCTGAAGAAGAAGATTTTTAAAGGGTCTTACCATATATGGGCATGGTGGCCATCTTGGTCGACCTACCGCGACCATTTTAGCAATCTTTCGTTCCCCTGACTTAAGAAGGCACAATATGAAATGTGAGCAAATTTGGCTCAGTGGCTTCAGAGAAGAAGAAATTTAAAATTCTCAACAATTTTCCTATTCAAATGTATGGGGCTCATACAAATGCATAGGGAAGCAAACTTGATCCTGCCGTAAAAAGGTCAAATGTCAACGTACGACAATTCTTTTGGCAACTTTGGTAGACCTCTCCTTCCCGATGATTTGTGCAAAGATTCAGCCCCAAGGCATTCTCGGTTCTGGAGAAGAAGATTTTTAAAGGTTTTTACCATATATGGGCATGGCGGCCATCTTGGTCAACGGACCGCGACAATTTTAGCAATCTTTTGTTTCCCCACACTAAGGTGGCTCCATATGAAATTTGAACAAAATTAGCTCAGAGGCTTCAGAGGATAAGTCGTTTGAAACTCTTAACAATTTTCCCATTCAAATGTATAGAGCTCATACAAATGCATAGGGAAGCGAACTTGACCTTGCCGTAAAAAGGTCAAACATCAACATACGACAATTCTTTTAGCACCTTTGGTTGACCTCTCGTCCCCGATGATTCATGCAAAGATTCAGCCCCAAGGCATCCTCGGTTATGGAGAAGAAGATTTTTAAAGGTTTTTACCATATATGGACATGGCGGCCATCTTGGTCAACGGACCATGACAATTTTAGCAATCTTTCGTTCCCCCACCCTAAGGTGGCTCCATATGAAATTTGAACAAAATTAGCTCAGAGGCTTCAGAGGAGAAGTCGTTTGAAACTCTTAACAATTTTCCCATTCAAATGTATAGAGCTCATACAAATGCATAGGGAAGCGAACTTGACCTTGCCGTAAAAAGGTCAAACGTCAACGTACGACAATTCTTTTAGCAACTTTGGTTGACCTCTTGTCCCCGATGATTCGGGCAAAGATTCAGCCCCAAGGCATCCTCGGTTATGGAGAAGAAGATTTTTAAAGGTTTTTACCATATATGGGCATGGCGGCCATCTTGGTCAATGGACCGCGACAATTTTAGCAATCTTTTGTTTCCCCACACTAAGGTGGCTCCATATGAAATTTGAACAAAATTAGCTCAGAGGCTTCTGAGGAGAAGTCGTTTGAAACTCTTAACAATTTTCCCATTCAAATGTATAGAGCTCATATAAATGCATAGGGAAGCGAACTTGACCTTGCCGTAAAAAGGTCAAACGTCAACGTACGACAATTCTTTTAGCAACTTTGGTTGACCTCCCGTCCCCGATGATTCATGCAAAGATTCAGCCCCAAGGCATCCTCGGTTATGGAGAAGAAGATTTTTAAAGGTTTTTACCATATATGGGCATGGCGGCCATCTTAGTCGACGGACCGCGACCATTTTAGCAATCTTTCGTTCCCCCACCCTAAGGAGGCTCCATATGAAATTTGAGCAAAATTGGCTCAGCGGCTTCAGAGGAGAAGTCGTTTGTAAATGTTAACGGACGGACGGACGGACGGACGGACGGACGCACGGACGGACGGACGGACGGACGGACGGACGGACGGACGACGGACGAAAAGTGATC
The DNA here is from genome assembly GCA_964016985.1 of Anodontia alba. Classification (NCBI taxonomy): domain Eukaryota; kingdom Metazoa; phylum Mollusca; class Bivalvia; order Lucinida; family Lucinidae; genus Anodontia; species Anodontia alba. Next base: position 6,320,708 of record OZ024832.1, on the reverse strand, counting down.
ACAATAGCTCATCCTGAGCAGAGCTCAGGTGAGCTAAAAATGCTGCAAAACATTTCTTCCAATACCATCGGGGCACCAATACTTATCAGAAGGGAGGTAAAACAGTGTTGAGATTTACCTCCTCCTGAAAGAGTATGAATTCACCTTAAAGCGCCAGTCACAACAATTGTCGTCTGCTTTGTCGTCTGCCGGTTACTTTAAAAGTCATTATTGCAAACAGTGTGGACCCAGATCAGACTGCTCCTTTAGCTATATGCAAAATGTAAGTTTGAAAAGTTTGCGAGAAGATGCAACAGACGACATAGCGCAGACAACATTTTCAGATGCAGTCTTTCTTGGCGCTTTAAAGGTTAATAACCCAATCTAACAAATGTTGCAAATAATTTCTTCAGATACCATTGGCGAGACAATTCTTTCCTTATAGAGAAGACTACTTTTCAGAGGGGAGGCAAAACAATGTTGATAGGGTTACCTCCCCAGAAAACGTATGGATTCATCTTAAGGGATATTATCTTTCTTATAATCCATTCAGACAAATGCTGCAAATAATTTTTTCAGACGTAACTTCCTCTTCTGACCATATTTACCATAAATATTCAAACAGACACATCTGAGCAAATGAAACAGACCATGATCCAACTGTTCCTTAACCCTTTCTTGCTGAACACGACATGCCCTGTCTTAGCAAACAGTGTAGATCCAGATCATTTGGCTTCTAAAGAAGCCAACTGATCTGGATCTGCACTGTTTGTCATTAACTATGTGAATTTCTATCAAAAACTAGGATCAAGTAATCTGATTGGCTGGAAATTAGAAGTGGGCGTGGCATCTTAAATTATTTGGCATGAGAAGGGTTAAAGACTGCCATTCAGCAGCATATTTTAGCCTTGACAACTCTCTGCACATATTCAGCATATGAAATTTTAAATATTTTTCTTATTTTTTTGCCCAGAAAATAGGCTTTGACATTTCATTTTCTGGGAAAAATAAGAATATTTTTTTTTAATGATGAGCCAGGACCTAATGACCATAAGTGCAGTCTACTGTCTGTAACCAACTACTGAGACTCCTTAACCCTTGTCATGCTGAATAAATTAAGATGCCACGTCCATTTACAATTTTCAGCCAATCAGATTACTTGATCCATGTTGTTGATATAAATTCACATACTTAATGGCAAACAGTGCAGATCCGGATCAGTTGGCTTCTTCAGAAGCCAACTGATCTGGATCTACACTGTTTGCAAAGGCAAGGTATATCCGGGTTCAGCAGGACTAGGGTTAACCTCTTACCATACTGATCCTAAAATTTGAATGAAGGGGAATCAATGTAGACCCTGAACAGATGCTGCATTCTGCAGCATCTGATCTCGGTCTATCTACACTGTTTGCTCAGGCCTGCCTCTCTAAATAAATAGGGTAAACAGAATACCTAAAACCATGCAGAGGTTTATTTCTGACACATGATAGGTAAGTATTCCTGTTGATCTGACTAAAAACTGCTGAATGAGTGGTGAACAGTGTAGACCCTGATCAGATGCTGCAGATAGCAGCATCTGATCTGAGTCTACACTGTTTGCTCAGGTCTGTGCGTCCAAATACTTAGGGCAAATACTAAAATCTGGGCATCTGCACTAAGAATATACCCCCGAGCACCCTTGTTTCTTGTGACTAATATTAATTATATATGATGCACAGTGCACAAAAAAGGCTTTCATGTAATTTACAGACAACTCAAGCCCTGATCAGCCTGCACATTTGTGCAGGCTGATCTGGGCCTTTGTTGTCTGCATACAGAATCAATGGCTACTGTAATATGTAGATGGCTACTGTAATATGTAGAGAATGTTCAGATCAGACTGCACTGATGCCCATGCTGATATGGACCTACATTGTCTGCAACCTGCACAAGGGCCCATTTTGTGTGTTACATTTCATATGGGCAGTGCCATGCAAAAACATGTCTTTGGGCATATGGGGAAATCAAATGCAGCAGCGCAGTCTGATCAGGGCCTTCACTGTCTGCTAACAGAATCACTGGATACTACAGAATGTATGAATGGAGAGCAAAGGTGAAGATGATACTTTGCACATGGGCAGGATGATCTGAAATTGCACATTTTGCATCTATTTGAAAGCACTTTTTCGCTTGATGCAGCTCATATGATCAAAGCCCAAAAACTGAAGGTCTGATTTAGAAACAGACAATTTATATCTAATTTCTACCACATTTTCATCAGTTTGCTTCACAAAGCCATCAGAAAGATAACGTCAAATGACGATTTTTAAAATTTACAGCAAATGAAGAAAAAGGTTTTTGATTATAGTATGCTTTTATTAGGTATCAGTTAAGTAATGGAGTTTTAACTCTTGTCCTGCAGAATAAATTAAGATGCCACACCCACTTCTAATTTTCAGCCAATCAGATTACTTGATCCAGATTGTTGCTATACAATTTACATATTTAATGGCAAACAGTGCAAATCCAGATCAGTTGGCTTCTTCAGAAGCCAAGTGATCTGGAGCTACAATGTTTGCAAAGGCAGGGTACATCCGGGTTCAGCAGGACAAGGGTTAAGTTTCAAATCTTTATTCCATTTCAGAACAGAAAACGAAGGCATTTTTTTTTTATTTTTTCCAGGCAAAAAGTATTACAGGTATTGAAACCTCATTGTCCAAAGCCGAGGAATGTAACTCCTCAACCATGTGGATGCTTCAAAAGACATTCTTGTCAAAGTATTGTATATTAAAAATATTTCCATGGCAACAGATACAGAATGAAACAATACTTGACATTTACTGAACAAAATGTTATCACTATAAAGCTTTTTGAACTGCCTGTTCCATTTTTATCAATCATCAAAAAGCACAATCAGCAGCACATGCAACTAGCAAGCCTTCTGAACTGACTCTCAACATTTTTATCATTGATCAACAACTATAACCAGCAACATAGGCAACTAGCAGCTAGATAATTTTCCTATGAAACTTCCTCCCCACTTCTTCAAACATCCTTGATCAGCCTCCCTACCTCCTGATAAGAAGGGGTATCCACATTTGATTTTTCTGATTTCTCCATGAAAACATATGTTGTAGGAACTCAAAATAAGAAACAAGAGCACTGCAAGTGGGGCAATATACACCCGTTCACCATTTAATCACATGGATGAAGTTTTAATGGGAATCGTTAATAGCGCTGTTAAAGGAAAGGGCAAAGACTAATCTCAAAACAATATGAGCTGCTCCACATCATGATCTAACTATATATCAAGTTTCAGCTTGATCAGATGTAAACTGTAGGAGGAGTTAGACGGAAAATAAAAGAACAGAAAATTTAAAAAGGGCATAAATATTAATATTTGGTGGACTGCAACCTTGAATATATATGAGCTGCTCCACATCATGGTTGGACTATTAGACAAGTTTCAGCTTGATTGGATGTACTCGATAGGAGGAGTTGATGGGAAGTAAACTGTAGGAGGAGTCAGCTAACATATTTGGTGGACTGCAACCTCGAAACAATATGCAATGCTCTACATCATGGTCTAACTATATATCAAGTTTCAGCTTGATCAGATGGAATCTACAGGAGGAGTTAGCCGGAAACGAAAAAATTTTCAAAGGGACAAAACTCTGTTAACATTTGGTGGACTGTAACCTCGAAACAAATAATTATGTGCTGCTCCAAATCATAGTCTAACTATATATTAAGTTTCAGCTTGATTGGATGTAATCTACAGTTCACCAGAAATAAAATGTCTACAAAAAATTTCAAAGGGGCATAACTTTATTAATATTTGGTGGACTGTGACCTTGAAACAATATGCACTGCTCTACAACATGGTCTAATATATATCTAGTTTCAGCTTGATCAGATGTAATCTATATAAGGGAAATTAGCAAGAAACAAAATGTGTACAAAAATTTTCAAAGGGACATAACTCTGTTAATATTTGGTGGATTGCAAGCTTGAAACAATATGCACTGCTCCACATCATAGTCTAACTATATATCAAGTTTTAGCTTGATTCGATGTAAACTGTAGGAGCAGTTAGCCGGAAAAGAAATGTTTACAAAAAAAATTCATAGGGGCATAACTCTTTTTAATATTTGGTGGACTGTAACCCAAAACAATATGCACTGCTCAATATCATAGTCTATAACTATGTATTAAGTTTTAGCTTGATCGGACGTAAACTGTTGGAGGATTTAGCCGAAAATGAAATGTTAAACAAAAATTTTCAAAGGGCCATAACTCTGTTAATATTTAGTGGACTATCTCGAAATAATATGCGCTGCTCCATATATCAAGGTCTAACTATATATCAAGTTTCAGCTTGATCAGATGTAAACTGTAGGAGGAGTTATCCAGAAGGAGTTATCGGGAAAAGTTTACAGATGGACGGGCCAACAGACGGATGCCAAGGTGCATAACATAATACGACCGTTTTCAAAAGGGCATATAAAAAAACTAGAATGCACATTTGATGCCACGCCATTGCAAATCCCCACGTTCATTGCTAATGTTGCTAATAGGATGACAAACTGAGGGAAGGACAAACAGACAGACAGACTTTGTCTTGCACACCCTTACCATGAGGGGAGATCATATAGCAAGTTTGGTTAAATTCCGCCCAGTGTTTTAGGAAGAGATAGCCTGACGGACAGACGGCCAGATGCCGGATGGACACACACACGTAAAAATAATGCTGCTCTCGCACCCATGAGAGGTAGTGATGTAGCAAGTTCGGTTGAATTCCGCCCAGTGGTTTAGGAGGCGATAGCATGATGGACAGATGGACAGATGAATGCACAGACAGATGGAAAGTTATTTTGCTCTCGCAAACCCTTACTATGAGGGGAAGTGATGTAGCAAGTTTGTTTATATTCCGCCCAGTGATTTAGGAGAAGATGGCGTGGCAGACAGATGGTCTGACAATGGATGCACAGTCAGACATACAGAAAAATAATGTAATGCACACTCTTACCATGTGGGGAAGTGATGTAGCAAGTTTGGTTGAATTCCGTCCATTGATTTAGGAAGAGATAGCATGATGGACATATGGACGGACGGCGGAGTCATGAAAGGACAAAGACGCATGGAAAAATAATGTGCACCCTTACCATGAGGGGAAGTGATGTTGCAAGTTTGGTTTAATTCTGCTCAGTGGTTTAGAAGATAGCATGACATACAGATTGACAGAGGACAGACAGGTGGATGCACGGAAAAATAATGTTGCTCTCACACACCCTTGCCATAAGGGGAACTGATGTAGCAAGTTTGGTTAAATTCTACCCATTTGTTTAGGAGGAGATAGCGTGAAGGACAGATGGAAGGATGACGGATGCATGGACATGCGCAAGGAAAAATAATGTTGTTCTAGCACACCCATACCACGAGGAGAAGTGATGTAGCAAGTTTGGTTGAATTCCACCCAATGTTTAAGGAGACAGCATGACTGACAGATCGACCAACAACAAATGGACTGACAAATGCATGGAAAAATTATGTTGCTCTCACACACTCTTACCATCAGGGGAAGCGATGTCACAAGTTTGGTAGAATTCACAGAATTCCACCCAGTGGTTTAGGAGATAGCATGATGGATGGACAGACAGATGGACGGATGGATTGAGGTGTTTACAATATCCCCAATGCTTTTTTTTAAAAGAGCGCCGGGATAAACAATACTTTTTGGTTGAGAAAAGGACATTATCAGTAGCTATGGCCTCTACTGAGAAGGTTTGGCTCTATTATCACCACTGCCTCTTCACTTTTTACAGACAGATTACTAATAGTTGTTAGTTGAGAATTTCTTATTAAAACCAGTCATAGTATTGGTAGCTTGATTATTTTCTCGGCTGCCAATAGCTTCTCTAACTGAAGAAATATCTCTGCTGGATTAACTCTAATGGATCAGAGAGGTAAGCAGCTGCTGTGGAATCATTGGAGTGATTAATTTTTACCTTTTAATACAACAACTGTCGTCTGCTATGTGTCTGCTTGTGATTTTAAAAGTCATTTTTGCAAACAGTGATCTGGGTCCACACTGTTTGCCTGCATGTAAAAATAGGTTTGAAAAGATTGCAAGAATATTCAGCAGATGATATAAACAGAGGACATTTTCAGATGCATGTTTTCTTGGCATTTTAAGGGTTAATGCACTAAGCAAATTAGTAGCAGACTACATTCTAAAATTGATCATTTTGGTACTTTTTAGAGAAAATAAGATATGAATTTTCATGTGAATTGTTATTAGGTATCAGTTGAGAAATGTAGTTTTACGTTTTAACACATAGCACTATGGGAAAAAATTTCCGCAGGCAACATTTGGAATTACTTTTCTTATTTTTCCTAGAAAAAAAAGATTTGACACTTCATGCAAATTGTCTCCCAAGAAGACAGTTTGCATGAAGTGTCAGATCCATTTTCTACAAAAAAAATGATAAAATATCATTTTGTCATCTGCTGAATTTGTTCACAGCATGGAAAGTATTACAGTGCTTAGCAAATTTGTAGCAGACGACATTCAAAAATTTTTATTTTGATATTTTTCAAAGAAAGTAAGACTTGGCACTTCATGTGAATGATCTGCCAGGCAGATGATTCACATGAAATGTAAAGCCTTATTTCTCTGAAAATGTTAGAAAAAAAAAAATGAATGTGTTGCCTGCTGTGGTTGTGAATAGTGCTTTATGGGTCAAGTCTTGATATTTCTTCCTGTAGCTTTGATTTCTTTGGCCCAATCATCAACAGGCCATTTGAGATGAAACAGCGAATATTCAAATTTTATAACTGGATAATTATAGAATTTAAATTGGAATATCTGTACACGTATGTTAATTTTTTTTTTTCTCTCTCAACCCTACCCATATATTTTATTATTTTTCTTATATTGTTTCATTATCTATATGCATTTATTTCTTACATTCAACCAATAAATTATCATTAACATTTATTTTTGTTTCCAGCCTTCAAGTGCTAATCACAACTGCAGCAGATAATATTTTTATATATTTTTTTTCTTTTTTTCCAGAGAAAATAAGGCTTGACATTACATATGGATCATCTACCCAGCAGATGATTCACACGAATTGTCAAGCCATATTTTCTTAAAAACTAAGAATAATTTAGAATGTCATCTGCTTCAATTGTTTACTTAGCTCTTTAAGGGTTAATATCTTTCTTTCTACTTTTAGCAAACTACAATTTGAAAAGATAATTTGCATGAGATGTCAATCCTTTTTTTTGTGGGATAAATAATGATAATGAAAAAAAAATATCTGTAGCAATTTATGTTCAGCAGGTTAAACGTCAATTATCGTATTTACTGTAAGTATTGGGGTAGCCTTGCCCAAGGCTTAGAAATATACATATATATTTTTTGGCTTATTGATCTCTGTGGCTAGTCTACAGATAATATGGTCTGGATTTCTAATATATTTCAGAGACAACCACAGAAGAAAAGTTCACCCATAGACTATATAGCTAAACATTGAATCAAAAAGTAGAATGTAAATGAAAAAAAAAAAAAATAATAATAATAATAAGTAAACAAAAAGTGACAAACATACTTATATAATTGCCTAGTAGCTAGGCTAGTATTGGGGCAGATATGCCATATAATCAGGCATTTGATCAGAGTCTACACCCTTTTTTAATCACCAAGATATGTCTTAACGTTTAACATGCTGGATATTAATTTCAGCAGAAGACAATTTGAAATAAATCTTATTTTTCCTGGTTTTATGCAAATTGTCTCTAAATATTGTTTCCTAAGCATGAAATGTCACAGCCAATTTTCAGGAAAAAATAAGAAAAATCTCATGAATTTTTCACTTGCTGAGTTTGCCCATAGAGTGGTAAAGGTTAACCCTTGTCCTTCTGAATAAATTAAGATGCCACACGCATTTCTAGTTTTCAGCCGATCAAATTAATTGATCCCGATTGTTGATATAAATTCAGATACTTAATGGCAAACAGTGCAGATCCAGATCAGTTGGCTTCTGAAGAAGCCAACTGATCTGGATCTACACTGTTTGCAAAGTCAGGGCATATCCGGGTTCAGCAGGACTAAGGTTATAATAGAGGTTATTATCAGACTGGATGGGCTGTATTTAAATTCAGCTAATTGCAGGGAACATCTTTGACTTCAAACTGTCTGACCACTACAAGTCAGCAGGATACACATACCTATCTTTTACAAATAATCTCTTATCAATCATCTACACAAATAAGAAAATTTCTTACCAAATATCTTACTAGAATCAGAGTTTGGTGTTTTTTCCAAGAAGTTTTTGATTTAATTTCATTTTGCGTTTTACAGCCCAGTCATGCCAACTTACACTTTTCCTGGGCAACCTTAGTCCACTAAATGTCCTCTAGCCAGTACTTTGCGCACATACTTACGCCAGTTTGTTTGTTTGATTTGGGCTTAACGTCTCTTTCAACAATCTTTCAGTCATATCATGACGGTGTCTGGATGTGACAGGGAGCTCAATGCTCACTTTTAGAGAGCTGCCTCACTGAAATATCATGCCCCAGACACTTTGACATGATATTCCACCCAGTCACATTATACTGACACTGAGCTGACCAGTTTCAATTCCTAGCTCAACTTTCTTAATGCTGAGCGCCAAGAGCAGCTAGTACCATTTTTAAAGTCTTTGGTATGACCAGGCCGGGGATCGAACCCGCAACCTCCAGGTCACAGAGCAGACGCTCTACCACTGAGCCACTGTGCCGGTACTTATGCCAGTAAACTGACAACTGCGCTTTTTGAATCAGTGACAGGTGGAGAATGACCGCAAAAGTTATTGCAAATTCAAACTCCATGAAAGTTACATGGCCAAGCAGGGATTTGAACTTGAGACCCCTGGATCTGCTATCAGATGTGCTTTTGATTGCACTATGAAGCCTGGCATTCCAAGAAATGATCAGGGCCCAGTTGTTCAAAGCTAACGATGTCGTTAGTTAACGATTCGTTAAAATTTACATCGAGTGATACGCAAATATGTTGAAAATTTTTGCTGAAAAAATGTGAGTAGCTTTTGCAGTGCAAAAGCTACTCACATTTTTTCAGCAAAAAATATCAGAATATTGTATATTGAATCCGCTAAAATAGTTAACGAAATGACCCTTAACGAGCTCGTTAAGCTAACCACACTTTGAACAACTGGGCCCAGATGGGTAAAGTAAATCAACAAAGAAAGCCATGATCTGCCTGCAGATGTTAAAGATGTATGCCAGTTCATATCTAACAAATTTTCATTTGGCCCAATTAACCCTAGTCCTGCTGAACCTGGATAAGTACTACCTTTGCAAACAGTGTAGTACCAGATCAGTTGGCTTCTGGACAGATCTGGATCTGCACTGTTTGCCATTAAGTATGTGAATTCATATCAACAATCTGGATCAAGTAATCTGATTGGCTGAAAATTGGAAGTAGGCATAATATCACAATTTATTCAGCATGACAAGGGTTAACCCTTAAAGCACAAAGCAAATTTATAGTAGATCATTTAATTTACGAAAACGTGCCTATTTAAATATATTGAAAATTTCACCACCAAAAACTGGAGGTTTTCAGATAGAAATTCTGATATTTTTCATATTTCCGCTCAAAACATAGATTGTGGGTACTTGTTAGAACCGCCTTGCCAAGGCGGTTCTCAAAACATAGATTGTGGGTACTTGTTAGAACTGCCTTGCCAAGGCGGTTCTAAAGAGTTATCACACTCTATGTTTTTGAGCAGAAATAAGAAAAATAATGTAAACCCCTGTAAACCCCAGTTTTACTGTGTAAAAGTGGGGTTTCAGGGGGTCAAAATTATATAGGTATGTTTTCGTGATGTGACATTCTAGAACTGACTTTGCTGAGTGTTTCTTTCCAGAGAAAATAAGACTCAACATTTCATGTGATTCATCTACTATATATCAAGCCTTATTTTCTAATAAAATAAAAATTTCAAAGTGTCTGTAGTTATGTTAGTTTGTTTGTGGTGAGATTTTACAGCCCAGTTAACCAATTGAGGTCATGTTGAGCGTGGCAAGTTCATACATGCCATAAGCTGTGGACTAAAATCTGTGAGATAAAGCAAAATTTTAAGGGAGATTTGACAAAATTCTGTGAGACTTTCTTAAACAGCACTTTGAAGCTCCCCCAATATAGACTGAAGTCTTTCTTTTCATGTAAGAAGCTTCTGAAAACCAGAGCAGTGTGTGATTTATGTTTAATTCTTTATAAAATCTGTTGTAAAATGGTCTGAAAAATCTGTGAGATTCGAAATTTTGCAGGGAACTGCCTTCCAGATGGGTCAAATTTTGTGAAATTTTATCTCACATGGTGAGATATGGCATGTATGCTAGTTTATCTAACAATATTTTTACTGGACAGGCTTAGTCCTTTAAACGGTTAACAGTACTGTGCACATTCTTTCGCCAGAAACTGACAACTGCCCTTCTTGAATCAGTGGAAGGGAGAGAATGCCCATAGAAAATATTTCCTGATCAATCTCCACGAAAGAATGTTACCCGGCAGGGCTTGAACCCCCAACCTTCTGATCACCAGTTGGACATGCATCTAACTGTGCCACCGAGACTGGATGCTGTAGTTATGATTCGCATTTCAGCGCTAATCATAACTACATCAGATGACACTTTGAAATGATGACATCACATATCATGCATGAATGAAGATGTCACATATACATGACTACTATGCATTATGCATGATTGCTTCATCTTTCTTGTATTGCTAAGTATGTGACGAGATAACAAGTTTAGCCATACTTTTCCACTAATGAATTTTCTCCTTTATGATTCTTTTATATCTGACCCAGTGTCAAACACAGTATGAATTTTAGGACAAACAGGAAAAGTGTTTTTATTGGACACCTAATGCCTTATGTACCCACTTACTGCGCATTGACATCAGCACTAAGCAAAATTGTATAAGACATCGATCAAAATGTTATTGTTATTTTTTAGAGAAAATAAGGTTTTACATATCATGTGAATCACCTACTAGAGAGAGTTCGAAAGTTTTGCCCTCTCAAAAATTCAGCAAAAAAAAAAAAAAAAAAAAAAATAGCAGAAAAAATTATCCTATCTCAGCATGCTGGGTAAAAATTTCAGCAGACGAGTTTGAAATATATTTTTTTATTTTTCCCTATTCAAATGTATACAAAATTTCACCTCCAAAAACTGAAAATTTTCAGATATAAAACTCTTATACATGTATATGTTTTTTTATATTTCTGCTCAAAACATAGATTGTGGGTACTTGTTAGAACTGCCTCTGTGAGGCAGTTCTAACGAGTACCCACAATCTATGTTTTGAAGCAAACCTAAGAAATATAATGTAAACCCCTGTAAACCCCAGTTTTTCTATATAAAAGTGGGGTTTAAGGGGGTCAAAATTATATAGGTATGTTTTCGTGATGCAGAAAACCATATTTGACATTGCATGCAATTGTCTCCATTTGCATGAAATGTCAAAACCTGTTTTCTGGGGAAAATGAAAACAGGATTTGACATTTTATGCAATTTGTATTAAATGTCAAAACCTGTTTTCTGGGAAAAATAAGAAAAATACTTCACAAAATTTCTGCTGAAATTTTACAAAGCATGAATAGCACTAACCTTTGGAAATATAAAAGAACAGCGGCCTTATTTACCCTTAATATTAAGATCTCCTAACTCCTTACCATGCTTATCCTAAAAATTGTAAACAGGTCTATTTCACTACTTGCTGATGACCGAAGATTATTGTATGAGTGGCAAATGGTGTAGACTGTGATCAGACACCACATTCTGTGCTACATTGTTTCCTAAAGCCTGTCTGACCAAATACTTAGGGTTTTTTTGTTTTTTTGTGTGTGTGTGTGTTTTTCCATCAGACTTTTAACCTCTAAAGCAAAATTTGCAGCAGACGACATTGTATTTTTTATTTTTTTCTGTGAAAATAAGTACTGATATTTCATGTGAATTGTCTGCCAAGCAAATCATTCACATGAAAGTCAATACTTATTTTCTTTGAAATATAATGTTTCAACATGCCGTCTGCCGCATTTGTGATCGGTGCTTAAAGGGTTAATACTCACCTGAAGCAAAAGTGATCAACCACAATATTCTATTACATAACAATTTAATTGATTTTAACCCTTGTCATGCTGAATAAATTAAGATGCCATGCCCATTTCAAATTTTCAGTCAATCAGATTACTTGATCTGGATTGTTGCTATATATTCACATACTAAATGGCAAACAATGCAGATCCAGATCAGTTAGCTTCTTCAGAAGCCAACTGATCTGGATCTACAGTGTTTGCAAAGACAGGGTATATCCGAGTTCAGCAGGACAAGGGTTAATGTTGATTGTTTTTCTGATTATATCATTAAAATAACACTATATATGTCACGTTAAAGGTTAATTAATACTTAGCATGCTGGGTATAAATTTCAGCAGACGTTTTGAAATGTTTATCTTATTTTTCCCAGAATATAGGTTTTGACATTTCATGCAAATTGTCTCCTGCATGGAAAATGTACAAACCTATTTTCTGGGAAAAAAATAAGAAAAATAACATCAGTTTGTCATCTGCTGACTTTTTCCCAGCATGCTTAGTATTAAAAAGAAGCAACATTTATTTTCAAATACTTCATAAAAATGATTTATTAACAAAATCAAATGAATACTAAATGAGACAATGATAAAGAAAGACAAACTTCCCGATCCGTCTACTACCTTTGAACTCTTGTATTATATACTGCTTATAGTTAAATTAATTCAAATAATTTCATATCGGCACGCTTGCTTAACTTTTACGTCTTTTTTACGACAGGTTTTGTAACTGCCGGCAGGTTGACATGAGAGCATTCATTACATCATAAAACTGGATAGCCAAGACAAAACAAAAATATCGGATTATAATGATTCAATGCCGGATGTTTCGTTAATAATGAACTATTCTAATGCTACTGGTGATGAGTTTACAAACTTGACATGTTTTAATGCAACTTGTGTAGAAACAGTAGAACCCGTGGAGTTACGATGGGGATTACTTGCATTACTTGCTGTGATATTCTGTACGGCCCTTGGGAATTTACTTGTGTGTTTGGCCGTGTGCTGGGACCGGAGATTACAAAACATGACCAACTATTTCCTTATGTCCCTTGCAATAGCAGACTTCCTCGTCGCCATAATTGTCATGCCATTTGGTATGATTGTGGAACTTCATGGTAAGTACTGCCGCTTAGTTTTCTAGGTTAAAGATACAGCAGACCACATTCTGGACTTTTTTATCTTATCACATTTAAGAGTGAATTAACTTCCGGACACTATATATTGGAAGAATCGATCAATTTCAATTTCAGGTATGTCAGGCTATATGATTTAGCTATTCTTGGTGAAAACTGGCTAAACTATTTGCAAACAGTAGAAATCCTGATCAGATGATGCATTCTACAGCATATGATCTGGGACTACACTGTTTGCCAAATACCCTTTTGGGGTTCTCCAAACTACAGTGGGTTATTTCTCCATGAAAAAGTATGTTGAGTGTACTCATCAGAAGCACCTTACCATAACGTATGGAGAAATTTTAAAGACTTCATGTGTCAGGAGCTTACATCATAAGGTATATTCTCTCTTGTTGAGGAAAAAATGGCTTTGGAGTATGTGCAAACAGCTAATACATGTATATTCCCCACCCATCTAATGAGCCCCGAACTCTCCTCATCATTAGAGTAGAATGGGAAACTGAGTGGGAAGTACAAGCATTTTACAGTAGCCTTGATGATGATGGTTTGGTGTTTTACATCCCTTTCAACACTGTTTAAGTCAGATTGAGACAACAGAAGGGTGACAAACCCTTCTCTTGCTGAACACGACATGCCCGTCTTAGCAAACAGTGTAGATCCAGATCAGTTGGCTTCTGAAGAAGCCAACTGATCTGGATCAGCACTGTTTGCCATTTTGTGAATTTGTATCAACAACCTGGATCAAGTAATCTGATTGGCTGAAAATTGGAAGTGGGCGTGGCATCTTAATTTATTCAGCATGGCAAAGGTTAATGAAAGGCTCTGTGCAATGAAGTGCGATACAGTCATGAGTTGAATTCCACCCCTAGTGTGATTCAAACCCAGGATCTCATGATCCAAAGTTGGGAGTGCTAAACACTTGGCCACCCTAACACTTCTTGCCTTGTTGATGTCTGCTGGCGAGTGCTGGAGTTACGTTTTTAAGCCAAAAATAGAAGGATTACAGCACCGGTTCAAAATCCTATGGACCGCAGACATACAGGGGGTTTTTACAAACTGTTTGTCCCTGTAGTAGAGGGCAATAAGCAAAGATCTACTGTCACAGTCATAATCTCTGCTACTCCCCAATGTGGGAACATGCTTATAAATGACCGGTGCATATTGTAGATGGCCTCAGCAGATTTATTAACCCTAGTCTTGCTGAACCCGGATATGTCCTGCCTTTGCAAACAGTGTAGATCCAGATCAGTTGGCTTTAATGGCAAACAGTGCAGATCCAGACCAGTTGGCTTCTGAAGAAGTATGCGATTCTATATCGACAATTTGGATCAAGTACATGTTTTTTGATTGGCTGATTGGCTGAAAACTAGAAATGGGTGTGGCATCTTAATTTATTCAGCAGGATAAGGGTTAACCAATTTATGCCAAGTGTACTCTTCTACCAGATCTTTTACCAAAAGAAGGGGTGTCTGGTTAGTTTTTATCACTACCATGTTTTTCTGGCATTTTTTTAATGCAAACAATGTAGGCCCTGATCAAATGTCATGTTCCACAGTATCTGATCTGACTACATAGAGTGCCAATATCCTTTTTGTGAAGTCATGCATAAATGGGCTAAGATATATAAATTTGGTCAGAGGCATGTGTGTAAGCTGACAGCTTACCTCACAATGCAATAAACTTATGCAAATGTGAATTCATCCCATTTTTTGCTTTGATTTTGTTTGAGTTCAGGTTTGACATCACTACTAACAACCTTTCAGTCATATCATGATTTGTCTGGATGTGACCATAGGAACTGATGCTCTTTTATAGCTTGATTCCAGTTTCAAACGAAATATTGGTTACCGTGTTTGCCCTAATTACCGCACTGTGCGCTTAAGTTTTTCAAAATTTCTAGAAAAACTTGTAGTAAAATAGCCTCCTAATATGGGTACACTGTAAAGAAAGATCAGAAGTGAACTTCATGAGGGGCATATTTAATGATTTGTTTGTTTGCGATGAGGTTTTACGGCCCAGTCAACCCAATGGGGTCATGTCGAGCGCCGTCAGTTTACCTAACCACACGTTTACTAGGCAGGCTTAGTCCTCTAAGCGGTTAACCAGTATTGTGCACATTCTTTCGCCAGAAACATATTTAATGATACTTAGGCAATATTTTTTCTGATTTTCTTTATTAAAGCATATGTTGTGGTACTCATTTGAATTGCCTCGACTTGTCGAGGCAATTCAAATGAGTACCAACAACATATGTTTTCATAATGAAGTTGATAAAAGTACATTGCCTGTAATCTTCTAGCTTAATTGTGCGCTTATAGGAGCATGTGTGGTAATTAGGTGGATTATGGTATTACCATAGTCAGCCTAATTAATGCATATACCCCTATAAACATACAGTCAAGCAATTTCATGGCACCAGATTACAAACTGTGTACTTTTACCTATTTATCTATTTCTTTATCTATTTCTTTTCAAAGCATATCAATCTATTTCTTTATAAAATCATATGTTGTGGGCACTCACTAGAACTGCCTTGACAAGTCGAGGCAATTCAAATGAGTACCAACAACATACGCTTTTATAAAGAAAATCAGGAAAAAATAATGCAGAAACATCATTGAATAATCCTCTCATGAAGTCCTCTGCTGATCTATCTTTAAAGTGTGCCCTTCTTAGGAGGATATTTTACTTCAAGTTTTTCCAGTAATTTTGAAAAACCTAACCACATAGTGCAGTAATTAGGTCAAATACAGAAATTTAACTCAACCTGTATCTGGTCTTGAGTCAGGATCCAAAAATCTGGACTTGACTCCAGACTAAATCTATGTCTGGCCTTGATTCCAGACTGTATTCATATCAAAGTGGATTTGATCCCAGATTAAAACAAAGCCTAACTTTATTTCAGATTCAAACCAAAAACTTGATCAGTTTTGAGATTTAAACAAAAATATTGACCTCATTAAAAAATAACAAAAAACATGCAGTAGCTTTGAAGTCATACAACTAAGTCACACAGAGCACAGTTATTCATTTCAGCCCTGCCCAGCAGATCAAACCAGATTCATATGTCAACAGTGTAGATCCAGACAAAATTAGACTCATAAAGAGTCATATCATCAGGATCTGCACTGTTTGCCATTCTGTATTTAATTGTTAACTTGACATCCCTATTTATGAGAATGGACTTTTCAAAATCAAAGACAGAAGAGTCCACTTCATAAACTCGGGTTGAAAGAGTTAAAATTCTAATTTACATCCGTTTTCCATTTCAAGGGCTTTTAATATCTTATAAAGACAAAAACAAATCCAACAGTATGCTTTCATGATTAAACTACATCATTATAACACTGAGCACTCTGGGTAAAATTTTCAGTAGACAACATTTTCAAATATTTTTTCTGATTTTCCCCATAAACAGGATTTAACATTTCATGCAAATTGTCTCCAGTGGAGACAATTTGCATGACATGTAAAATCCTGTTTATTGGGAAAAAAGCAAAATATTTCAACATGTCGTCTGCTGAAACTTTTTACCCAGGAGTGCTAAGTGTCAAAATATCTGCCATCAAATTGCTTTCAGTTAATTCTGAAATTAGAAGACCAGGATGGATTTGAATAATATTATCCCTTAATGCTTAGCATTCTGGGTAAACTTTTCAGCAGACATTTTCAAATATTTTTCTTATTTTTCCCTGGAAACAGGATTTGACATTTCATGCAAACTGTCTTCAATGAGACAATTTGTATGGAATGTCAAACCTGTTTTCTAGGTTAAATATCATCCATTTGTCATCCGCTGAATTTGCACAGACAGAATTTGTCATCTGCTGAATGTGCACAGAGTGGTAACAGTTAAAGCACCAATCACATTTTTTTTTATAGCAGCAGAGAATTATCTGTTGTTTTTTATTTTTGTTGTTGTTGTTGTTTTTGTTTTTTCAGTGAAAGTAAGCACTGACATTTCATGTGAATTTTCTGCTTAGACATATTTTTACTGTAAAAAAAAGACAAATAAATTGAGAATGTCATCTGATACATTAGTTTGCCTAGTACTTTAAGGGTAAAACAAGTACATTTAACAAGAAAGGGCTTTAACAATGTTGCAGTCATGTCAACACTCTCCTCTGACTTAATAGGACTCATATCCAACCTGGGAAGATTGATAAACTCAGTCCTTATTAAGTTACTATCAGCTCTGCAACAGAAGCACCAGGAACCCCATCTAATTGGCTAGCCCTGATGGGTGGTGTCCAAAAGAAAATGTTGCCTGAATGGCGTATCTGCAGGCAAATCATACATATGGCATATTTATTTAAAGGCAATATTTTTGTATACACCATTCTGCAGCCTCTGATTTGGGTCTTCAACCCGACTGATTGACTGTGTTGGGGTTTAATGACACGTCAACCCTTGTGGGTCATTTTGTGTCGTCCCCCAGAGAGAGAGGGAGAAAAGAGATAGTAGAGTAAAAGAGAGGGATAGGGAAGAAAGAGGAACAGGAATGAAAGTGAAGAAACAGAAGAAACACTATATGCCCTTTCCATCATGGGGCATAATAAAAAATATTTGAATACCATTTGCTATGTATTTTGACTGGCATTTTAAAGGTTAAGTGATGTTTAACTGGAACTGCAATGGTCACACCTTTCTGTTCATTACTTTGGAATCTTTATAATACTAAATTTCAATATTAGCAAATTAAACTGTAAATAGTTATTCATAATTTTCCAAGGAAATAGAAATTGTCATTTTTTTTTATGTGAATCATAACATGAAACGTCAAGTCTTATTTTCTCTGAAAAAAAAAAAAAAATAATACAAAAAACAACTAGGAATGTGTCCACAATGCATGGATGCCCCGCCCCGATCCCTAGCCCCGCCCAGGGGCATGACCCTGGGGCAACGGTACCATACATTAAAAGGTCTTGATGTAGGTAAGTGTCATCTCGGACCTAATAATACCCGGACTTGTCACTAATGGAACTGCCAAAATATGTTGTCGTGGCTTGATTTTAGTGCTATTTAACAGCACTATGGTCATTAAAAATGGTTTTGGATAATTACTGAAGTTGTAATAAATTGATTGTAACAGATTTGGTTGAAAAGTGTTAAGTCACAATTAATAAAATTGAAGTTATACCATCATTTTTGTTGAATTTCTGATGATTTTCTGCAAAAAGTGCCGAAAATAGCAAAAATTGGGTACCTGGGTTTCTTGCTGATGTTTACAAAAACTGTTTGATTTTCCTTAAATATAATGCTGCAGCCTTAAAGGTAATATACAGTCGACTCTCGTTATCTCGAACTTCACGGGACATGATAAAAATGTTCGAGTTATCAGTAGTTCGAGACAACCAAATTGTGACGTCAATGGTTTGACAACTGTTTGCCTCTCTGTTCGCCAAAACGTGCTTGGAAGGCACATGTATATGGCAATTTAAATAATATACGCGTACTTCAGTTTGCATTGTTACTGTTTGTTTTAGGAGATGCAATGGTTCTCTTGGAATAATATCATCAATAAATGTTAATAATAATAAATTTCAAACGTCTCTTGTTGTCTTTTAATACTCCTGCAAATTTGGATTTCCATACGAGCTATAAATAAATTACTGGTTTCCGGGTTATGTTAGCTATACGTTATGAACTGGTTTGGATTAGCTCCCTTCGCATAGACGACTCGATAAAGAGTTGACTGGTTTCCGCTTTTGCATAAAACGCTTACAATGTTAAGCGGCAGCTGTAAGCTAGTTTGGATTATCTCCCCTGGCATAAAAGGACCCATCTCAGCGGCAAACTGTAGATCCTGCAGAGAAAGCTCGTTATGAACCGTCTCATCTGGACCTACACTATTTGTGTGGGTATCCGTACCAGTCTACAGGGTCGGAAGGGTTAACATCGGTACCCATGTGTAATTCGTCTATTTGAGGCCGTGCACGACAACGCCTATTAGAAGACTGCGACTGTCAAAGACTCGGATCAGCCTGCACGCCCACGAATTTTCCATTATACGCATGAGCCTTATCTGGGCTTACCAAAGAGCACCGCCTGACCAAAGAGTAACAAGCGAGGATTCAGACTTAGCTAGCCTGATCAATACAGGCTGATCTGAGTCGGAACCTGTCGCGCACTGACTTTTCTTGAAGACGCTATATCATTCAGACGGACAGTACTCAATAGTGAAGAGCATATCTAAACAATAAATTAAAGAAACTTCGTTGATTAATCTTCCATAACACTATTCTGGGCCGCTTTTTATCTTACAAATCAATGACACGAGACGGTGTTGAGCACCGCGTGTCAAACCCGACCCGACATGCATGTGATTTCATAATTACGGATTTTAGACATTGTTTGTGTTGTTTGTAATTATCTGGACAAAGGGGAAAATTAAAATATTGATTTATTTATCAATGGCCTATTATGATTTACATTAACTGAGAGACCGCCGGCGCCGCATCTTACATTTTTTTTTTTCCTTCGTCATGGTCCGAGTTCGAGATACGCGGTAGTAAAAACTGTGAAAAATATATTCAGGGACTGAAAATGATGGACGAGATAGCCGAAGTGTCGACATAAAAGTAGTTCGACATACGCGAAGCTGAAATACAATAAATACATAGGGAAAATAATCGGGACTTAGAAATCAGTTCGACATAAGTGATAGGATCGAGATAAGAGGGGTCGAGATAACGAGAGTCAACTGTATTGAACTATTGCTTTTTGAAAACAAATCTCAGATATTTGGAGAAATAAATGAAATATGAGCATTTAAACTTCACCATACAAAATTATGAAAACTCAGCCACCACAACATATTTCCAATAAATACAATACCTGTACCGTAGTTACTAGTCCAGTGTATATTGGGTCCAAGGTGTCATACAAAGTTTCAACTTTCTAGCCTAGAAGGTATTAAAGTTATTAGCTGCAAGAGAAACGCAGACATAAATTTGCACCTAAACTTGCAGGTAAACTTGAACATGGTTATGAACGTGACATACGCACATATGCACGTACGGACGTAACATCACGGCGAAACGCTATATGCCCCACTCCAGCCAGGCAGGCGGGGGCATAAAAAAATATCAAAATGTCTGCTGCATTTGTGATTAGCACTTTAAGGGTCATCTGTCATTTAAAATTCACATGAATTGTCACACCCTATGTTCTCTGGACAATAAACCGGGAAAAGTGTCTGCTGCAGTTGTGATTAGCACTTTAAGGGCGAAATAGCAAAACAACCATTTGGTAAATTGCCAACATGAGTTTAGCCCTGAGCAAAAAATGTCTCAAAGAGTATGCCATGATCACATTTGGTATAGGTTTAAATCTTGTTAGCCTCTCACTGCTGGTGGCTATTAAGTCTCTTTGCATGTCCTCACTTTAACCTTTACCACTTTCTGGGCTAAGTTGATGGTATTTTTCTTATTTTTCTCAGAAAGCAGGATTTGACATTTCATCAAAATTGTCTCCACTGGATCACGATTGGTTACTATCACAAACAAATTATCCATTAGAGATAATTTGCATGAAATGTCAAAACCTGTTTTCTGGAAAAAATATTTCACTATGTTTTCTGCTGATTGACTGTGCTGGGGCTTAACGACACATCAACCCTTGTGGATCATTTTGTATTGTCTCCCAGAGAAAGGTAGAAAAAAGATAGAAATGATAGTAGAGGAGATGAAAGAGAGGGACAGGGAAGAAAGAAGAACAGAAATGAAAGGATAGAAATAGAAGAAATAAAAACATTGTCTGCTGAAAATTCACCCAGAGTGCTAAGCATTTACTCTTTAACCCTTGTCCTGCTGAATAAATTAAGATGCCACACCCATTTCTAATTTTCAGCCAATCAGATTACTTGACCCAGACTGCTAATATAAATTTAAATACTTAATGGTAAACAGTACAGATCCAGATCAGAAGCCAACTGATCTGGATCTACACTGTTTGCAAAGACAGGACATATCTGGGTTCAGCAGGTCAAGGGTTTAGTGCCAGTCACACAAGCAGAGGATGACATTTTTGTTTATTTATTTATTTTATTATTGTTATAATATATATATATATATTTGGTTTTGTTTTGTTTTCAGAGAAAATTTGGCTTCACATTTCATGTGAATCCTCTGCCTAGTTATGATTTTTATGAAGTCTAAGACCGCATTTTTCCCCAACAACAGATTATAAAACTTTGCACACACCCATCTTTCACATACCCATCAATTAAACATGATCGTGATTGGTTACTATTACAAAGAAATTATCACACATTTAGTAAACATTTTACCATCATTTTCATTATAAAATATCTTTTCTTATTAACAGTGTGCGTGCATTATCAATATTTGGCACAGTGTAAATTGTACTCACTAAGACAAGGATGTTTTGTTCAATATTTTAGCTACTGATATGCTATTTTATCATTTGAAAAGCAACAAAATGGCATGTGCTCCCAACAAAGTCTCAGATCAGCCTGGGCATCCCCTCAGTCTGATCAGTCATTACTCAATAGGTAACTAAGGACCCAGCTTTCTTCATGCGGACAACAAAGACTGATCAGATTGGGCACAGCCCAGGCTGATCTGAGTCTTCGCTAGAAGCACATGCCATTTTGTTGGTTTTGTGATGCCCTGCCTCATTTATGTTCTTAGTTAACCTCAAGATAAGACTCGTCAATTTCATTCAAATCATGTTAGGGAAAAACAAAAATTCAGCATTAACTTTTGCCAATTAGAACTGCTTTTAACAAAAAAAGAAGAAAAAAAAAACAACAAAAAAAAAACAAAAAAAAACCATGTCTCCCCCCAGCTGTCACTCACATATAGAAAGTTTACCCATACTAATTGTTTATCATCATTGCAAGCCCATACGCAGAGGGGATACAAGGGGTACGAACAAGTTTCTGGGAAAATTATTTCAAAATCATACATTTTTTCACCAGAAATTTTAACTTACACTCCTAATTTTAGCCTCATATATAAAAATTTTCACCAAAAATGTACAGACGAGTTAAGATTCTTGTGTTGTGCAAATCATCTGATGATGCTTTATATTTCTATAAAGTTTCATGAAAATATCTTGACAGTTTTTAAGTTATAGAGCGGACACACAAATGACCATTGTCAAATTTTAAAGGGGAATAACTAACAAGAGGGCCATGAGGCCCTGTAACACTCACCTGAGCAACATAGCACTTTGAGAGCCTGATCTAGAACTGATCAAGGCAAACATTCTAATCAAAGTTCAAAATAATTATACTAACAAGTAAGACAATGTAGCATATCTAATGGACTGTGAAATAAAGGTCAAGGTCAAATATGGATGACTGCACTTGATGGGCCATGCTAAGATGTATGCATGTACTAAGTATCACTGGCTGTAGGAGCAATTGTTACTGAGAAACTGACCTAAACACAAACACTTCAAAAGTACCAAATATCACTCTGTAGGACCAATAATTACTGAGAAACTGACCTAAATGGAAAAACTTAAGAGAGTCACTGGACAGAAAACTATACATCACCTTGAAATCATCAAGACAAACATTTTGAGCAAGATTCATGATGATCACTTCAAAAATGTGACCTCTAGAGCATCAACAAGGTTTTCCTTTGATTTGGCTAGGCGAACTAATTTGTGATATCAAGTGACCCAGTTTTAAACTAGACTTTGAAATCGTCAAGACAAACATTTTGAGCAATATTTATGATGATTATTTCAAAAAATGTGACCTCTGGAGTGTTAACAGTTTTCTGCTGATTTGGCCAGGTCACCTAGTTTTTGACCCAATGAGACCCAGTTTCAAACTTGACCTAGAAATCATCAAGACAAACATTTTGAGCAAGATTCATGATGATTGCTTCAAAAATGTGACCGCTAGAGTGTTAACAAGGTTTTCTGCTGATTTGGCCAGGTGACCTAGTTTTTGACCCGAACTGACCCAGTTTCAAATTTGACCTAGAAATCATCAAGACAAACATGTTGAGCAAGATTCATGATGATTGCTTGAAAAATGTGACCACTAGAGTGTTAACAAGGTTTTCTGCTGATCTGGCCAGGTGACCTAATTTTTGACCCCAGGTGACCCAGTTTCGAACCTGATCTAAAAATCATCAAGACAAACATTTTGAGAAAGATTCATGATGATTGCTTAAAAAATGTGACCGCTAGAGTGTTAACAAAGTTTTCTGCTGATTTGGCCCGGTGACTCCAAGTGACCCAGTTTCAAATCTGACCTAGAACTCATCAAGACAAACATTTTCAGCAAGATTCATGATGATTGCTTGAAAAATGTGACCGCTAGAGTGATAACAAGATTTTACGCTGATTTGGCCAGGTGACCTAGTTTTTGACCCCAGGTGTTCCAGTTTCGAACTTGACCTAGAAATCATCAAGACAAACATTTTGAGCAAGATTCATGATGATTGCTTCAAAAATGTGACCGCTAGAGTGTTAACAAGGTTTCCCGCTGATTTGGCCCGGTGACCTAGTTTTTGACCCACGTGACCCAGTTTCAAACATATCCTAGAACTCATCAAGACAAACATTTTGAGCAAGATTCATGTTTATGCAGGAAACACTCCTTAGAACATGATCAAAAATAGGATTTTGGGTACTAAAGCAGAAGAAATCAGTCTTAAGCAAAGATGATATTCTTCAGTACTAGTCAATGAAAATAGGCTTTGAAAAATAAGCTACACAATCAGCATTTTTTTTCCGCTAAAAATGATAGAATTAACATGCTGTGGGCACTTCTGATAAGTACCGGCAACATGTATTGTAACGGGAAAATAAGACAAATATTCATCTTGATACTATTCTTATTAGCTGTTATGATACAATGTCGTAAGAATAAAACCAGCTTTTTCAGAGTCAGCACTTTCCTCTATCACACATTCAAAAACACCATGTGGGTGAATACAGAGCCTTACAAGTCTGAATACATGTGCAGACTGGCCTGGTTTCTCTTTGTACAGTAAATGTCCTAAAATTTCAAACACCAAAGTGTCTGACAAAATGACGTATACAAACAGTGTATACCCTGATCAGACTGTTCCTGAAGGAGCAGTCGGATCAGGGTCTACACTGTTTGCCATTCCACTAAGTATTTTAAGAAACAGCAAAATTTAGGCCAAAATAGTTTGGAATAAAGTGTGCAAAAATTTTAGGGCATTTACCGTATATGGCTTTATTATGTGACCAACAAAGGGAGAAAATATACCTTTGGACATTGTACCAATATAAGGCTCAATCAAATCAGCCAGCAAACTGCATTCTTAGCTAGAGGTTGTTGGGATAGCCAATGGTCATCCAAGTTTTCTTTAAGCAGACAGTGAAGACTGATCAGACTGTGCAAATGCACAAGAGACCCGAGTCTTTGCTGAGTGCACATAACAAAGTGTCTATCTGATATTGTGGCATTATAATGTGTTTCTTGTGCGAGATGCCACATTTGTAAGAATGATGGAGTAGCTTATCCTCATGTCTGCAAAGAAGGGCAACCATCCTAAAATACCCTGTTTACCAATAATACTGGCACATCTTATTTCATTATCATAATTAACCCTTAAACTGCCAATCACAACAATTGTCGTCTGCTTTGTCATCTGCTTGAGATTTTAAAAGTCATTTTTGCAAACAGTGTGGACCCAGATCAGACTGCTCCTTTAGGAGCAGTCTGATCTGGGTCCACACTGTTTGCCTATATGGACAAATAGGTTTGAAAAGTTTGCAAGAATATTCAGCAGACGATATAAACAGACAACATTTTCAGATGCAGGTTTTCATGGCTGTTTAAAGGGTTAAATGTCAACAAAGATATCATGTACAAAACTGTTTAACAAGTGACAAACAGTGTGGACCCTGATCAGATGCTGCATATTGCTACACTGTTTGCTCAGGTCTGTCTGTCCCAATACTTAAAATCATTACAGTACCATTCGAAATTGACTGAAAAGATGAGTCTAGCTATTTGCTGTCAGAGCGTTCAATCTTAAGTTCTGACAGGTCTGCCAAAATGAAAATGAACAAGAAACAAAAAACCCTGGATTCTCCAAATACATGTGCAGTTTTCATATTTTGATCATGGCATTTGTAATGATGTTCATTTTACTATAGCTAAATATATCTACAGACTTTTTTTTTCAACCTAAAAGTGGGGATATATCGTATTATTTTTTTTATTTCTCCTTAAAAGCGTATGTTGTGGGTACTCATTAGAAGCCCTTTAGTTTTAGTTGAAGTTTTACAGCTGGGTTTTGAACTTGTGACTGCAGGATCTGCAGTCAAACAATAATTGCTCCCGATGGCGCTGTGAAGCCCAGCTACAACACATATTTTTGTGGAATATTAAGAAAAGTAATTTCTGAACTTTACTCTTATCTTGTTCTTTGATACATACCAACCTCCTTTACAAGGTAATAATCTGAAGTGTGCCACAAGATGCCCAGCACTATCTGGCTCTGCTTTTTATGGACAATTAACATAATGAAGTTTTAATAGATAGCTAAATATACAAAAAGTACATCAAAGTTTCAGATCCATGCATAGGGTTTAGAGGGTATTCAAAATTGATGACCCAAATCCTCTTTCTATTTGATATTTTAACCTTTGTCCTGCTAAACCCAGATATACTCTGCCTTTGCAAACTATTTTTGTTTGTGTTGTGGTTTTACGGCCTTTTGCAAACAGTGTAGACCCAGATTAGTTGGCTTCTGAAGAAGTCAACTGATCTAGATCTGCACTGTTTGCCATTAAGTATGTAAATTTATAGCAACAATCCGGATCAAGTAATCTGATTGGCTGAAAATTAGAAGTGGGCGTGGCATCTTAATTTATTCAGCAGGATATGGGTTAACCCATTGTATACTGAATAGAGTCTCCCACACTATATATTGGAAGAATCCCATTTCAATTTTAGGTATGGCTATGAGAGTTACATATTCCTAGAGAAAAATGGATAAACTATTTGCAAAGAGTGGAGACCCTGATCAGATGCCGCATTCTGCAGCATCTGATCTGGGTCTGCACTGTTTGCCAATTACCCTTTTACAGGTTTCCCGACTACAATGGGTTAATGCAACTAGTGAAGGAGCTAATATGAAAGCCTATTTACAGTTAATCAGGCCAATCACATACCGTATTTGACCTAATTATTGCACCGTGCAGTTAGGTTTTTCAAAATTACTGGGAAAACTTGTGGTAAAATATGTATCCACCTATACTAAGGGTACACTTAAACAAAGATCAGTGAAAATAGGTATCCCATCTATACAAAGGGTACAATTAAAATAAAGACCAGCCTATACTTATCTAATGATGCATACAGAATGTTTTCGTGATTTTTTTTGTTTTTTTTTTTTCTTTAAAAAAGCATTATGTTGTGGGTACTCATTTGAACTTAATCAACAAGTTGATGCAATTCAAATGGGTAACCACAGCAAATGCCTTTATAAAGCAGCAGACAAAATGTACAATGGCTGTAATCTGACTATGGAATTACTTGACTGTGTGCTTATAGGGGGTATGTGCAGTTATTAAGTCGAATACGGTAAATTACATTTAATCAGGCCAATCACATAGTTCCATACAAGATGTATTTTTCAACCAAAAAGTACTGATATTTTGGTATACATGTACATTGTGGGTACACATCAGAAGCATCTCAGCGAGGCCTTCTAATGAGTACTCACCTATGTATGTTTTCATGGAGAAGTAAGGAGAGATATCCCAGCCAATATTCTGATTTCTCCAGGAAAACATATGCTGTCAATATTCATTAAAATCACTCCAATGAAATGATTCAAGTCAGTACCCACAACATAATTCTTTGCAGAAACATAAAAAAATATATAAATGGGTTTACTGGAAGCAAAAAAGATTAGCTAATTTAGCTGAGCCAAGTTGGTCAAAAGAGGGTTTTACCTAATAGAACCAGAAAGGTCAAAAGAGCGTCTTATTTAGTAGAGCTAGGTAAGTTAAACACTTGTCTTATCTAGTAGAGCCAGGTAGGTCAAAAGAGGGTCTTATCTAGTAGAGCCAGGTAGGTCAAGAGTGTCTCATCTAGTACAGCCAGGTAGGTCAAAAGAGGGTCTTATTTAGTTGTGCCAGGTCGGTCAAACACTTACCTAGTAGAGCCAGGTAGGTCTCATCTAGTACAGCCAGGCAGGTCAAAAGAGGGTCTTACCTAGTAAAGCCAGGTAAGTCACAACAGGGTCTTATTTAGTAGTCAGGCAGGTCAAAAGAGGGTCTTATCTAGTAGAGACAACTAGGTCCCAAAGAGGGTCTTATCTTGTAGAGCTAAGTAGGTCAAAAGAGGGTCTTATCTAGTAGAGACAATTAGGTCCTAAAGAGGGTCTTATCTTGTAGAGCTAAGTAGGTCAAAAGAGGGTCTTATCTAGTAGGGACAATAAGTTCCTAAACAGGGTCTTCTTGTAGAGCAAAGTAGGTCAAAAGACGGTCTTCTTGTAGAGTAAAGTAGGTCACAAGAGGGTCTTATCTAGTAGAGACAATGAAGTCATAAAGAGGGTCTTCTTGTAGAGCAAAGTAGGTCAAAAGAGGGTCTTATCTAGTAGAGACAATTAGGTCCTAAAGAGGGTCATCTTGTAGAGCTAATGAGGTCAAAAGAGGGTCTTATCTTGTAGAGCTAATGAGGTCAAAGAGGGTCTTATCCAGTAGAGACAATAAGGTCCTAAAGAGGGTCTTATCTTGTAGAGCAAAGTAGGTCAAAACAGGGTCTTACTAGTAGAGACAATTAGGTCCTAAAGAGAGTCTTCTTGTAGAGTTAAGTAGGTCAAAAGAGGATCTTATCTAGAAGAGTTTGGTAGGTCACTGCAGCATACTTTCCAGCTGTCTAGACAAACTATGGGAGCACTAAATCACTCTGAATATTTATATGTTTTGTAAACTTCATAACCTTTCATTTAAACAACATCTTCATTAACATTAACCCTTGCCTTGCTGAATAAATTAAGATGCCATGCCGACTTCTAATTTCCAGCCAATCAGATTACCTGATCCTTGTTTTTGATTGAAATTCACATATTTAATGACAAACAGTGCAGATCCAGATCAGTTGGCTTCTTCAGAAGCCAACTAATCTGGATCTACACTGTTTGCTAAGACAGGGGATGTCGTGTTCAGCAAGAGAAGGGTTAACCTTTATTTAGCACACCCTAGGCCGAATCAGCATAGCTCTAGATAAGAGGGGTATTATCAAGTAAATATTTCTTTTATTCATTTTTTTTATTTCTCCACAAAAACACATGTTGCGGTATTTATTAGACTTCTAATGAGAACATATGTTTTTGGAAAGAAATATGAAAAATGTCAATATTCTTTGGTTAAAAAAGCATCGTATCTGGAGCTATGCATATATGTTTCCCATTTTCTCCTAGAAAACAGGGCTCAACATTATCACTTGAATTGTCCCTTGAGAAGTCAATTTGCATGGACTGTTGGTCCCTGCTTTCAGGAGAAAATAAGTAAAATATAACTAATTTGTCATCTGCTATCTAATTCCAGCAGGCTAAAAGTCAAAGATATCATTGACAAGCCACAGCAGTTAAAAAATATGAAAATTGGTCACAGTCTGTTAAATGTTGATTAACCCTTGTCCTGCTGAACCCGGATATACCCTACCTTTGGAAACAGTGTAGATCCAGATCAGTGAAAAAGCCAACTGATCTGGATCTGCATTGTTTGCCATTAAGTGTGTAAATTTATATCAACAAACGGGATCAAGTAATCTGATTGGCTGAAAATTAGAAGTGGGCATGGCATCTTAATTTATTCAGCAGGACAAGGGTTAAATATTCATTGCATCATCACATGGACTAATATCTAAAAGTAGACAAAATATATATCATTATGTTATTATTCTTGTACATCTTACCACAGGTGTTAACCAAGTCAGGTAGATACAAGGCCTACAAATTCACAATTGTTTGATTCCCACTAATAAACAATCATCTGCATTAAGAAAACAAGCCTATTCAAATATGTTGAAAATTTTACCACCAAAAAAGTAAAATTTTCAGATAAGAAATTCTGAAATTTTATTCATATTCCTGCTCAAACATATACACGTAGATTGTGGGTACTCGTTAGAACCGACTCACTGAGGTGGTTCTAATGAGTACCCACAATCTATGTTTTTGAGCAGAAATAAAAAAAATAATGTACACCCCTGTAAACCCCAGTTTAACTATATAAAAGTGGGGTTTAAGGGGGTCAAAATTATATAGGCATGTTTTCGTGATGGCATAACAAACAACATCCTGACTCACCAAAAATATAAGTGAAGCTACCCAGTAAATGCTTCATTCACAAAGCATGCCTTCGGAAGCACCCAAAGAAGGAGAGATGAGGAATAAATAATCATCACCCTTAAAGGCTCCATATCCCTCAAAAATAGGCATTTTTTATTCAAGAAAGATTTAATAAATTGATATATAGTATCAATATGATCATAAAATGCAGCATCTGACAGCCTGTAAAATTTCAGTTAGTCTCTCGTTTTTGAACTGAATCAAAAATGAAATGATTTTTTATCATATATTTGAATTAATGTTGGCAACATTAATTCAGAGATACGATAAAAAATCATTTCATTTTAAGAACGAGAGACTAACTGAAATTTTTCAGGCTGTCAGGTGCCACATTTTATGATTGTATTAATACCATGTATCAATTTATTAAACCTTTCTTGGACAATAAAATGTCTATTTTTGAGGGATATGGTGCCTTTAAACCCCACTTTTAAATAGTAAAACTGGGGTTTATCTGGGTATATATTATTTTTTCTTATTTCTGCTTGAAAACATAGATTGTGGATACTCATTAGAACCACCTCAAAACATAGATTGTGGGTACTCATTAGAACCACCTCACTGAGGTGGTTCTAATGAGTACTCACAATCTATGTTTTGTACTCATTAGAACCACCTCACTGAGGTGGTTCCAATGAGTACCCACAATGAGTACCCACAATCTATGTTTTGAGCAGAAATATAAAAAAATATCAGAGTTTTTTATCTGAAACTTTTCATTTTTTGGTGGTAAAATTTTCAGTATATTTGAATAGGCGTGTTTTTGTGAGGGACAAAACAAACCCGCCATATGAAACCATTGACATACAAAGAAGAACTGCGATAGACATCATTCTTGAATCAAGGGAATGGGGAGAATGACATTATTTCATGGTCCATGTAAGTTATGTGGCCAAGCTTGGATTTGAACTTGCAACCTGAATCTGCAGTCAGATTTGCAACTGACAGGGTGGCAGTTAACCCTTGTCACGCCCACTTCTAATTTTCAATCAGATTACTTGACCCAGATTGTTTATACAAATTCACATACTTAATAACAAACAGTGTAGATCTCTTCAGAAGCTAACTGATCTGGACTGGCACTGTTTGCAAAGGCAGGGTATATCCGGGTTCAGAAGGAATTAAAGGTGATATAATTGCCTTCCACTGTGAAACTGCTACTTAGGCCAAATAAAAAAATATGTGTGTTTTAGGTTACATGAAATTTTAAAATAGGGACGGTAGGTTTGAAAATGTTTTTATTTTCTTAAAAGTTTTTATATGAAGTTCATAGGAAAACAATATGGCCGAACATCAAAATCCCCCAAAAAACCTTAAAAAACTTTAGGGTTGGTGGTGAAAAATTAGGCATGGTTGGGTAACCTGAAACATACCTTTTTTTATTTTAGGCCTTACCTTCCCCAATTGGGTAAAGGAAGTAAATAACTTTTGTGCTATTATTTCAGAGTATACAATGTCATTCAAGTTAACATGGTGTCAGAAGTTTGATTCAAATATTAAAACAATTTGGTTTCAAAACTGTGATCCAATAACCATTAATACTTTATGACATAATAATATGTCATGTTTACAATGACAGAAACATTTTATTATTATTTCTGCTTTGTTTCGTCTCCTAAGTGGACAGTTTGCATAAAATGTCAAACCCTATTTTCTGCAAACACTAAGAAAAAATTTGTCAAAATGTTTGCTGAAATATTTACTATGCTTATGCTTCTAGGGCCAAATTTTAACCATTGACATGCTGAATAAATTAAGATGCCATGCCCACTTGTAATTTGCAGCAAATCAGATAACTTGATGAAGTTGTTTATACAAATTCAAATACCATATTCGACCTAATTACCGCACTGTGCGCTTAGGTTTTTCAAAATTACTAGAAAACACTTGTGGTAAAATATGTATCTGCCTACTAAAAGGTACACTTAAAAAAGATCAGCAATGAACTTATAAGATGATGTTTATGCCATTTTTTTCTGAATTTCTTTATAAAAGTATATGTTGTGGGTACTCATTTGAATTGCATTGACAAGTCGATGCAATTCAAATGGGAACCCACAGCATATGCCTTTATAAAGAAGTAGCCAAACAGTACACTAGCTGTAATCCGAAGAGTACGGAACTGCTTGACTGTGCGCTTATAGGGGTATGTGCAGTAATTAGATCGAATACGGTGCTTAATGACAATTAAACAGTGCAGATCCAGATCAGTTGGCTTTTTCAGAAGCCAACTCATCTGGATCTACACTGTTTGCAAAGGCAGTGTATACTGGATTCAGCAGGACAAGGGTTAATGTGAAAGTAGACTTATCAGAAAGAGAGAAGAGATTGATTGAAGAATCAATAGATAAACTACATTAAGAGCCACTTACAAGATCTGCAACAATTTCATCAATAACCCCTTACTGACAATTTCTAAATAGACCATGATGCCTTTAAATGGACTGACCAACATGGAGAGATTATTCTTTCTAGTTTGAAATGTCTTAATGACAGGAAGGATATCAGTTATTCTATAATCAACCACTTTTCTTCTACAATGACATTCCGGTGTCTTTTCCATCTATTGGTTAACATATTACAAAAGCATATTACAGAAAATGCATCAAGGTCTGTCAAAGAACAGGAGCTCTTGGGAACTACTTGCCCATCATAATAGAAAACCTTGTTCTCAAGGTCAGTGAAAGGGTGCTGGGCTTCCACTGAAAAAAAAACTTTGTATCAGTCCATATACACCGGAATCTTTACAAGATGATTCATTATAAGATGGTTTCAGATATAAGACTGTTTAAAGGTGGCCCCCAAAAGTGTTGTATCCAAACAGAAATTTATAGATTATATAGAAAAATGACCATTAATTTATGATCATTTTACCATACATATATTTTTATACAACACAGCTGTTTAGCTAATGCAGCTTTTCCTTTGCATCCCAGCAATAGTGTTATAAAGAGATTGTGGATTCTCAACAAACTTGGTATAAAACAAGACTTGTTGCAGGACATGTTAACTTGCCTGAACTCACCCTTGTCCATCATATGAAAAATTTTATGTCATGCACATCACGAAAACATACCTATATACTTTTGACCCCTCATACCCCACTTTTATATAGTAAAACTGGGGTTCACAGGGGTATACATTAATTTTCTTACTTCTGCTCAAAAGCATAGATTGTGGGTACTTTTTAGAACTGCCTCGTTGAGGCAGTTCTAACAAGTACCCACAATCTATGTTTTGAGCAGAAATGTGAAAAATATCAGAAATTTTTATCTGAAAATTTTTACTTTTTGGTGGTAAAATTTTCAGTATATTTGAATAGGCATGTTTTCGCAATGAAATTTACTGAGTGTGTTCCAGGCTTATCATGAGCAAAATTTCTGCAACACCATCTTAGGGAGCTAACTAGAGAAAACATGGTAACTGATAGGACTTCATTAGCTATAAATACTGGTTTAAAGGAATTAAATGGGAAGATAAGATTTTACTGCTGGTCCTTGGTAGAAAACATACTGTAAGAAGCAGATAGATAACTAAAAGATAGTGACAGAGCAAACAGTTCAGATCCTATCAAATGTCTCATTACAAGTCATCTCATCTGGATCTATACTCTTCACAGTCTTTTTTTTCTAATCTGAAGGACTGAAAGCCATAAAAAAGTTACCATAACTGAGCAAGATGAGAAATGAGCTCTTGTCAAAAATGTATACATCCAAGGTCCGGATCAGTATGCACATTTGCGAAATCTGATCAGAGTCTGATGGAAAGTATCAGGACATGTTTGAGTTTGACTAGCCTTCTGTACAAACTGATCTAGGCCTGACTGAAATTATTTACGCTAAGTATTTTGTACAGACAATCCTGAACAAACAGTGCAGACACAGACTGGCTGCTGGAGAAAGTGATATTTGATCAGGATCTACACTTTCAGTAAGTTATCCAGCAGGTTTTAGTCACATCAACAAGTTGTGAAATGGGCTTGTTCAAAGATTAGGACAATAATGGTATGGAATTATGGTCATAGCTCCAAATAAAAATTTGAGGAGGTGGAGGGGGTGGGGGACTTTTTCTTATATCATAGCTCATTTATTATCTACAGAGTATCAAATTAGGCAAAAACAGCTATTCAGACAAATGAGGCTATCCACATTACATATTTTTCTTATTTCTCCATGAAAACATATGTTGTGGGTACTCATTAGAAGCGCCTCAGTGAGGCGCTTCTAATGAGTACCATAACATATGTTTTCATGGAGAAATATGAGGAATATCTGAAGTTTTTGATTAAAAAATTGGCTTATCTGGAGCTATGATAAATAGTGCTGAATTAATGATGACAGATATCCTATTACAGGCATTATCATTGAGCTTCCAGGAGAGAAAACCAATATTAGCTATAAAACTATCTGGAATGACATGAAAAAAAAAACAAAAACGACCCAACTGTATCCTCAGCTCAAGTTAAGGTGCTTTTTTTTCTTTTTCAAACTAAAAGTTTCTTTCAAGGAAAATATATGTTGTGCGTACCCAAGGTGCTTCTAATGAGTACCCACAATATATGTTTTTGTGGAGAAATAAGAAAAATATTTAGCTTTTATCTGGAGTTATGGTGTCCTTTATCAATGATCCTTGCTATAAATGATTTGTTGTTTTTTTTATTTACTTATTTTATTTATTTTTTTATTAATTTATTTATTTTATTTACTTATTTATTTTCTGTTTTATTTTTTAATATATTCATTATTGTTATTTATTTATTTATTTGTTTTGTTTTGTTTTTCTTTGCAAATTCCCTTAATATTATTCTTCCAAAACTTATAAAGTCTATAAACAAACTACATGTATGTTTATAGAACAGCTCAAAATTACAAAAGAATACAGTGCAAACTCAGAATGTAACATCCTCAAAATTTTAACTGAATATGACATATGGGAAATGACGTAAATTGACTGCATCATGTCATTGTTTCAACTTGGCACTGCAACATGAATTCATATACATGTATTATTCAGTCATTTTAACACTTAAAGCACCAATCACAAATGCAGCAGATGACACTTACAAATATATTTTTTTTATTGATTTTTCTTAGAAAATAGATCTTCATAGATTTCATGTGAATCGTCTGCCAAGCACATAAAATTTCAAGGGTTACTTTACAGGAAAAATGAAAAATTTTAGAATGTCATCTGCTACAAACTTTGACTGGCACTTTGATACCTGAGCTACTTTAGATGAAACAAAAATCACAGAAGCTTCACTTTTGTTACAGGTTAATTTCCCCAGACTATTGGTTTCTGTATAATTCATTAGAATAGGTGTTCTGATCCTCAAAAGTTTCATGAAAATAATTCATGCTTCCAATGAGGTTCTGAAGGTTCTGAAGAATCTGCACACTGACTGTGAAAGAAATGTACAACCTTATTATAAAAATATATATAATCAAAGCCCTGAATGGACAGCAGTTGTTTGGTATAACTGAAAATACTGGCAATGCTGATCAAAGTCACAAAGAACAATAAATTGAAATGCACCAGACACAGCAGCATTTGACTGATTGTATTGTAGACTGGCTCCAGTCTCCAGTGACTAAATATTTTTCTCATAATCCTGTTTGGTAATCCACTAAAATAAAACAAAAAAAAGAAAAAAAATATCATGACTATAAAGGCTGGTCACTATAGTGACCAGCCTTTATAGTCATGATATTACTTTGGTTTTATTTTAGTGGATTATTGAACAGATTATAAGAAAAAATATTTTGTCACTAGAGACTGAAGCCAGTCTAATTGTGTTGTGGTCTGGTTCCTTGAAAACAGAACCCTGAACTGGCACCGGTCTGTTGTATTGAACACTGATCTAAAATTTAATAATTACTTTATTTACCTTAGGTACTGGGACACCTTATCTACTTATCATACTTGTCTCAAAATTTGAATAATCAATTCTACTACCTGTTGACGACTATCTAAAATATTTCTGTATGTATGGCAAACAGTGTAGAGTCTGATCAGATGCTGCATTCACCATCTGATCTGAGTCTACACTGTTTGCAAAGGCCTATCTGAAAAGGCCTATACTCATGGTTATTACAGCAGTCACTAAAGACTGGAGCCAGTCTAACAGTACCCTATAATATTTGTTTTCCCAAATACTCCTATTTAGCTTGACGATATAGGAAATAAACAGTGCTAAATTAGCAATATACACTGACAACTGATTCTTTTATGGAATTATCATGACTTCTAATGGACATACCGTATTCGATCTCATTACCATACTGCGCGATCAGGTTTTTCGAAATTACTGAAAAAACGTAAGCTTAACCAACTAATAAGGCACACGTGAAAAAAAAAAAAAAAAAAAAAAATCAGCTGAATATTTCATGAGAGGATTATGTTAAGATGCTTATGCAGTATTTTTCTGATTAATTTCTAAAAGCATATGTTGTTGGTATTCAACTGAATTGCCTCGACAAGTCCAGGCAATTCAAATGAGTACCAACAACATCTGCTTTTAGACAGAAGTAGATAAAAGCACACAGGCTGTAATCTGAAGACTAAGAAATTGCTTGACTGTGCGCTTATAGGAGTATGTGTGGTAATTAGGTCGAACACGGTAAATGGACTTGTTCAAATTTCAGACTAAGTACGTGTCTGAATACTTAGCGTAAATAAGGTATCTTATACCGTTTTGTTTTTTTTTTCATTTTTTGTTTTTTTATTTTTTTTTAATTTTTTTCCTATTTGAGCCATACACTCAGAAAACGTACCTACAGGAATATGTGCCCATCAAAGATCCAGATCAGCCTGTGCATTCACACATTCTGATCAGTATCTTCACTTGGCGCATTTTGGATAGCCAGTGATGCAAAAATTCTTCATGCATTCAACAGACTCAGATCAGATTGTGCTAATGTAGGCCAACTTGAGTCTTCGTTGGGTGTATACGTCAGAAGATAAGTTTCCTCTCACTGTGTCTCATTATAGGGATCAAACATGGTTTTTCATGCATTAACATTCGCCAGGTCACGTGGGAGGTGTTGAAAACCGAGGCCGGAGGCTGCGGTTTTCAACACCTCCCAAGGGACCTGGCGAATGTTAATGCATTGAAAAACCAAGTTCGATCACTATTATTGCATAAAAACTGAAAACATTTGCTACATTTCGTGTCATTTTGTGCACTATTTTGTTTCGCCTTTTCACTGATGTCTCACAAACACAATTTCTACGAACTATGCTCATTCTAGGGCAGGGCAGTACACATCTCATAACAGCAGGAAATCTGTTGCCCCGGTACCATCATATTGAAAGTTGCGTAGCCGTGCATTAACAGTGCCTGAATTGCTTTTGTTAATACATGGTTTTTCGCTGGTTAATGCACGGCTGTTAATAACATGCGACACTGCTTTTTATGCAATAATTAGCTTCAAGATATTGACAATAAATAGTGCTAATTTAGCAATATACAAGACAACTGATTCTTTTATAGAATTATCCTGATTTCAAATGGACATACTATAATCCCGAGTACACTGGAGACAAAATTACCATATTTGCCTAAATACTGTGATGTCATTACTCTTTACCATACTTGTCCTAAAATTTGAAAAAGTCCTTTTTACTACCAGCTGATGTGTCTTAAACATTGCTGGATGAGTGAGCGCAGGCTGATCTGAGTCTTCACTGGGCCCTCACATCCAAAGGCACATTGTCTAACGCTGCAGCTCATATAACCCTATCTCTTTTGCAAATGGGACATACCATATTCTATCTACCGTATTCGATCTAATTACCACACATACCCCTATAAGGGCACAGTCAAGAAATTCCGTAGTCTTCAGATTATAGCCAGTGTAGTTTTTCTTTACTTCTTTATGAAGGCATATGTTGTGGGTACTCATTTGAATTGCATCGACTTGTCGATGCAATTCAAACGAGCACCCACAACATATGCCTTTATAAAGAAAGTCAGAAAAAATTGTATAATCATCATCAAATAAGTCCTTTTCTGATCTTTTTCATAGTGTATCCTTAGCAGGTAGATACATATTTTACCACCACTGAGTGGTCCCAGTAATTTTGAAAAACCTAAGCGCACAGTGTGGTAATTAGGTCGAATACGGTAATTACTGCACATCACCCTATAAGCACACAGCTAACAATTTCATAGGCTTCAGACTGCCGTCGGTGTGATATTATCTACTTCTTTATAAAAGCATATGTTGTGGGTACTCATTTGAATTGATGACTACCCACAACATGCTTTTATATACTTGT
Organism: Anodontia alba; assembly: GCA_964016985.1. NCBI lineage: Eukaryota > Metazoa > Mollusca > Bivalvia > Lucinida > Lucinidae > Anodontia > Anodontia alba. The sequence continues at coordinate 6,282,834 of OZ024832.1, read as the reverse complement.
TGAGGTAATTCAAATGAGTACCCACAATATATGTTTTTATAAAGAATATCAGAACATATGTCACATTAGCATCATTAAATACCAACACCCCCCCTCCCCCCCCCACCCCCCCCCCCCCAAAAAAAAACCCTCAAGAAGTCCTCTGCTCATATTCCTTTAAAGAGTGCCCTTATTAGGAAGATAATTTACTGCATGTTTTCCAGTAATTTTGAAAAAAATTAAGCGCATTGTGCAGTAATTAGGTTGAATATGGTAATCACACTCACAAAAACTGCTACAGAGGAGAAAATAAACAAACAAAACAAGCAAAAAAAAAGACAAACTGAACAATAGGTGAATGCTAATGACACTCCCAATATAGCAGCATTTCTACAAGTTACATAATGGCCAAGCACACACACCTGATATGTATCTCAGAAATCAAGAGTGCTTACAGCCATGGGACACAATTTGACAGGGATGAAATGAAAAAACAGTTTTTCTGTCAATCAAAGTGCACTGATAAGGGAAGTGAACATGCATACAACATCAGAACCCAATTACGACTGATCTGATCGCTTCAATGCATTTAATGAGTGTTTGTTTGTTAGTAATAGAGTTCTTTCTGCCAGGATTGCTGTTTTTACCCTAAGTATTTGGGCACCCACTACCAATAATTGTCCTACAATTTGGACAGGTTAATTATACTACCTGAAGAAGCCTCCAAAATGCTGAATGGACAGCAAACTGCACAGACCCTGATCAGATGATGCATTCTGCAGTGTCTGATCTAAGTCTGCACTGTTTGCTCAGATCTGTCTGTACAGAAACAGTGTAAATATGGTATTCGGCAGACTATCCCATTGACTGCTCTCAGAAATAGGTAACCTTCAGGGTGCAATAGCAGACAACATTTAGCCCTTTAAGCACTGAGCAAAACTGCAGCTATTCTGTTTTTTTTTTATTTTATTTTATTTGTTTTTTTTTCCAGAGAAAGTACCCAGCGGGCAAATGACATTAATACAATGTCGCCTCAACGTCAATGCAACGTCATGATGTTGCATCGACGCTGAGCCGACATTGTATAAACGCCATGTGCCAGCTGGGTAAGACTTGATATTCCATGTGAGTCATCTGCTTGGCAGACAATTCATATGACATGTATGTTTGATCTAAAAAAAAAAATGACAATCATTACATTGTGAAAAACAGGTCAAGGTCAAAAAATGAAACTGCTCTGTTTGCATTCATGTAAGGAGAAAGCATATGGAAACTTGGATGATTCTACACTGTTTGCAAAGGCAGGGTGTATCCGGGTTCAGCAGGACAAGGGTTAAGAAATACGTGTATGCCAAATTTAATGTTTATAGGTCTTATAATGCTACTAGAGCTGGTGAAGCAACATGACAAAAATACTGTTGATATAAAAGCCTGTCATTTCACCTTCAGCTGTCCAAAATCAACATATTGCACCCATGTTACTTATCATTACCAATAAGGACTGACAGAAGAACAGCAGCTGCAAACTAATTAATACTAAAACTGCTAATCCCAAGTGTAGCAGTTTTTTTTGTTTTGTTTTTTTTTCAGAGAAACTAAGACATGACATTTCATGTGAATTGTCTGCCTAGCAGATGATAAAATAGGATTTGGCATTTCATGTGCATTGTCTGCCTAGCAGATGATTCACATGAACTGCCAAGTCTTACTTTCTCTGGAAAAAATACCGAATTTCCCATATGTATTGGGACAGACAGGCCTGAGCAAACAGTTTAGACCCAGATGAGACGCCGCATTGTTTGCCACTCATCCAGCAATTTTTAGACACAACATCGGGTAGTGAATTGTACTGGTTCAAATTTTAAAACATATATGGTAAGGAGTTGAGGTGTCCAAATACTTGAGTAATTACAGTAATCAATGAGTCCAAGATCACCATATTACACCCATAATACCTTGTCAAAAATGGTGGTAAATCTTACCAAGTGTCTCCATTCCCCTTAACCCTTAAAACGCCAAGAAAACCTGCATCTGAAAATGTCGTCTGTTTATGTCGTCTGCTGAATATTCTTGCAAACTTTTCAAACCTATTTTTGCATACAGGCAAACAGTGTGGACCCAGATCAGACTGCTCCTAAAGGAGCAGTCTGATCTGGGTCCACACTGGTTGCAGAAATGACTTTTAAAGTAACCGGCAGGCGACAAAGCAGACGACAATTGTTGTGATTGGCGCTTTAAGGGTTAAACCTGTTCCAGCTGAACTGGGATATGCCTTGTCTTTGCAAACAGTGTAGATCCAAAATCGGTTAGCTTCTGATCTGGATCTGCACTGTTTGTCATTCAATCTGTGAATTTATATCAACAATCTGGATTAAATAATCTGATTGGCTGAAAATTAGAAGTAGGTAATTACTTCAAACCCTGATATTTCTTTTACAGTTGCAAATTTTAGCAGTATTAAAATCTCTGTGAAATGGATAAGTATATAAGTCAATATTCTTCAGGAAATACATTAAATCACAGTGACATATGTACAAAAAAGAAGCTAATACAAGAACATATGTGACCACAGTTTGCATCCTGAAGATACCGGTTCATTTAACTTTGGCCTTCACAGTAATGCATCAAGTGTCAACCTCGATTTTCTGCCATAATAATAGCTTTAATATCTTAAGATTTTAGAAGGTATCCTCTGCAAAAAAAAAAAAAAAACAACAAAAAAACTTAGAAATACAGCCAATTTCGATTTAGCTATTCTGGAAGCAGAATTTCAGAAGTGGAAGAGTGTCTGTCATGTGACAGAAGGTGGTGGAAGATTAGCTTGCAAGTCGAACATACTGTAGCCAAGATCCAAAGAAAATCTTGCTTTTTTCCCCATTATTGCAGAAAAATAAAAGGAAGTTGACTATAGAAACATTTTATTTGATAAAATAAACCATTTTAATTAGCTTTGAACTATGCAAAATTAAAATGAAAATATCCATTCTGCAAGAAAGAAGTTAAATGGTCATTTTAAAACATCAAATTGATTTTTTGCAATCAACTTCAATATGGCTTTCTTACAAACATCGTCTGTACAAATTACTCTTTGCTAAATTTGATTTTGTTGATGCTGTATCCAATCACATGACCTCTTCTCTTCCGATTCTTCCACTGAATATTTGGAAGACTCAGAAGAGCTTCCAAAACTGGTGGCTGCATGAATTGAACAATCAGAAGATAGAAGGTATGCACAGCAGCATATCTCTGGAATTCTGGGCCCAGTTGTTCAAAGTTAACGACATTGTTAGTTAACGATTCGTTAAAATTTACATCGAGTGATACGCAAATATGCTGAAATTTTTTGCTGAAAAAATGTGAGTAGCTTTTGCAGTGCAAAAGCTACTCACATTTTTTCAGCAAAAAATATCAGAATATTGTATATTGAATCCGCTAAAACAGTTAACGAAATGACCCTTAACGAGCTCGTTAAGCTAACGACGCTTTGAACAACTGGGCCCTGAATTTAACATCACAAAAACATACCTATATGGTTTTGACCCCCTTAAGCCCCACTTTTATATAGTAAAACTAGGGTTTACATTCTGCTCAAAAACATAGATTGTAGATACTTATTAGAACCACCTCATTGAGGCATTTCTAACAAGTACCCACAATCTATGTTTTGAGCAGAAATATGAAAAATATCAGAATTTTTTATCTGAAAATTTTCATTTTCTGGTGGTAAAATTTTCAGTATATTTGAATAGGTGTGTTTTCGTAATGAACAATAAAATACACCTCAACTAGAGCTTAGTCGGAAGTTGTCCTATGTTCTAGAATCTTTCAGATTACGACTGTCAGCTGAATACTGGCTGAGCTGCTCCATGTAAAAGGCTATCTTTGAGCAAACTGAACAATCACCCAGGCGGCCCAGATCAGCCTGTGTTTCTGCACAGTCTGGTCAGGGCCTTATAAATTCCTTCCATAATCAGTTGATGCTATAAAATGTGCCATTCAATCACGAAACCCTGATAAGACTGTGTGGATGTTAGGATGGTCATAATCTGTGCAGTTTGAATAATCTCAGAGGTCTTTTCAATTGCCACGCATTTTAGCGTGACGGATTAGAAATTTTTCTCATTTATAAGGCTTTCTTTTGTGCCTTTTGATGCCACTATAATTATTTCGGAAGAAGTCTTTGTGAAAAGAAATGAGATATAAATTGGTATTTATGCAATAATTTGCAGAGAACTCAAAAGAAGAAATATATGATAATTCTTGACTCAGAAAACTTTACTCCAGTTATCCATAAAGACGGTATTCAGACTTAACCCTTGTCATGCTGAGCACGACATGCCCTGTCTTAGCAAACAGTGTAGATCCAGATCAGGTGAAGAAGCCAACTGATCTGGATCTGCACTATTTGTCATTAGATATGTGAATTTCTATCAAAAACCAGGATCAAGTAATCTGATTGGCTGGAAATTAGAAGTGGGTATGGCATCTTAATTTATTCAGCAAGGCAAGGGTTAACCCTTGTCATGCTGAATAAATTAAGATGCCATGCCCACTTCCAACTGTCAGCCAATCAGATTACTTCATCCAAGTTGTAGACACAAATTTACTTACTTAATGACAAACAGTGGAAATAAGGCTTTACAGAGGAAATAAGGCTTGACATTTCATTGATATCATGAGCTTGGCAGATAATTCAAATGAAATGCCAAGTCTCTGTAAAATACAAAAAAAAGAAAATTAGAATGTCATCTGCTACAATTTTCCTTAGCGCTTTATGGGCTAAGTCTTCTTTATTGCTTTACTAAACTTCAAATAATTACAAGAAGATTAGTTTATTAACCTTTTTCAGTCTTAAATTTCATCTCTTTTCTTTATCCTATCAGCTTCATTTAAATGATGGATTGGTGTTTCTTTCCTCTGAATTTATTACACAAACTGAGCTGGGGTAAAATCTAGAGCAAAATGGACTTGAAAGTTTACAACAAGTATGGTCACAGAAGTTGAGGGTCTGAATATTTAGGGTAAATACAGGATATGTTTGCCTGAGTTGGTGTTTACGGCCCAATCAACAATGTTAAGGTGATATTATCCGTCAGTTAACCTACTCCCAATTTTTCCTAGGCAGGCTTAGGCCTCTAAGCAGTTAATCACTACTTGTGCATATACCATATTCGACCTAATTACCGCACCGTGCGCTAAGGTTTTTCAAAACTACTGAGAAAACTTGTAAAATACCAACATATCCACCTATACTAAGGGTACACTAAAAAAGATCAGAGAAAGACTTGTCTAATGATACTCATGCGCTTTTTTTCTGAATTTCTTTATAAAAGCATATGTTGTGGGTACTCATTTGAATTGCATCGACAAGTAGATGCAATTCAAATGAGTACCGACAACATATGCCTTTATAAAGAAGTAGCAAGAAAATACACTTGCTGTAATCCGAAGACTACGGAATTGCTTGACTGTGCGCTTATAGGGGTATGTGCGGTAATTAGGTTGAATACGGTACTTTCACCAGTAATTGACAACTGCCCTTCATGAATAAGCCGAATGGGGAAGAATGACCATAGAAATGATTTCATGATCAATCTCCTCTAAAGTTATGTGGTTAAGCTGGGATTCAAACCTGCTCCCCTGGATCTGCAGTCAGACGAGTTACAGACTATGTTATGAACCCTGGCAAATAAAGTATAATCAAACACAAAAGTCGATTTTCAAATCTTAATTAGTTTGCTGAAAAATACGAAGATGTACTGGAACTGACGCAATCTTATTTCCTCTATGTTTACATTTCATCTGCATTACACAGAAATGCACCTCTCAAGTTCGGTGCATGCAAAAAACAAAAACTACTGTATTAACCCTATATACTGGGACAAAACTCCTTACCATGCTTATCCTAATATTTGAACAATTCTATTTTGCTACCTGTTTGTCTGTCTTAACCCTTGTTTTGCTGAATAAATTAACATGCCACACCCACTTCCAACTTTCAGCCAATCAGATTACTTGATCCAGATTGTTGATATAAATTCACATACTTAATGGCAAACAGTGCAGATCCAGATCAGTTGGCTTCTGAAGAAGCCAACTGATCTGGATCTACACTGTTTGCAATGGCAGGGTATATCCGGGTTCAGCAGGACATGAGTTAACTCTTACCACTTTGCACTCTGGGCAAAATTTTCAGCAGACAACATTTTAAAATATTTTTCTTATTTTTTTTTTCCAGAAAATAGGATTTGACATTTCATGCAAATTGTTTCCAATGGAGACACATAAATTTGCATGAAATGTCAAATCCTGTTTGCTGGGAAAATAAGAAAATTCCACCAATTTGTTGTCTGCTGAATTAGCCCAGAGAGTGGTAATGGTTTAAGTGCCAAGCAAAATTTGCAGCAGACGACATTCTAAAACTAGAAATGTGTCAATATGACACAGATGCCCCCGCCCAGGGCCCTCCTCATCCACCTGCAGGCATTTTTTTACCCCTAGCCCTGCCCAGGCCCTGCCCAGGGGCAACTGTACCATACATTAAAAGGTCTTGATATAGGTAAGTGTCATACAAAGTTTCAACTTTCTAGCCCAGAAGGTATAAAAGTTATTAGCTGCAAGAGAAACGCGGACGTAAATTTGCACCTAAACTTGCAGGTAAACTTGAACCTGGTTATGAACATGACATACGCACGTAACATCACGGCGAAACGCTATATGCCCCACTCCTGCCAAAGGCAGGCAGGGGCATAAAAATAAAATCTCCAACCCCCCCCCCCTCCCCCCCCTCACCCACTAATTTAAGGGTTAAAAGATGTCACATTCTATGATGTCTGATATGCATCTACACTGTTTGCTCAGGATTTCTGTCCCATACTTGGGTAAACACGGTAAATGTGAAAATTTAATAATGCCGACTCTGCAAAAATCTATTCAGTTCACAAATTCCACAATCTATACATGAAAATTTAATAACATGGACAAAAAAAACGTTATTTTAAGCCCATAAATTCTGAATGTCTGCAACAGATGCCAGTTACACCATCAGAGTTATGACAAAAATTAGCTACTGCATTTAACCCAAAGTATTCAGACAGGCTGGCCAGAGCAAACAGGGTAGACCGAGATAAGATATCGAAAAATGTGACATCTGATCTAAGTCTTCATGTGACAGCTGATCAGGGTATACATTTCTACAGTTTTTTAAGCACATTAACAGACTGGCCTCAGCAAATAGTGACGACCGAGATCAGACACAGCAGAATGTGACATTTGATTTGGGTCCTACAGTTTTTAAGCACATTAACAGGTAATGACAATTAAGGTAAAAACCGTAATAACCCTAACTATTGGGACAGACAAGCTTGAGCAAACAGTGTAGACCCAGATCAGATGCGGCATTCTGCGGTGTCTGATCAAGGTCTACACTGATTGCCACTCATTCAGCACTTTTTTAGACACATCAACAGGTAGTACAAATAGACTTTTTCAAATTTTAGGACAAGTATGGTAAGGAGTTAAGGTGTCTCAATATTTAGAGTAAATACTGTACGGAGTCAAAATATTTAGGGTAAATATGGTGTTTAAAATGCACAGATCAAAAAGGATTTATTGAATGGTAGAAAGCTGCTAGCTATTAACTGTTCAGTTCAATATTTCAGAAATACAGTACCGTATTTACCAGATATACTGGGACACCTGAACTTCTTACTTTATTTCACCTAAAATTTGAACAACTTCATTTCACAAACTGTTGATGTGTCTTAAACCAGCTGGATGAGTGACAATTTGTTTGTATTGAGGTTTTACGGCCCAGTCAACCCAATGGGGTCATGTCGAGCGTGGTCAGTTTACCTAACCACACGTTTACTGGGCAGGCTTAGTCCTCTAAGCGGTTAACCAGTATTGTGCACATTCTTTCACAAGAAAAGGATGAGTGACGCACAGTGTGGACCGTGATCAGATGCCATATTCTGCTGCAGCTGATCTGGGTCTACACTGTTTGCTCAGGCCTGTCTGTCCCAATACTAAGGGTTATAACAGTACTCAACAAAACCTGTCATTGGGCGTATGTGAACAATACATACCCAGACAAAGCTGTAGGCATGCCATCTGATCAGAACATTGGACTTCATTGGTTAAACCTTAAGCATGCTTTGGGCAAATCCAGCGGAAGACACTTCTAATTTTTTTATTTTTTTTTTTTTTTTCTAAAATCATGCAAATAGTCTTCTGGGGACAAATGATGCCTCCACAGCATGTATACTTAACAAGGCTCAGGTTCAGTTTCCTTAGATAAACATTACAAGTTTTCATATACAGTCAAATGAGTATGCAATGTTTGTCTAACCTTTATTGTTTGATTTCCACCTGTGCCTTCGCTTTCACTGCTTAACCCATTGTAGTCGGGAGACCCATAAAAGGGTAAACTGGCAAACAGTGCAGAACCAAATCAGATGCCACAGAATGTGGCATCTGATCAGGGTCTTCACTGTTTGCAAATAGTTTAGACATTTTTCTCTAAGAATATGTAAATCTCATAGCCGGACATACCAAAAATTAAAATTGGACTCTTCAAATATATAATATGGGAGAGTCTTTTTAGTATACAACTTCTGCACCATCAAAAACCCTATGTACTGGGAGGGCTAGGGGATGGAAAATACTAAAAACTGTCGTCTGCAGAAATGCTTAACCAGTATACATTTTATCATTTTGTAGAGAAAACAAAACCTGACATTTCATGTGAATTGTCTGCCTAGTAGACAAATCACATGAAATGTCAACTTATTTTATTCTGTTGTTTTTTTGTGTTGTTTTTTTTCCCCAAAATATAGCCTGCTGAGTTGGGTTTCTTTTGTGTGTTTTAGGGGTTAAAAAAGTACAAGGCCCATAAACTGTGCAGTCTGGTCTGTGTACAGGTTTTCTCTTGTTTGTTTGTGTTGAGGTTTTACGGCCCAGTCAACCCAGTGGGGTCATGTCAAGCGCGGTCAGTTTACCTAACCACACATTTACTGGGCAGGCTTAGTCCTCTAAGCGGTTAACCAGTATTGTGCACATTCTTTCGCCAGAAACTGACAACTGCCCTTCTTGAATCAGCGGAAGGGAGAGAATGACCGTAGAAAATATTTCATGATCAATCTCCGCGAAAGAATGTTGCCGACCTCGGCGGGGGTTGAACCCGCGACCTCCGAGTCCAACTGAGCCACCGAGGCCGGCACAGGTTTTGTCTTGATAAGGTTTACATCAGGTTTAAGATTTACCTCTGCCTGTTCCATATATGCTTAATACCAGCAACACATTTTTCACCAACATCAACAAAATGTCAAAAACTCTTACCTGAAAATAGAAAATAGAAACAATAAGTCTTTTACATTATGGAAACACGCCTATTCAAGTATACTAAAAATTTCACCACCAAAAACTGAAAGTTTTCAGATAAAAATTCTGATATTTTTTCACATTTCTGCTCAAAACTTAGATTGTGGGTACTCGACGAGGCAGTTCTAACGAGTACCCACAATCTATGTTTTTGAGCAGAAATAAGATAAATAATGTATACCCCTGTAAACCCCAGTTTTACTATATAAAAGTATTAAGGGGGTCAAAATTATATAGGTATGTTTTCGTGATGAGCCTGTTAAATTTAAATATCAGAAGAAATTTCAAATGTATTTTTTCTTATTTTTCACAGAAAATAAGGCTTGGGATTTCATTCAGATTATTTCATTCAAATGTGAAGCCTAACCTAGTGGACAGGCAACGTTGAGACAATGTGATATCAACATCGATGCAATGTCATGACGTTGCAGCGACGTTGATGCAACATTGCATAAACATGTGACCGTTAAGTATTTTCTATGAAAAGTAGGGAAAATTGTAGTCATTTTTGTGTGCTCAGATTGGCTCCTTGGATGCCTCCTTGGGTGCCAATCTACATAAAATGTTACACCCTATACTTTGTGGCAAAACAATGTATGTTTTTGAAGAGAAATAAGAAAAGCACTATTCAACCTAATTACCGCACTGTGCGCTTAGGTTTTTCAAAATTACTGGGAAACTTGTAGAAAATATGTAACCGCCTACTATAAGTACACTTTGAAAAAAAACTATCAGCAAACGACTTATTTAATGATGTTTATGTGATGTTTTTATTTTCTTTATAAAAGCATAGGTTGTGGCTACTCATTTGAATTGCATCGACAAGTCGATGCAATTCAACTGGGTACCAGCAACATACGCCTTTATAAAGACGCAGCAAAAAGTAAACTGGCTGTAACCTGAAGACTACAGAATTGCTTGACTGTGCACTTAAGGGGTATGTGCAATATTAGGTCAAATACAGTATGTTTTTAATATTGCAGAGAAATAAGAAACATATTGCATGATATGGATTCCCTTCTTCAGCTACCATATTTGATCTACCGTATTTGACCTTTTTACCACACACACCAATCTATATAAGTGCACAGTCAAGCAAATTTTTAGTCTTCAAATTACAGCTTGTGTACTTTGACCTGCTTCTTTATGAAAGGATATGTTGTTGGTACTCATTTGAAAGTACATGTGCTGTAATCTGAAGACTAAGAAATTGCTTGGCTGTGTGCCTATAGGGGTATGTGTGGTAATCAGGTCAAATAAAGTATACTGAATACCCAATGTTCGATACATTTCACTGCGAACGTGACATACATGTCCTTTATCTGTAAGCCAAGAACTAATATTGGGATTTGGGGACATAAAAAGACGTTGGTTCTTTAATAAAAACATGTTTGCTTGTTAGCATCACCATGGCAACAAGAGGGATAATCAGATTGACCTATCAATTGTAATAACTGATTCGAGAGGAACTGTGAGAAAAGGGACAATATCCTATACCATATAAGGGGCAACAGGAGAAAACGTACCTTCGGACATGTGTCCCCAATTAAGACTCGAATCTGCCTGGGGATGCTTCCAGTCTGATCAGTGTTCATTGTCCATTCAAAGAAACTTTGCAACCTTGGCTATAAAAAAATCATCCAGTGAAAATTCTGATCAGACTATGCGAATGCACAGGCTGATCTGAAACTTCGCTTGGCACATGTCAGGAAGTAAGTTCTGATATCATTCTATTACCTGTTGACATGTCTAAAAATTGGTGGATTTGTGGCAAATAGTATAGACCCAGATCAGATGCCACATTTTGTGGCATCTGATCTGAGTCTACACTATTTGCTAAGGCCAGCCTGTCTGAATGCTGAGGGTGAATATGGTATGCAGAGGATGACCGCCTACACAGGACTGCCCATTTGTAGACTCTGATCAGTACATCTGTTCACAATTTACTCTCATAATCATTGAATACTGAAGAGTTTATCAACAAATACAGAAAGTCCTAATTAGTCTATGCCAATATACAGGCTAATCTGGACTTTTGCTGTTCTCACTTGATATAAGGGACCTTTTGTCGCATTGTATTAAGATCAGCCCTAGTTATAATTTTACTGTATTTACCCTAAGTTTTCAGACGATGTACTCCTTACCATACTTGTCCTAAAACTTTGTCCACTTTACTACTTATTGCTGTAGCTAAATATGCAGAATGTGTGGCAAACAGTGCAGACCCTGAATGGATGCTGGAGAATATAGTATCCAATCTGTGTCTATACTGTTTGCTCAGACCAACCTGTCTGAATAATTTGCGAAAAGGCGGTATGTGATAATCTTGTTTTATTAGGTATTGAAAGTTTGCCATAAACAGAGCTGGGTCACCAGTAAAACTGTAGTTCTGTCAAGTAATTAAGTAATATTGCTAATAAAAAAGGTTTATAAGATTTGTGCCAGTCAAATCCATTTCTCTACTAAATCAGTGAAAACAAAAAAACAAAAAAAAAAAAAAATGCTTTAGGCTGTATGGTTTTGGGCAGTTCTCCATAGACTGATGACAATTTTCTTACTTCACCAGAAAATAGGATTTGACAGTTCATGCAAATTGTCTCCAAAGGAGACAATTTGCATGAAATGTTAAATCCTGTTTTCTGGGAAAAATAAGAAAAATATTTCAATACGTCATCTGCTGAATTTTTCACCCAATATGCTAGGAGATAAAGCACATGCTTGTACCAGTAACTGACAGCTGCTCTTCTTAAATCAGTGGAAGGAAGAAAATGAGAATTATCACCTAATAGAAGACCTCCTTAATGAGAACTCGGGAGATGATTCAAAGACGCAAAATAAACTTGTTTTCAAATAGTGTATGGTTGTGCTATTGTATAATATTGATGTACTTAAATGTAAATGGTTGATACATTGAAATAAGTATAATTATTTAAACCAACAGCTATGTCAACTATGGTATAGCATATTTAGAGTAATATTTTCTGGTCACTTTCCCCTAAAACATGTTGGAGGTTAATTGACTTGATATTGGCTAAATCAACCATACATCTATTATCCATCAGTGGTAAGTGTAAGATTATTTTTTTTAAATATCAGCCAATTAGCAGTAATAAGCTTAATGCTTTTACTTTTATTAACCTTTAGCACTCTCTGGGCAAGTTCAGCACACAAACAAATGATTTTTTTTCTTATTTTTTTCCTAGAAAATACGATTGGTTGCATGCAAACTGTCTTAACAATTTGACTGAAATGTCCATTTTATTTTCTGAGAAAATAAAGATATGTAATTTTAAAATGGTGTCTGCTGAAAGTTTCACTTAGCATGCTAAGCCTTAATGCTTAGTACTCTGGGTAAAATTTTCAGCAGACGATATTTTGATTTTTTTTTTTTTTTGTTTACTTATTTTTTCCCTCAAAACAGATTTTGACATTTCATGCAAACTGTCTGCAGAGGAGACAATTTGAAATGTCAAATCCTGTTTTCTGGAAAAAAAAATATCATCAATTTGTCGTCTGCTGAATATACCTGATGTCTTGGCTTTCTGTTTCATTTACTGTATTTACTCTTATAGCACAAACCACAACTGTAGCAGACGATATTTTCATTTCTTTTTTTATATTTTTCCAAGAAAATAAGCCTTGGTATTTCATGTGAACTGTGTTAGCCAGACAATTCACATGAAATTCCAAGTCCTATTTTCTCTGAAAAATGGTAATAAAAATATTTAAAATGCTGTCGGCTACAATTTTGGTTAGTGTGTTAACCCTTGTCCTGCTGAACCCAGATATACCCTGCCTTTGCAAACAGTGTAGATCCAGATCAGTTGGCTTCTTCAAAAGCTTCTGAAGATCTGAAGAAGCCAACTAATCTGGATCTGCACTGTTTGCCATTCAGTATATTTTGAATTTATATCAACAACCTGGATCAAATAATCTGACTGGCTGAAAACTGGAAATGGGCATGGCATCTTAATTTATTCAGCTGGACAAGGGTTAAGGGTTCAACCCTAACTACTGGGACATGTTACTAAGACAGGCATAAAACATTGTTGACCCAGATCAAACTGCCACAAAAAAGCAATTATCTCTATTTTCAGTGCCATGCATTGCCAACAGAATGCCACAGTGATACATTTTTGGCAATGCAATACAATAAAATACTGAAATCTAAGAAAGTTAAATACCCAGATAAGTTTTATTACACATCAACCTCTTTATAACAGGGTTCATTAGCACACGGATTTGGATATAACACAGTTCAAAGATGAATCCCAAAAAAGTATAGATTATATAGAAAAATGACCATAAATGGTCATTTTTCTATATAATCTTTACATTTTTGTTTGGATATAACACCGTTTATATTTGGACCCTAACAGTAGTGTTATAAAGAGGTTGTGTTGTATTATTTTTTATTTATTTATTTTTTCAATATTTTGTTGTAGGGGCTCATTAAATTTGTGTTTTCATTTGAATTCAGTGGCTGAGTCAAAGTATCGGTCACATGGGTAAAAATATGTACCATATTCAACCTGATTACTGCACATACCCATATAAGTGCACAGTCTAGCAATTTCAAAGTCTTCTGATTACAGCTTATACTTTTATGTACTTCTTTATAACTTCTTTATAAAAGCATTAGTTGGGGTACTTGTTTGAATTGTCTCTACTTGTTATTTATAAAACATATGTTGTTGGTACTCATTTGAATTACCTCAGCAAAGAATATATATATATATATATATATATATATATATATATATATATATATATATATATCGCATAAGCATCTTCAATACACCCCTCATTATGAAGTCGTCTGTTGATATTTCTTGTGTGCCCTTATTAGGTGAATAGTTTACTACTTAAAACATTTTTTTCCAGTAATTTTGAAAAACCTAAATGCACAATGGGTAGTTAGGTCGAATATAGTAAGATAATGTAAACATTGACTTTCATTTACCTATCTTTTTTGTCCTGCTGAAGCCCGATATGCCCTGTCTTTGCAAACAGTGTAGATCTAGATCACTTGGCTTCTTCAGAATCTGCACTGTTTGCCATTAAGTATGTGACTTCATATCAACAATCTGGATCAAGTAATTTGATTGGCTGAAAACCCCTTTTTATAAGGAACTTTGTGAGCAGTGAAGCAAACAGAAAGTCACAAAAGTTGTCTCTCTTGTAACTGATGGCAGAAAACCTATCAACTGAATCCAGTTCCCTTAACCCTTGTCCTGCTGAATAAATTAAGATGCCACGCCCACTTCTAATTTTCAGCCAATCAGATTACTTGATCCAGATTGTTGCTATGAATTCAAATTCTTAATGGCAAACAGTGCAGATCCAGATCAGTTGGAAGCCAACTGATCTGGATCTGCACTGTTTGCAAAGGCAGGGTATATCCGGGCTCAAAAGGACAAGGGTTAAAACCAATAAATTCCAACCCTTAAATCTCCAAATTCAAATATTAGCAGATGGCATATCAAACTGCTTTTATTTTTCCAACAAAACATGGGACTTCATGTTTCATTTGATTGTTTCCTATGGAGGTGCTTCACATGAAATGTCAACTTCTAGTTTCTTTGAAAACAGAGAAAACTATCACTAATTTGTCATCTGCAAATGTTAAGACAAGCGTACAATGGTTTAAAACAATAAATCTTTTATAACAAGGCCATAGGACAATTAATTTGATAGTTTTAGTGAAATGACTTCCTGAAAATAGGATTTTTAACCATTAAAGGACAAATTAAAATTGCAGCAGGCGACAATTTGATTTTTTTTTTTTTTTTAAATTTTTCAGAGAAAATAAGACTTTGGGAAGAAATGCTTTTCTTTTAGAGTAGCTCCTATTTTCCAATAAGAACAGCTCTCATTTTTTAAAGCTTTCAAATATTAGGGGAGGCAACAGTGTCTACAAAAGTTGCTGTCCTTGGGAAAATGGCATCAAAATCTTTCAGGTGTATCCAAGGGTTTCATTAACCCTTGTCCTGCTGAACCCGGATATACCCTGCCTTTGCAAACAGTGAAGTTCCAGATCAGTTGGCTTCTGAAGAAGCCAACTGATCTGGATCTGCACTGTTTGCCATAAAGTATGTGAATTTATATCAAATGTCTGGATCAAGTAATCTGATTGGCTGAAAATTAGAAATGGGAGGAACATCTTAATTTATTCAGCAGGACAAGGGTTAAGAGGCTGGGGACATGCATTTTCCCCTACTATACTGAGGCAATTTTTCCCCTGCTACTTTTGACAAATTTGCATAGGTTAAACAGTGATAGCCTTAACTCTTGGGACAGATAGGCCTTTGCAAACAGTGTAGACCCAGATAAGATGCTGCTGAATGCCATGTTTGTCATATATATACAGCAAAATTTTAAACACAGTAAGAGAAAGTAGAATGGACTTCTTAAAAATTTAGGGTAGTGTGGTAAGGAGCAGGTGTGCGAATACTCAGGGTAAATATAGCATATATAAAAAACATAAAGAACCACCAGCCTACTTTGCTGTGAGCCACCGGGTGTCAGAAATGTTAGTGAAAACTCTTTGTATTGTATCTACAGTTGACTCTCGTTATCTCGACCTCGCTTATCTCGAATAACCGCTTATCTCGAAGTGAAAATCTGGTCCCTGCCTATACATGAAAACCTAACAACAGATGGAAAATATTGTAGAAAAGAGGAGAAATTGCTCCTAAGGAGCAATTTCTCCTCTTTTCCACAATATTTTCAATATATCTCTAACTTCAAAAGTCCAATTACCTATCAGTTTGTTAAATGTGGTTAATCAAATTATTTTCCTCAATTCTGCAAACCTGATATGTCGAACTACAGATATCTCGAAGTATTTCAGAGAGTCCCTTGGAATTCGAGATAACGAGAGTCGACTGTATTTATTTTAAGGAGTCTACAGAACAAGCCCTATTTTCTGGAGAAATATGAAAAATATCACTGGTCTGCTGTATGGCAATCATGACGAAAACACGCCTATTCAAATATACTGAAAATTTTACCACTAAAAAATAAAAATTTTCAGATAAAAAGTTCTGATATTTTCATATTTCTGCTCAAAACATAGATTGTGGGTACTCATTAGAACCGCCTCATCGAGGTGGTTCTAACGAGTATCCACAATCTATGTTTTGAGCAGAAATAAGAAAAATAACATATACTCCTGTAAACCCCAGTTTTACTATATAAAAGTGGGGTTTAAGGGGGTCAAAATTATATAGGCGTGTTTTCGTGATGGTTAGGCCCACCTCAGATCTGGACTGCCAATTACTGAACCCATCAACACTTGTACAGTACTCTGTTTATTTTTGTGTGTATTTCAAGGCTTTTACAACAAAAATGCATTATATTATGAACTGTCTGCTTTATGTGGTGTTTGCATGCAAGAATCTTAATTTTTTTGCATCCATGGGTGATCCACTACCTGAGAATTTTATGCAGAAGACAAAAACTCATTCTAAGTTCAGGTAGTTCTGAGAATTTACCCTTAAAGGTAAAATCGCAGCAGACAACATTCTAATTTTTTTTCTTTAATTATATTTCAGAAAAAATAAGATTTGGCATGTGAATAATCTTCTAGGAATTAAAGCCTTATTTTCACTGAAAATTACAAAGAAAAATAAAAAGAAAGAAAACAAAAAAATCAATCAAATGTCATTGGTTGTGATGAGCACTTTGACCACTTATAGGAGTTCAAGAACTTGTCCTTTCCTGAAGCATAGCTCTACAAAGATGTATTAAAGTTTAGTATGATGGATAAAAATTTCAGCAGATGACATTTCTTCTTCTTTCTTTCTTTTTTTCCCAGAAATTAGGCTTTGGCATTTCATGTAAATGGTCTCCTTAGGACACAACTGCATGAAATATCAAAACTTATTTTGTGGGAAAAATAAGAAAAATATTATCACTTTGTTGTCTGCTGAATTTGCCCAGAGAGTGGTAAAGGCTAAGTTCAACTGAGGTTTAATGTCACTGTCAACAATCTTTCAATCATGCTGTGACAGTATCAGCATGTATCAGCAGTGGAAACTGAAATGAGCTGGGGCATGTACAGCATTTCCTACAAGATTGTATGTCGTGCAGCAAATGCTCAGATCAGCCTGCACATTCACCAAGTCTGATCAGTCTGTGCTGTCTGCCTGAAGATGCTTTGAAGCCTTCAAAGGCTACTTACAGAGGGCTATGCAAAGATTGACAAGATCGATATGAATGCAATTTGCATGAAGTGTCAAGTCCTATTTTCTAAAGAAAATTAAAAAATATATTTCAAACTGTCCATTGCTGAAATAGTTACCAAGCATGCTTAACATTATAGGCAGACATTCCAATTATCTCTGATTTTAGAGACTACATCAGGAAAGTCAGCTAATGTCATACCATAAAAAAAAATCATTACGAAAACATGCCAATTCAAATATACTGAAAATTTTACCACCAAAAAAAATGAAAATTTTCAGATAAAAATTTCTTCTGATATTTTTCATATTTCTGCTCAATACATAGACTGTGGTACTCATTAGAACCACCTCAGCAAGGCAGTTCTAATGAGTACATACAATACATGTGTTTGAGCAGAAATAAGAAAAGTAATGTATAGCCCTGTAAACCCGAGTTTTACTATATAAAAGTGGGGTTTAAAGGGGTCAATATTATATAGGCATGTTTTCCTGATGTGGATCTTGTGACACACCTTAAACATTTAGACAATGTGCCATTTAGGGAAGGAAACAGACACGCTTTCAAGGGAGTTAGCTCTGTAAAACCGTTTTTGCCTCCCTTCTAAAAAGGGGTCTACTCTATTAACAAAAGAGTTTATGGAGCAAATACTTTTCTTTTAGTGTACACCCCTTTCCAGAAGTGGCTTCATCTGCAGGAAAGCGAACAGGAAGTCACAGGAGTTGTCTCCCTTGTAAAAAAATGGCAGGAAATATACCAGGAATATCCAGTCCCCTTTATACTTTGCATGCTATGGGCAAATTCAGCAGACCACAAACTGATTTTTTTCTTATTTTCCCTGGAAATAGAATTTGATATTTTGAATAAAATGCAAAAACCTATTTTCTGGAAAAAATAAGAAAAAAAAATCAAAATGTAATCTGCTCAAATTTTACCAAGCATTGTGAAAGGATTAAAGAAGGATTAAAAAAAACAACAAAAAAAAAACCTATACATCACGAAAACATGCCTATATAAATCTGACCCCCTTAAACCCCACTTTTATATAGTAAAACTGGGGTTTACAGGGGTATACATTATTTTTCTTATTTCTACTCGAAAACATATATTGTGGGTACTCGTTAGAACTGCCTCGCTGAGGCGGAGGCGGTTCTAACGAGTACCCACAATCTATGTTTTGAGCAGAGATATGAAAAATATCAGAGGTTTTCATCTGAAAATTTTCAGTTTTTTGGAGGTGAAATTTACAATATATTTGAATAGGCGTATTTTTGTAATGAAATGCCTTTCCAAAATCCACTGCCATTTACTTGATTGGCTAAGCAGTAAGGATTGAAGCCCTGTCTTACAATATACTTATCAAGATAGCTATTGGCATTAAATCACCAATCATAGCTGCTGCAGACGTTTTCATTTATATTTTTTTTATATTTTTCATTGTAAATAAATCTTGACATTTCATGTGAATTGTCTGCCAAATGTAGAATGTCGTCTGCTACATACATTATTCTGCAAGGTGCTTTTTAAGAGTTAACATAACTAATACTTTGGAGACCTCTTTCTTAGTTTTTTTGTCTTTTATAATTTCTCTGAATATCTAGGACAGTTTTTGAGATAATTCTAATGAGGTCAGAAAGTGCATGTATTTTGCCATGATTACGCTCAGCATGCTGAGTAAAAATTACAGCATACAATGATTCTGATTTTTTTTTTTTTTTTATCTTTTCATTCTTCCCAAATAATAGATAATGGCATTTCATGCAAATTTTGACATTTTGAAATATTTTTCTTATTCCCCCGCTTTGATACCTGTAAATTTCTCAAAAATCTTTTTGTGGGGTGTCTATGGAATTCTGGGAGATAATTCTAATAAGGACAGACAGTGTACATTATCAGAAGTCATGAGGCTTCATTAGATTTGTCCCAATTTGACACTTCTTAATACAAGCTCCCACAGTGTACATTTTCCTTGAGAAAATATTAACCCTATATCTATCAAAAATCCAGAGGGACAATAAGATATTAGACCTAGTGTGGTGATGAGAATAGGAAACTATTTATCTTGTACCCCTTGTTTAGTGGAGATAAGGAATCATTGATGTATAAATATTGTCTTTTCATCCAAACAAGTACTTCCATATCATACTGTCTGAATAATTTCTGGGAAGATAGGATGCCATCAGGGCTGAAGATAAACTGTCCCTTGTGAGATGTAGACAAAGCTACTCCTATTTTTCTTTTTTCTACAGAGAATCTACAATGCTCATTCCTGATTTTTTTTTTAGAATGGTCTCAATGGGACAATTCTGATGTGATTCTGATGAGATCTCATAAAATATCTTTTTATGGAAAAGAAATGAAAAACTAATTTTCTGAATGCTCAAAATAAACTACTTATCCGGGACAATATAATACCATACTTACACTAATATTATTGCATAAAAAGCAGTGTCACAAGTTATTAACAGCCATGCATTAACCGGCGAAAAGCAGTGTATTAACAAGGCAATTCACGCGCTGTTAATGCATGGCTACGCAACTTCCAATATGATCGTACCGGGGCCACAGATTTGCTGCCGTTACGAGATGTGTACTGCCTGGCCCTAGAATGAGGATAGTCCATGGAAATTGCGTTCACGAGACATCGATGAAAAAGCGAAACAAAACAGTGCAAGAAATAACACAAAATGTAGCAAATGTTTTCAGTTTTTATGCAATAATAGCGATCAAGCATGGTTTTTCAATGCATTAACATTCACTAGGTCCCTTGGGAGATGTTGAAAACTGAGGCCGAAGGCAATTCCTCGCAATACTTGTCCTAAAATTTGAATAAGTCCATCCATTTCACTAACTGCTGATGCATCTAAATTATTGCTTGATGAGTAGCGAACAGTGTAGACCCAGATATTCTCTGGCACCTGATTTGGGTCTACACAGTTAACTCTTTCGGTGCCAAATTTCAGACTACATTTATCGTCTGCATTTTTTTAAGTAAATTATATCGCTTCAAAAGAAAAATTATATGTAAAGTTGAACAAATGAATGTCAAACAGCACAGATCCAGATGAGACGGCTCATTATGAGCCGTCTCATCTGGATCTATCCTGTATGCAAAAACCTATTATCATGCCTGTGGCAGTGAAAGAGTTAATACTCAGGCCCTTCTGCCCCAAAATATTTTGGGTATTACGGTATGAAATCTTGTAACAAATTGAATCTAAATCTTTATTATCAATCAATTTCTTTGGTGTGAAATCATCTTGCAGGGATATTTCTATTATTTCTTTTACAACCTTGAATCAATGGTAATGTGGCTGCCATTATTGATGAACTGTTTGAGCCCCGGCATGGGAAAAGAGCCATGAAGCATCCGGGTGAGCGATGATAACAGATGCATCCATGCAGTCTCACCAGAACCTATGCTGTTCGCTCACAAAAGATGAGGGCCAAGTTGAAACTTCAGCCAAAGAAATAAAATATTGCCTTGCTAAGAGGCTGTGCGTGCGCGCTGAAAGACTGATTCAACGGAAAGTCCGAAGAGCATTTTTCTCCCGACACAGGATATTTGTAGAACTATTGTATCATTCTATTGCTCTTACAGCAGAGATGGAAAATCAAATTTGCTTATAACAGGCACAAATTGTAGTTTGAAAATCATTACGAAAACATGCCTATTCAAATATATAGAAAATTTCACCTCCCAAAACTGAAAAAAATTCAGATAAAAAACTCTGATGCTTCTCATAGTTCTGCTCAAAACATAGATTGTGGGTACTTGTTAGAACCGCCTCAGCGAGGCGGTTCTAATGAGTACCCACAATCTATGATTTTGAGCAGAAATAAGAAAAATAAAGTATACCCCTGTAAACCCCAGTTTTACTATATAAAAGTGGGGTTTAAGGGGGTCAATATTATATAGGCATGTTTTCGTGAAAATGGGAGATATTGTAAGCAAACACTAAGGATCTAGATCAGACACTGCAAAATACTTATCCTAAAACCTGAAAAAGTCTGTTTGACATTACCTGGTGATGTGTAGCATATCGCAATTTGCCTGAAATATCAAAGCCTATTTTCTGGGGAAAAAAAATAAGAAAAATATTTCAAAATGTCGTCTGCTGAACTTTTTACCCAGAGTACTAAGCATGAAGTCCAATGAAAACATTCTGAATTCATTTATCCCATTGTAGTCAGGAGACCCCTAAAAGGGTAATTGGCGAACAGTGCAGACCCAGATCAGATGCCGCAGAATGTATTTGTTTATTCTAGTTTGTTTTTTTTTTACATAGAAAATAAGGCTTGTTATTTCATGTGCATCATATGCTTTAAGCCTTATTTTCTCTGAAAAAAATAAACAACCGGGCCCAGTTGTTCGAAGCATCGTTAGCTTAACGAGCTTCTTAAGGGTCATTTCATTAACTGTTTTAGCGGATTCAATGTACAATATTCTGATATTTTTTGCTGAAAAAATGTGAGTAGCTTTTGCAGTGCAAAAGCTACTCACATTTTTTCAGCAAAAATTTCCAGCAAATTTTCATATAACTTGATTTAAATTTTAACGAATCGTTAACTAACGACATCGTTAGCTTTGAACAACTGGGCCCTGATGATAATTAGGTGTTTTACATCCAGTTCAACATTATTCAAGTCATATCGAGACAATGGAATAATAATGAAAGACTCTGTGCAATGAAGCACCTTACAGTCATGACTATAGGCAATTCAAATGAGTCCCAACAACATATGCTTTTATAAAGAAGTATAGACAAAAGTAGATGGGTTTTAACCTGAAGACTACGAAATTGCTTGAATGTGTGCTTATAGGGGTTTGTGCGGTAATTAGGTTGAATACGGTACTGAATGAAGCATTGATAAGGGTCTACACTGCCAGTCATCCAGGAGGGTTTTAGACATCAACAGGCAGTAAAAAGAAAAAAAAAATTTAGGTCAAATATGGCAAGTTAACCCCTGTCAGGCTGATTAAATTATAATGCCAGGCCGTCATCTAATTGTCATGACAGCCAATCAGATTACTTTATCTACATTGTTTACAAAAGCAGGGTATATCTCTGTTCAGCAGAACAAGGTTTTGATTGATTGTGTTGGGGTTTAACGACACGTCAACCCTTGAGGGTCATTTTGTGTCGTCTCCCAGAGAAAGGGAGAAAAGAGATAGAAGAGAGAGTAGAGGAGATGAAAGAGAGGGACAGGGCAGAAAGAGGAACAGGAATGAAAGTGAAGAAACAGAAGAAATAAAAACATTCCCCCTCTACCCTTACCCACTACAAGGATAGCAGGCCTTGCCCAACTGTAAGCCAATATCAGTTGGACGCCCCAGTGATGTAAGATACACAGCACCTTCGCACCACCCAACCACCCCCTCAGCAGAACAAGGGTAGATCCAGGTTGTTGATACAAGTTCACATACTGAATGACAAACAGTGCAGATCCAGACACTGTCAGTCAGTCATCCAGGGCCCAGTTGTTCAAAACTAATGATGTCGTTAGTTAACATATCATTAAAACTTTGATCATTAAATATGGCATGTATGCTAATAGTTTTGCTGAAAAAATGTGAGTAGCTTTTGCATTTGCAAAAGCTACTCACATCTTTTCAGCAAAAACACCTCTGAATTAGATATTCTACTTACAAGAACAGTTAACATTTTGACCACTAATGAGCTTGTTAAGCTAACTATGCTTTGAACAAATGGGCCCTGGAGTTTTTTAGATACACCATCAAGCAGTAAAATGATGCTATCCCTTGTCCTGCTGAACCTCAACATGCCCAACCTTTGCAAACAGTGTAGATCCAGATCAGTTGGCTTCTTCAGAAGCCAACTGATCTGGATCTGCACTGTTTGTCATTCAGTATGTGAATTTATATCAACAATCTGGATTAAGTAATCTGATTGGTGGACAGTTAGAAGTGGGCATGGCATCTTAACTTATTCAGCATGACAAGGGTTAAGGTGGTCCAATATTTAGGGTAAATGTTACACACTCTCTGCTCTTTTTATTTCAGGTTATTTTCCATTCGGAGGCGAGGTCTGTGCATTCTGGGTAACGATGGATGTTCTGATGTGTACAGCTTCTATTTGGCACATGTGTACGATGAGCATGGACCGATACTTCACCCTAAAATACCCCATGCAGTATGGAAGAAACAAGACACGTACCATGGTCGCACTCAAAATCTTATTTGTGTGGGGTGTTTCAATAGCCATTAGTAGTCCTATATGTATATATGGATTCGTAGATCATTCAACCGTGCTCAATGACCATCTCTGCGTCCCAACCCTCTCAGAATTTATCATATATGGTTCAATATTCGCTTTTTACATTCCTCTTTTTATTATGATTTTAACATATTTATTAACAATCAAAATTCTTGTGAGAAACCAGTCTTTAATGCGAACAATAGAAAGATCTGATTTAAGACTCAGACCCAGACACAATACCAGTCTGGCTAAAAGTTGCCAAGTTGCAACATTTGTTTCTCCTCCGAGTTCTGAATCCAGAAAAAGCCAAATTGTAACAGAGGTTAGTTCTCTTGGCAGAACTCCTAACCGTGAGAGAGTTAATTTACCAGGATTTGAAAACTTTGGAATTCCTATACCTGAGTCAAAACTTTCAACAGAAAGTATATACACAGACATACAACAAACTAGTCTTGAAAACGAAAGTGATCATGAAAAGGACACAAGTTGTGATAATTTAAGTGATCATGAAAAGCCATTTAATGATAATGTTAATTTACGTGATTCAATATCCATTAATGTAGTCCCAGATATGAAGGAAGCAAATAGTGACTCTGATAATGATGAAAATACCTCTCTTCTGAAATCTAGAGAAGTTCCTAGAATCGTAACAACCTCACAGCCAGCCTCTCCCGTAGCCAAATTCAGATACAGAACAAATACAGACATAATAGCAAATTTCCCAACAACACATTCAAGTTTAAAGATTCCTAAAACATCCCCTAACCTTCAAGCATCTATATCATGCTCAAACTTTTCTCGAGACTGTGCTACAGAACTTGGTCTGTTCAACAGCAGTCCCAATTCAGGCAGTGGATTAAACAGAGATTATAAATCATTGGAATGGTCTCAAAATTTCTATCAAATTCAAGAAGAGATGGATCAATGTATACGTGAAACACTGCGAGAGAGAAAGCAAGAAAACACCAAAGAAAAGACTCAAGATTTATCTCTAAATAAGAACTCCTTAAACAGTTCTGCTCAAAAGGATGATAATGGTATTGTGAGAAAGGATAAATTAAATCCTGAAAACCTATCCAGAAATTTATCCGAGTCTGGAGACTCTACGGATGATGCTGACTCATCTTCAGACAATAATTCAGACCTAATAACAATAAAGCTTTATCCTAAATCAGTGTATATGTATAAACTTGAAGTCCCTCAAAAATCCAGTAAACCCAATTCTCCAGTCCAATCACCTACTAAAGGTACAACCAGAATTCCAAATGGACACATAAAAAGTGACCCTGAATCTTGTCTGGAAATCAGTTCTATAAATTCAGAAAAAATAGCAGTCAATCGAATTATTCGAAGACGTAAGGGGAGCAGTTTTACAACATTTATCAGGAATGTTCGTAAACATCGCAACTTTCTGTCAAACAAAACAACCACCAATGAGAAGAAAGCATCAAAAGTTTTAGGTATTATATTTGCAGTGTTTGTGATTCTGTGGACACCATTTTTCATTGCAAACATTCTATCAGCAATATGTCCATCCTGTATGGCTAACGTGAGTCCCGAAGTTCTCTCAGCATTTGTATGGATGGGTTATGTTGCTTCTCTTGCAAATCCAATCATTTACACTATGTTCAACACAGCTTTCAGGCGAACCTTTGTGAAGATTTTGACATGCAAAATGTGCAAGAAGGACCACCAAACATCAAGATTTCACCCAAGTAGCTATCCTAGCTATCCAGCATCTGCAGCATCCGTCTATACTGACAGACGACAAACTGTTACAATGTTAGTAAATAATAATACGGACAGCAGACGCACCAGTGACTATCTCTCTACAAACGGCATCCACAAATGAGAGAGACATAGCTCTAGATAAGAGGGGGTATCAGGTAAATATTTTTCTTATTACTCCAAGAAAATGTATGTTGTTGGTACTCATCAGAAGCACCTTGGCCAGGTGCTTCTAATGAAATTACCCACAATATATGTTGAGAGATAAGAAAAAAATCAACAATTTTAACCCTGTCCTTCTGAACCCAGATATACCATATTTACTAACAGTACAGATCCAGATCAGCTGGCTTCTTAAGAAGCCAACTGATCAGAATCTGCACTGTTTGTCATTAAGTATGATAATTTGTATCAACAACATGGATCAAGTAATCTGATTGGCTGAAAATTAAAAGTGGGTGTGGCATATTAATTTATTCAATATGGCAAGGGTTAAGTTGAAAAAAGCGCTTTATCTGGAGCTGAGTTAGAAATTAACCAAGCCCTGCATCAGTCTGTGAATGCAGATGGTCACTGTATTTATCCTAATTATTCAGGTAACTTACGAACTAAACTTCGTAAAATACAGATTTCAACCTAATTACTGCACTGTGCGCTTAGGTTTTTCAAAATAACTGGGAAAACTTGTGGTAAAATATGTATCTACCTACTGAGGGTACACTTTAAAAGAAGAAAAGATCAGCAAAGGATTTATCTGATGATGTTTAAGCAATTCTTTTTTCTGATTTTCTTTATAAAAGCATATGTTGTGGGTACTCATTTGAACTGAATCGACAAGTTGATGCAATTCAAATGGGTACCCGTAACATATGCCTTTATCAAAAGTAGACAAAAAGCACACTGGCTGTAATCTGAAGACTACGAAATTGCTTGACTGTGCACTTATAGGGGTATGTGCGGTAATTAGGTTGAATACTGTAAGTCCATTTTTCTGTGTATGTCTAAGAAGTGCTGGACGAATGTCAAAAAGTGCAGACACTGATCGGACTGCTCCTTTAGTGGTCTGTATATTCAGGGTAAAATGTGGGAAATAGTCCGGTACCCATCAGTAAATACCATATTTGGCCTAAGTATTTCAGAGAGATAAACCAGGTCTCAACAAACAGTGCAGACATAGATCAGACTCCGCAGAACTTATCATCTGACCAGTGTCTTCACTGTTTGCTACTCATCCAGCATTTTTATATGCATAAACAGGAAGTCAAATGGTGTCATTGAAATTTTGTTATATTTTTAAAAATGAATATGTTAAATAGATTCTAAAAGGTGCCTGAATTCTGAGGATAAAAACAATACCTAGAGAGAACATTGGTAAAAAATTACAGCAACTCAAAATTCTCCGGCTGGCCCGGAAAAACATACACCCACGAAGGCTTTACATGTATCTTGCCACAGGTGACAAGTGAACAATATATTTATTATTTTCTTTAAGTAAATAATATTTGAAAATATTGCTGTAAATTTTTAACTTGTTATTTTTATTTCTACTTTTACCAAGGTGTATGTATAATCATTATTGTAATACATGTATATGGAAGAGAGGTACGGTAAATGTCCTAAAATTTCGAACACTTTACTCTATACATTTTTGCCTAAATTTTGCTATTCATGCAGTTATTTCTTCAATTGCTTAGTGGAAAGGCAAAAAGTGTAGACCCTGATCAGACTGCTCCTTCAGGAGCAGTCTGATATGGGTCTGCACTGTTTGCATATGCCATTTTGTTGGCAACTTTGGTGTATGAAATTTTAGGACATTTACCGTAAAAAGTTTGATAATTTTTTTTTCTAATAAGAACACTGGACACATCCTTATGCTAGTTGTGCATCCCTGTATTAGGGGCAAAAACTAAGGGGAGACATTATTTGGGGAGAGGCACTTATTAGAAAAAATATGGTAATTAACTTTTTGGAGTTTCAGTATTTTTTTACTTTTGAATATTTAAGGTATTTGTTACTGTATGTATACAGTTTGAAGGACCAATGCAGGTAGACTTGTCTTATCTTCATATAATAACCCTTAAAGTGCTGATCAAAACTGTAGAGGACCACCCACATTCGAAAATACAGTCGACACTAGTTATCTCAACTTCGCTAATCTCAAATAACCACTTATCTTGTCCTTTTTAAACATGAAAATCTAACAACAGGTAACAGAAAGTTTTATCCTAAATCAGTGTCAACAGGTAACAAAATATTGTGGAAAAGATATTTCCACAATATTTTCAATATAGCTTTAAATTCAGCAGTCAAATTACATGTTCTTTTGTTGAATGTGGTTGTTCCATTTATTTTTTTCCTCAATTCTGCAAATCTGATATGTCAAGGTATGGATATCTCTAAGTATTTCAGAGAGACCCTTGGACTTTGAGATAATGAGAGTTGACTGTATATATATATAGAATCTCAACAGGGGCTTTGCTAAACATTGTTCTACATCCAGAATCTCAACAGGGGCTTTGCTAAACATTGTTCTACCTCCAGAATCTCAACAGGGGCTTTGCTAAACATTGTTCTACTTTACAGTTCCCAACAAGTCTAACCTTTACCACTCTCCAGGCTAATTCAGCAGACCACAAATTGGTGATATTTTTTCTTATTTTCCCCAGAACATGATTTGACATTTCATGCAAATTGTCTCCAATGCAGCCATTTTGCATGAAATGTCATATCCTGTTTCCTGGGAAAAATGAGAAAAAAAAATCAAAATGTTGTTTGCTGAAAATTTTACCCAGAGTGCTAAGCTCTAAGAAAGCAGTGAAGTCCTGATCAGACTGTACAGCTGTCCAAGAATGTCCTGAAATCCAGACAGGTACATTTTCACATGGCACAGAATATGTATCTTTGTCCGAGAAAATAAAGTGACATTTCATAAGAATTGTCCACTTGCAGATGATTCATATGAAATGTCAAATGATATTTTCTCTTCTTTTTTTTTTTTCTTTTTTGGGCCGATTGTTTACTATCGATCCATAGTATACAAATTGTCAAAATTTCCTTTAGGTAGTTGTCCATGTGATTATCATTGACCGCAAGGTGGATGAAATCCAGGTAACGGTTATTTATAGGAATGCTATTCTTGTTGCTGTGACGTCCAAGTGCTGTTGTTAGAGAGAGGTAAAACCTGGACTGGGACAATTGGGACATTGGCAAATACTGCAGACCCAGATCAGATGCTGCAGAACATCTAATCAGAGCCTGCACTGTTTGCTTAAATTACAGGAAGCTATAGGTCAAATGAAACGAAGTCCCTGTTCAGGACCATTTTTCCAGCTTTGATTAGAATATTGTCAGCTATTGTGACTGGCACTTTAAGAGTAAAACATGTACATAATCATAATTTATTTCATTAATTTATTTCTCATTTGAGTTGCATCCGGTTAAAAGGAGCTAAGAATACATGCCAACAAAGGCTTATTTCCCAGTAAATGCACACAGTGAGTATTGTGTGAATCAACAAAATAAGTGTTCTGGTTTTGTTCAATCATATTCCTCAGATTCCCTCTAGATCCGTCTTCTTGTCCATATAAATGTTTACATGGAAATTTGAAAAAAGATCAGTCATCCAAGGATCATCTTTTGAACAAATGGTACACCTTGAGACTACCCAGATGCTATATACCAAGATTCAGCATAAAACCTTTCTTGGTTCTGAAGAAGAAGACTTTTGAGTGATGTTTTACCATATATGGTCATGGCGGCCATCTTGTTCAATGGTGCAGAACCATTTGAACAAATTGATGCCCTTAGACAGAAGGCCCAATATGAAATCTTGTGAAAATTGGTAAATCTGTTTTGAGAAAAAGACATTTAAAGATTACGGGAATTTATACATGTACATAGCCCAAGGGCAAGGGCAGATAACCCAAGGGGACAAAATTTTGATTGTAACTAAAAGGGTTGGCTACACTGATCATACATTGTAAGTTTCAGCCATTAGTCTTTAATCATTTTGAGAAAATGATTTTATAATATTTTCTGCATATAAATGCATAGGGACACAAATTTGACCTTGCCACAAAAAGGTCAAATGTCAACCTAGGTTCCTCATTTGAACAAATTTGGTAGTCCTTGAGTCCCCAATGCTAAATACCAAGAGTCAAAGATTTCTTGGTTCTGGAGAAGATTTTTAAGTGTTTTTACCATATATTGGCACGGCAGCCATCTTACCTTTCGGACCATGACCATTTGTACAATTTTAAATCCCCCTTTGACAGAAACTCCACATGAAGTTTAAAGAAAATTTGCCCAGGAGTTTCAGAGAAGTCATTCAAAGGTGTGGATGGACAGATGACAGATGGACAGGGAGTGATCACAACAGCTCATCCTGTGGCATCTTTTCTGGGTCTACAATGTTTGCTCAGGCCTGTCTGTCCCAATACTTAGGGTTATTATGGTATTTTCAATATTGTTTATTGTTCCATCTGTGGGAATCAATGAAACAAGATGTGATGAACAGACAAGCCCTAACCTTTGAAATCACACTGGCTGATTCAATCAAGCAAATAAATCAGCAGGATTTCTACAAATTAGCTTCTTTTTCAATCATTTAAATGGCTTTAATTGGTTTTACATAAGATTTATTGTGCTTCTTGTTGTTTTGAACAAAGCAAACTCAAAAGTTTAACATCACTAAAACAAAGAACCTGGCAGTACCATAATAATCCTAAGTATTGGGACAGACAGGCCTGAGCAAACTGTGTAGCGCCTGATCAGACGCCACTTTCTGCAGAGTCTGATCAGGGTCTACACTGTTTGCCACTCAGTCCAGCAGTTTTTAGACACAATCTTGCTTGGGAGAAAAATTGTAAGGTAATAACAAGCTGTCTGAGTATTCAGGGTATAACACTTATCCTGCAGAACCCGGATATGTCCTGCCTTGGCAAACATTGTAGCTCCAGCTCAGATGGCTTCTGAAGCAGCCAACCGATCTGAATCTGCACTGTTTATCATTAAAAATGTGGATTTGTATCAACAACCTGCATCAAGCAATACAATTGGCTGACAATTAGAAGTGTGTGTGGCATCTTAATTTATTCAACATGACAAGGGCAAGTGGCATATCACTTGCAAGGGTTAATACAGTAACTAAGGATGTTTTTTCTTATTTTCTCAACAAAACATTTATAATTGGATTCCTCAGATAACCAGAGTATAGATATTACTTTTTTTTTGTTATTTTTACACCAAATGGTATTTTGTGGGTATTTACTGCTTAGGCTTCAGGTCATGTACGCTCAATACTATAAATTAGACTGCTGGTATCTGATCTGAGTCTACATCATCTTCTCCAGCCTGACTGTCCCAGGACTTGTTCAACTTAAACTCTACTTTCAGTATATTTCAGATTTTTTTTGTTTTTTTTTTTAATGAGAAACAGAAATTTTAAAGATAAATGGTTCCTGATAAGATATTGTTAATTACAAACAAATATTTATATTCAGAATAAAACACCTGGCAAGCAAAAAAATGTCTTTCTAGTGGCATCACTGCAGAAACCTCAGTGATACTACCACCAGCCACAAATTAATGCAGCCTGTACTAACGTATTCGACCTAATTACTGCACTGTGCGCTTAGGTTTTTCAAAATTACTGGGAAAACTTGTGGTAAAACATGCATACATCTACTAAGGGCAGACTATAAAAAAGATCAGCAAAGTACTTATTTGATGATGTTTAGGCGATTTTTATCTGATTTTCTTTATAAAAGCATATGTTGTGGGTACCCATTTGAATTGCATAGACAAGTCGATGCAATTCAAATGGGTACCCACAACATATGCTTTTATAAAGAAGTAGACAAAAAGTACACTGGCTGTAATCGGAAGACTACGAAATTGCTCGACTGCGCTTATTATAGGGGTATGTGCCATAATTAGGTCAAATACGGTATTCCTCTTATGCTAAGCACCAAGCATTGAACAACTATGACTTGGTAGGATATCAAGCTCTCAATCTAAAGGTGGACACTCAATCAAATGAGCCTCTTGGACAGTACATCAAGACTTAGTTTTCTTGTAAATGAGAAACTGATCAAATTCTGTGAACCATGAATTATAGGTCAAAGACAAACATTAGTGGTGGCCACAGCTGTTCTTCCCTGGAGATGCATGTAGGCTTTATATACTACTAGTTTAGGCCAAAACAAAAGATTCTCAAACACAGCAGCTTTTTACTTTTATTTTTCAGGTTGGGTACATTCTTGGACATTTTGGTTCCTTTGCTAAAACATGCACCCATAAAGCTTTTTTTAATTGAAAGTTTACAGTCTCAAACAACATAAACAATTTGCATGAAATGTCAAAACCTATTTTCTGGAAAAAAAAATAAGAAAACTATTTCAATATATCATCTGCTGAAAATTTTACCCAGAGTGCTAAGTGTTAAGCATTTTGAATCCCTTAGATTCAAATCCACATGCTTTTTGTCTGCTGTCAGGATATAGGTTCAATGTTTCCAGAATATCAATCAATACTTATTTAAGAGCCCACTCATCCTTCATTAGCTGACAGCTTATTTTCACTCTTTTTTTTTCTCCCTTTCTATTGACAAAACACATCTGTACAGACTCATTAAGCACTGTTTACAACCAAGTAGCCTTTCATTCATCATTGCAAGATAATAAGATCTTCAAATCCCACAGGAGGAATTACTATCACAAGGGAAAGAGTATTGATAGAAATATATGATCATGATCTTATAACAATGTAAAAACATTTGTCTGACAATCATAGAGTTTGCCTTGCTCCCAAGCACTTTATGAAAGGTTATGTCCAATGCTATTTTCCATGCACTGCTAAATATTTTTTATATAACCAAGTATTAGCTTTCACAAAAGCTGTAGACCAAGCTTTTCATAAAAGCTTACACTTATAGTAATTCCCACACAATATCAAAGGGCATTCTTTCGTGGAGATTGATCATGAAATATTTTCTACCGTCATTCTCTCCCTTCTGCTGATTCAAGAAGGGCAGTTATCAGTTTCTGGCGAAAGAATGTGCACAATACTGGTTAACCGCTTAACGACAAAGCCTGCCCAGTAAATGTGTGGTTAGGTAAACTGACCGCGCTTGACATGACCCCACTGGGTTGACTGGGTCGTAAAACCTCAACACAAACAAACAAACAAAGGGCTTGCACTAAAATGCAGGGTGGAGGAGTGGAGTAGAGTGGAGGCTAGAGTGAAAAATGGAGTCTCATTTAATGCTTTTACAACTAGTGATAAAAATAAACAAAATCAAACTCTTGTCTGCTGCAATTGTGTTTAGTCTTTTAACACATACAGCCCTATGGACAAATTCAGTAAATAGCAAAACTGATGACATTTTTCTTATTTTTCCTAGAAAATAGGATCTGACACTTCATGCAAACTGTCTCCTGAGGAGACAGTTGCATGAAGTGTCAGATCCTATTATCTAGGAAAAATAAGAAAAATATTTAAAAATGTTGTCTGCTGAAATTTTTACCCAGCATGCAAAAAGGTTCAATCATCACCTCATCTGTAGCTGTATACAAGTTGATCTGAACCAACACTGTCAAATTTGTGCAAGCTCCCTTCTTCCATGATCTTGCTAAAAAGTAATAGGAGTGTCTGTGTTTATTCTGCTGCATGTTATTCATTTAAATGAATCGTTTCTCCACTATCATGCAGCCTCTGCAATAGGCTTCCCACACAAATGTGAGGGTTGTTTAATATGTTTCTTGCTTAGGCAATTCTCAGACAGACTTTCTAATTTTTTAACTGAATAATAAAGTTAAATTGAATTAAATTAAATTAAAAGACATTACGAAAACACGCCTATTCAAATATATAGAAAATTTCTCCTCCAAAAATTAAAAATTTTCAGATAAAAAAACTGTGATATTTTTCATATTTCTGCTTAAAACATAGATTGTGGGTACTCGTTAGAACTGCCTCGGTGAGGCAGTTCTAACGAGTACCCACAATCCATGTTTTGAGCAGAAATAAGAAAAATAACGTATACCTCTGAAAACCCCAGTTTTACTATATAAAAGTGGGGTTTAGGGGGGTCAAAATTATATAGGTTAGTTTTCGTGATGAATAAATGAAAAAATATAATACAGCTCAAAACAGATATTGTAAAATTCACAAACCTGAATTTGACAATTTGAAATATCTTTGGGTTTGTTATTTTAATGGGATTGTCTCCTAACCCTAAGAAAGTCAGGCTAGCCATTTCATTCAATCTGTTCAACACTATTTGTGAAGGAGACAATTTGCATGGACTGTCAAAGCCTATTTTCTGGGAAAATAAGACCACCATCCATATGTCATTGCTGTTTTTGCCAAGGGTGTTAAATGTTAAGTAACAGGTGAAAATGCTCCAGTTTGGCTATCATGTTTAAGTAATAGGTGTGAACACTCTCCCATTTATCTTGGCAATATTTAGACACAAAGAAATCACCAAAATTGTGCCAGTCCAGTGACCTCCATAATGTATTTTTACCCTTTTTCCTGATTTTTTTCCTTAGCCCAAATATCACACTTTTTTTTTTTTTTGCTGTCCTATAGACCAGGGCATCTACCATATAATTTAGCACTTTCTTTGTTAACCCTTGTCATGCTGAATAAATTAAGCTGCCACTCCCACTTCTAATATTCAGCCAATCAGATTACTTGATCCTGGTTGTTGATACAAATTCACATACTAAATGACAAACAGTGCAGATCCAGATCAGTTGGATTCTTCAGAAGCCAACTGATCTGGATCTACATTGTTTGTAAAGGCAGGGCATATCTGGGTCCAACAGGACAAGGGTTAATAATTCAGCAGATGAAATTGATATTTTCTTATTTTTTCCCTCAGAAAACAGGATTTCATAATAAAAATTGTCTCCTTAGAAAAAGGGTCAAAGATTTCATGCAAATTATTTTCTTAGGAGTCAGTTTGCATTGAATGTCAGATCTTAGTTTCTTGGATAAATAAATAAATTATTCAAAATTCCATTTGCTGAAATTGTTACTCATCATGCTAAATGTTGACCCTTGTCCTGCTGAATAAATTAAGATGCCATGCCCACTTCTAATTTTCAGCCAATCAGAATAGTTGAACAGAGTTGTTCATACAAATTCAAATACTTAATGACAAACAGTGTAGATCCAGATCAGTTGGCTTCTTCAGAAGCCAACTGATCTGGATCTACACTGTTTGCAAAAGCAGGGTATATCCGGGTTCAGCAGGACATGGGTTAAGAAACTTTGATTAAGAACAGCTAACTATTCAGGCAGATATTACTTTTGATTTGTAATAACAGAATGCCTGAATTTCAAGTCATCTATTGTACCAACCAATATATATTGTAGTGATAGTACCAGTTGTGCAATGCATAATTATATTCTCTCTATGAACTTAACCCTTGCCCTGCTGAATAAATTAAGATGCCACAATTACTTTAAATTTTCAGCCAGTCAGATTACTTGATCCTGGTTGCTGAAACAAATTCATACTTAATGACAAACAGTGCAGATCCAGATCAGTTGGCTTCTTGTGAAGCCAACTGATCTGGATCTTAACTTTTTGTAAAGGCCGTATCCGGGTTCAGCAGGACCAGTATTAATATAAATCATAACTTCTGAGACTTTTCAACCTACTGCATTAATATATTTTCTCGATTCTGAGTGTATAATTTTAAAGTTATTTGAATGCTGGACACAAGCCATTTCCATCATAACCGAGGCAGGTGCCTAAACTATAGCTATTACCACAGTACAGATAAGCAGGTAAAGCCTTCTCTACCTACCGTATTCAACCTAATTACTGCACATACCAATATAAGTACACAGTCAAGTAATTTCTTAGTCTTCAAATTACAGCCGATTACTTGTATCTTTTTCTTTATAAAAACATCCTTGGTACTCATTTGAAATGCCTCATGAAGTTGTCAACTTAAATTTCTTTAAAATGTGCCCTTAATAAGTGGATATTTTCATTCAAGTTTTTCTGGTGATTTTGAAAAACCTTAGAGCAGAGTGCGGTAATTAGTCTAATAAGGTATTATGCAGATAGGTTGCACTTACATTAGCTCTGGAATCAAATATGAAATCCACTGTACAGACCAAACTATTCCACCAGTCTGTCCTTAAGACTTTCATGATAGTCTCTTCCCTTGTATTTCTAAATACCATATTCGACCTCATTACCGGCTTGTACTAATTTGAAATGCATTGTCAAGTCAATGCAATTCAAATGGGTACCCACAACATATGGCTTTATAAAGAAGTAGACAAAAAAGTACACTGGCTACAGAATCGCTTGACTGTGCATTTATAGGGGTATGTGCAGTAATTAAGTCGAAAACGGTAAGTGCACTTTACACTGAGTTTCTGTCCATGTGGACTTTGTGTTACAATACAAATCATGCATAATACTGTATTCAGTTAAATATCTATTATACCATATTTACCCTAAGTATTCAGAAACCTAAACTCCTTACCGCAGTTGTTCTAAAGTCAGCGGAAATTCATTTTTAATACCTGTTAATGTGTTAAAAAATTGGTGGATTAGTAGTAAATGATATAGACCCTGATCAGACAGCTCATTCTGCAGTGCTCTGGGTCTATAATGTTTGCTGTGCAGGCATGTTTGTCCAAATACAGTGCTTAGGGTAAATATGGAAACAAAGTAAAACCGATGGGTCAGTTTGAACATTTGTACAGTAGAATAAGATTCATCATAAATAAACCAGGTTCAAACATATTGTTTGTTTGTGTTGAGGTTTTACTGCCCAGTCAACCCAATGGGGTCATGTCGCGCACGGTCAGTTTACCTAACCACACATTTACTGGGCAGGCTAAGTCCTCTAAGCGGTACAACCAGTATTGTGCACATTCTTTCGCCAGAACCTGACAACTGCCCTTCTTGAATCAGCGGAAGCGAGAGAATGACCGTAGAAAATATTTCATGATCAATCCACGAAAGAATGTTGCCGTCCTCTGCGGGGTTGAACCCGCGACCTCTTGGTCTCCAGTCGGATGGCGCATCCACTCGAGCCACCGAGGCCGGCTCAAACATATTGTGACAGTTAAAAATTCTTTACCTTTATTTTGCTTTCTACAATTATTACAAATATTGAGACCTTTTAACTTTTTACTGAACTAATCTTAAAATCTGATTACAGTAAAAGTCCTAAAATTTTGAACACTTTATTCCGTTTTTTTTTTGTTTTTTTTTGCATAAGATTTGCTTTTGATGCAGTTCATTCTGAAAATACTTAGTGGAATACAAACAGTGTAGACCATGATCAGACTCTCTTGAAGGAGCAGTCTGATCTGAGTCTGCACTGTTTGCATATACCATTTTGTCAGACACTTTGGTGTTCAAAATTTCAGCGTATCATGCAAATGAGTGGCACTTGATTTATTTATAGCAGGAATAAAGATATTTTGGAATCTCTTGTTAAATGCATTTGAAGTTTATTTGTAAATAAATCTGTCTTATTTATTGTTCTACATTAACTGTGTGATACTGGAGAAAATGAATAAATGCTTATTTGTTGAATGAAATATATGCTATGTCTTGGCAAGTCAACAGTTATTTTTGTGAACAAGAACTCATAAAACTTAATTTTGAAACTGTGTTTGTTATTCATTACTCAAATTACTATTCCAATACTTACAATCAGGGCCCAGTTGTTCAAAGCATTGTTAGCTTAACGAGCTCATTAGTGGTAAAAATTTTAGCTGTTCTTGTAAGTACAATATCTAATTCACAGGTATTTTTGCTGAAAAAAAAAAAATAGTTTTCAGCAAAAATATTAGCATATATGCCATATTTAATGATCAAAGTTTTAACGATATGTTAACTAATGACATCATTAGTTTTGAACAACTGGGCCCAGAATTTTTATTTGCATCAATTCTTTTGTAAAAACGACTGTCTTTACACCAGCTTTTGGAGAAAAATATGTCAAAGAAATATTCACTGTGATGATGATGATTTGATGTAGATTTGTTTTATGTCCTTTCAACATTATTTAAGTCATACCAAAGTGACAGAAGGGTAATTGAATGAAAAGCTCTCTGCAATGAAGAGCCATATAGTCATGAGATGAATTCGGCCGCAAGCATGATTCGAACACGGGATCTCACGGTCCTAGGTCGGGCGCACTAACGACTTAGCCACCAAGATACTTCTTTTCACTTTGAACATTTATGCTTTTTCCTGTATTAACCACTGATGAGTTACATAAGCCCTACATGGACTGAGCAAATATATGTCGCTGGAACTGTAGCATCCTCCGTATTGAAAAATATTAATGATTTAATTGTTTTCCACCCTCCCACCCTACATGGAAGGGCCTGTATGTACCTTTTTTTTTTAGTAGTTTAGTCCTATGTAGATTTGGTAGACCATTTACTCTAAACATTTGTGGTGTTTGCATAATCATAATAGCTATATCCACCCAATGCATGGGTGCTCAGCATTTACGAGTTGGACATTTGCATAGTTAACATTTCTAGAAAATAAAGTCCCCCAGAATTACATTGATCTAATCATACAGATACATTCACACAAAAATGATGGTTCTTAAAGATTTTGGATTTGAGAATCTAACAACTTAAATTGCTATTATCTGGTAATTTTTCATTTGTTCTCATTTTTACAGAATAAGATATAATAAACAATTCATACAATCTTT
The DNA here is from genome assembly GCA_964016985.1 of Anodontia alba. Lineage (NCBI taxonomy): Eukaryota > Metazoa > Mollusca > Bivalvia > Lucinida > Lucinidae > Anodontia > Anodontia alba. The sequence goes on along the minus strand of OZ024832.1, from coordinate 6,244,619 downwards.
TTAACCAAATGTGGTTTTAATTACTCATATTTTGCCTAGTGCAGATGTTTCTTTTGTTGCTCAGTATGAGTTTGGGACCTTTTCTTTCATTGCACCAAAATATATCTTGTGGGTACCCATTGGAATTTGGAATTGTATTAGTGCTTGTGAATACTCAACAGGGTCAGAAATAAAAAAAACAAAAACAAAAAAAACAAACTTCTCAACACATCTTTTATCTGGACTTATTGTGAGGTCAGTCCAAACAGCTGGCCATTACCAAGAAGTTAATAAGGTCTCCAGACATGATAGTTCATTATCCGGCAATCAATAGCATTTATGCTATTATCTTAAAAGCATTTTTTCACAAATCTTTGATCAAATGCAATGTCCTAGATGGGAGCCAATAGAAGTAAATTTCTCCATGTAAACATGAGTATAGTCATAGGAAAAGAGCCATTATAGCATATCGAGGGTTGATCGCAAGACTGTAGCAAGTCAGGGCCCAGTTGTTCAAAGCTAACGATGTCGTTAGTTAACGATTCGTTAAAATTTACATCGAGTGATACGCAAATATGCTGAAATTTTTTGCTGAAAAAATGAGAGTAGCTTTTGCACTCACATTTTTTCAGCAAAAAATATCAGAATATTGTATATTGAATCCGCTAAAACAGTTAACAAAATGACCCTTAACGAGCTCGTTAAGCTAACAACGCTTTGAACAACTGGGCCCAGATGGTTGTTTTTCCCAATACTTATAATCTCCTCACCATGAAGATGTTATGAAGATTACAACATTTCTTTCTGTAAACAATGGGAATTTAGGTGCCATTGCTCATATGAGCAATGGCACCTAAATTTGCATTGTTTACAAAGGGGTCAAAGTTGCCCTTAAACAAGAGTTTCAAAAATATGTTTGAGTTACTACAGTCTTGCGCTCAACCCTCGATATGTATGTGAACAGCAAAGGTTCAGGTAAGCCTGTGTATCCAAATAGTCTTGCCAGAACCTATGCTGTTCCCTCATGTAAGCAGTAGGCCAAGCCGAAGCCAAAGAACTTGGCAGGAAGCTTTTCTAAGGGCATGTGCACTGAAAGACTGATCGAGGGAAAATTTGATGAGCCTTTTTCTAGCTCATGTGATGTCATCTCAGAACTGTCCTGGTGAAAATTCCAAGAGATATCACAGTATAAAACATAGCTCCAAAAAAAAGAAAAGTATCCAGAAAAATAATTTTCTTACTTATGTTGTGGGATCTCACTAGAAGTGCCACAAGAAGGGGCTTCTATTTACCCATTTAAATCTAGACGACCCTTCTACCACAACTCTTTTGGACTGGTCTATTTCCAATGACAGGGGTGTCATTATAACTATGTTTTAAAGAAATTCGTGGTTCAAATGCAAATAGTGTAGACCCTGATAAGATGCCACATTCTGAGGCATCTGATCTGGGCACGCACTGTTTCCTAGTTACTTTTTTGGGAAATAAGAAATGCTTCATACTTTTTGGTTGTAAATGGGTTTTTATCAAGAGCTGTGATTAAATCATACTTGTTTCAAAGATACAATTCCACTTAGCTGCATAATTTATTTGGTTTTATATATATATATAAAAGAAACCTTCCATTTGTATTTGTTTATTTTTTCTTTAATTAGTTTTTCTGTTAAAAAATGTGGAGTAAAGAAAAGACAAAAGGAAAAAGACTCTCATCTGGAGCTCTTAACCTTTGGTACTCTTTAGTTTAGGCAAATCAGCAGATAGTCAGTGACATTTCCTTCTTTTCACATGAATCATCTCCTTGGCATGAACTTTAAGCCCTACTTTCTGTGAAAAAAAATTGAAAAAGTCTTCTGCTGCTATTATACTTTACTGCTCTCTGGGCAAATTCAGCAGACAACAATTTACAATTTTTTTTTGTTTTGTTTTCTCTCTCTTATTTTCCCCTTAAAACAGGATTTATCACATATAATCATGCAAATGCAAATGCAAACTGTCTCCTCAGGAGACAATCTGCTTGTAATATCAAAGCCTATTTTCTGTAAAAAAAAAAAAAAAAAAAAGACAAATATTTCCAAATGTCGTTTGCTGAAACTTTTACCCAGCATTCTAGGCACTATTGTCCAACAAGTAAATGGTTAATATAAAGTATCTTATCCCCTGGCAAGACATCTTAAGATGACACTGTTTGAAAAGGCTTCAACATCAAACAATTCACTTTTACCAGGAGTTCTCAGAACTTGTTAAGTTCATTGCCATAATAAACCTAAATATTGAGGCAGACAGGCCTCAGCAAATAGTGTAGACCCAGATCAGATGCCAGAAGAATGTGGCATCTGATCATGCGGGGTCTACACTGTCTGCCACTCATCTAGCACTGTTTAAGATACATCAGCAGGCAGTGTCCCAATATTCAAGGTAAATACAGTAACAAATTAACTATAGCTCAAGATAAAAGGGGTATCCAGATTAATATTTTCCTTCTTTCCCATGAAAATACACATTAACCTCTTTTTAACATGGTTCGTTATAACATGGTTTTGGATACAACACAGTTCAAAGATGGATCCCAAAAATGTATAGATTATATAGAAAAATGACCATAAATGGTCATTTTTCTATATAATCTATACATTTTTGTTTGAATATAACATGGTTGTATAACTAACATGGTTTATACTTTGGACCCCAACAATAGTGTTATAAAGAGGTTGTGGTGTATTATGTTGTGGCTACTCATTTTTTTATTTTTTTTTTTTTTTTTTTTTTTTTTATTTGGATTTTACGGCCCTTTCAAGAATATTTCACTTATATCGAGCCGATCGTTCATCGAAGGTGGGCGAAAATCGGAGAACCTGGAGAAAAACCGCCTGACCATCCGTAAGCAGAACTTGGCTTTCCCACATATGACCCAAGCGAGGCTCGAACCACAGTGGTGAGAAACCTAATGGATTAAGAGTCAACTCTCTTATCCACTAGGCTGCGGGGGCCCGCTCTGGCTACTCATTACAAGCATCTCAGTACGGCACTTCTCCACCTCTTAAAATCTACTTCACAAGGATGATGATGGCACAAAGTTCTGTCAGTAACCAGTTTTTAATGACAGATTCTATCTGTCTTTCTTCATTGCGACGCGCGGTTTTAGAGACAGTGGCTTTGACTTCTATTGAATTTTGTATTAATCCACGCAAAAAAGTAGACTATGTGTGTATATTAGTACGCCATTGAATAGATACCAACCAAAAAGTAGTGCGATTTGTGCTTCATCTATGGTTCAAGTTTCAAAATGAGCCGCTGAGAAAACTCGCTTTAATACATGTGCGACCAACAAAGGCGCAGATCAGTCTGCACATCCACGCGGACTGATCAGCGCTTTTGTTGTTCGCTGAAGCTTGTTTTTTTTTCTCTCTCTTTTTTTCGACGGAGAACCTTCAAAAGGTTAAATGAAGGGCAAAATGATTTTCTGGAATGCATTAGTTTCTCATAGAATCTGTCATTTCAGGGCTATTCAGCCCTTTGATTTCATAATGTGAATTATCTAGGTTTTTATAAAATTCAGAATAATCACTTAATACACCAAATTCACTATCACATAGACCATCTGTCTTTCAAAAAAGCTCCTGAAACACACTAGATTTGATTGAGTTGAGTTTTATGACCCAGTCAACCCATTAGGGTCATACTGAGCCGGTCATATTAAGCCAGTCACACTTCTCCTGGGCAAGCTTAGTCCTCTAAGTGGTTAACCAATATTTTGGCACAATCTTTCGGCAGAAACTAACAACTGCCCTTCTTGAAATACACTAAATATTTTTACATTTTGACAATCTAGTCAAGTCTCAATAGATTGAACACCGATGGCTCGTTTACCATGATGGCTAATTCAAACTCGTTTTTGAGCCCTTCAAAATTCTTCCGACAGCCCAAGAAAACAAATATTTAGGGAAATTTTCTTATTTTATCATGAAATTGTATGATGTGTGTACTCATTAAAATTGCCTCATCGAGGCAATTCTAAAGAGTACACTCAACATACAATTATTGTGTAGAAAATCGAAAAGATTTCCCTAAATTATCACTGTTTGCATCCTGATCTGGTACCATGATTAACTCTCAGTGTCTCGAACTAGCCATACCTCGAACAAATTTCCATGGTCCCAAAGATATTGATATTCGTTTACACTTATTGCTTGGGCATATTTGGTCAAGTATCTACAATAACCAGAAATAACCAGAAAGTTTATGGAATTTCCATATTTGGAGAAAGACTACTAAAATGGACATGTTTGGTGCACAATGCAATATTTTGCTGTTCTCATCTGAGTCTTCACTGTTTTCTCAGGTCTGTCTGTTCCACTACTTAAGATGAACATTGTATTTTATAGAAAATAAGGAAAAAAATGTCACTGATATATTTGGTCTTCAAGTGTTAAAAATTATTTGGACAGGAGTATGACGGCCTCTCTACAGAAAGTAGTAAATCTATTCAGCCTACTACAGACTTTAATCACTGAGCTTTTGTTGCATTTTCTATTAGTGCTAGCAATTCTTCAAGGATTTCAAGCTGTCTCTCATGATTATGATCATTCTTGAAAGTTTCAGTCAGAATTTCATTCTTCTATTTTTCAGGCATGGCTCCAAATAAGGTTTTTTTCTTTTTTTTTTTCAACTGAAAAGTATATATTTTTTTCTTATTTCGCCATGAAAACACATGTTGCAGGTACTAATTAGAAAAGCCTCATCAAGCCATTTGTAATAAGCACCCACATCTGTTTTCTTGGGGACATAAAAATACGTTTTGTGGATACCCAGCTTATCTGGAGCTATATCTAAGGACAGAGAAACTGTGAAATATTAAGACCATACAATGCCCAAATAACTCTAAACATTGGGTAGACAGGCCTGAGCAAACAGAGCAGACCTAGATCAGGTGCCACAGAATCTACAGGGTCTACATTGTTTCCCACTCCTCCAGCACTCTTCTAGACACATCAACAGGTTGTAAAATAGACATGTTCAAATTTTAGGACAAGTATGGTAAGGAGTTAAGGTGTCCCAATATTTAGGGTAAATAGAGTACTAAGTCTTGTGGCATCTGCACTAGAAACTCTTTATAAGGTGGTTAATTAAATACAGCATTGTGAAAAAAGTATCTTCAGGAATATGTGGGCAGTGATGGCCCAGATCAACTTAGACACTTGCCCTAACTGATTAAGACCTTCACTGTCTGCTTACAGTATCGCCATTTATTTTAATATTAACCCTTGTCATGCTGAATAAATTAAGATACCACGCCCATTTCACATATTCAGCCAACTAGATACCTGATCCAGGTTGTTGATATAAATTCACACACTGAATGACAAAGAGTGCAGATCAAGATCAGTTGACTTCTGAAGAAGCAAACTGAGCTAGCTCTAAACCGTTTTCAAAGGCAGGGCATATCCGGGACCAGCAGGACCAGGGTTAACCCTTGTCCTGCTGAACCCAGATATACCCTGCCTTTTGCAAACAGTGTAGATCCAGATCAGTTGGCTTCTGAAGAAGCCAACTGATCTGGATCTGCACTGTTTGTCATTAAGTATGTGAGTTTGTATCAACAACATGGATCAAGCAATCTGATTGGCTGAAAATTAGAAGTGGGTGTGGCATCTTATTTTATTCAGCATGTCAAGGGTTAAGAGAGGACAAAGGGCCTGATATAGACTGGCTCCAGTCATTTCTGCATTTCTGTTTTGTCATTCTTTATCACTTCCTGCAGCTGTGTTTGTCTCTTTAATCCTATTTCCTTGTTTTACTACAGAAACTATCTTTCCACTAAGGGACATAACTTATCAAAACATTATAAGCTGTACTAGACTGTATACCTTTGAAAAGAAAAGAGAAAATGATAGAAAAGATAGAGTCTTGAGGCAGACTAAGGCCTGTCAAGATAAGTGGAGATTCACAAAATGATTTGAATATGTGTGTTTCTCACATACTCTGAGACACATTTTCTCTTGGTGCTTACATGGTTTTTGCTTAGAATCCCTGCAATAGTGTAGATTATATAGAAAAATGACCTTTTTATACAATATATGCAGTTGTGCTTGGATATAACACAGTTCTTTAGCTAACATGGTTTTTGCTTAGAATCCCTGCAATATTGTAGATTATATAGAAAAAAAAAATGACCTTTCTATATAATCTTTAAAAGTTTGCTTGGATACAACACAGTTCTTTAGTAAAAACATTGTTTTTGATTAAATTCCTTGCAATGATGTAGATCTTATATAAAAAAAAAAATGACCTTTTTATATAATCTTTACAATTTTGCTTGGATATAACACAGTTCTTTAGCTTACATGGTTTTTGCTTACAATCTCTGCAATAGTGTAGATTATATAGAAAAATGACCTTTCTATATAATTTATACAACTTCGCTTGGATACAACAGTTCTTTAGCTAACATGGTTTCTGCATAGAATCCCTGCAATAGTGTTATAATTTAGAATCGCTGCAATAGTGTTATAATTTAGAATCCCTGCAATAGTGTTATAATTTAATAGATTGTGCTGGGTTTTAATGACATGTCAACCCTTGTGGGTCATTTTGTGTTGTCTCTCAGAGAAAGGGATAAGATAGATAGAAGAGATAAGACTAAAGATGAAAGAGAGGGACAAAGAAGAAAGAAGAACAGGAATGAAAGTGAAGAAACAGAAGAAATAAAAACATTCCCCCTCTACAAGAATAGCAAGCCTTGCCAAACTGTAAGCCAATATCAGTTGGACGGCAATAGTGTTATAAAGAGATTGTGGTGTATAAGGCAATTTCCTGACAGACAACTTGTCTTAAATCTTTCTGTAAGCATACCTTTGATGAAATGATCAAAGATGATCATATGAATTGTCTTGTGAAGCAAAAGATGTCACAATGAAAATGCCAAAGCATCCACAAGGGAAATTAACAAACACTGGCTTTTAAAGGACGTATAAGAAAGTCAACCTATATAAACATGAATTTGCTGAGATAGTGTCTGAGAAAAAATCAAAGCACTGAGAGCACTGTTGTGTCGACTGTCTCTAAGTATAGGCTGGGAAAATTTTCCTGAACCGGGACTTAAATGCTCTTCTTGAATCAGCGGAAGGAAGAGAATGACCATAGAAAATATTTCATGACCAGTCTCCGACAGCCAATCAGATTACTTCATCCATATTGTTGATATAAATTCACATACTTAATGTCAAACAGTGCAGATCCAGATCAGTTGGCTTCTTTAGAAGCCAACCGATCTGGATCTACACTGTTTACAAAGGCAGGGTATATCCGGGTTCAGCAGGACAAGGGTTAAGACATTTCATTCAACCCTTAATTTCTTGTAATATAGGCAAACAGTGCAGACCTTGGTCAGATGCTGCATTCTGCAGCATCTGATCTGGGTCTACACTGTTTGCCAATGTTCCCGTCCAGGTTTTTCAGATAAACCTCTATCAACAGCACTCTGACGTCACAGCAACAAGACCAGCGTGGCTATAAATAACCATCACCAGGATTACGCCTGATGCAGGGTTTGATTACATTGGTCAATGATAATCACATGGACAACTAACTCAAGGAAATTTCAGTATTTGTATTCTATGGCTCTCAATTGTAAACAATCGACCCAAAAAGAGTCATTTCAACTACCAAACAAACATTTAGCTAGCAGAACTGTTTCTAAAAACTTCAGCTAAATGCACAGACTTGACCAAAAAAAAAACAAAACTAGAGCTGGTGTTTGTAAAACACTATGCCCCCAACTGCCTGACTCTAACACTGCTTGACTCCAACACTGCTTGCCCATGACGGTAATAACAGTACAAATATATGAGATTTCAATATTATTTCATCAAAGGGAAATAACTCTAAAATAGGAGATAATTGGGATAAGAAAAAAATATGGGTCACCTATTTTTTCATGAGGAATCAAAATATGAAATTTCAAAACATTAGCATACATGGTTCTAAACTTATGCTATACACAATAAAGCAACGACATTAAATGGCCAGAAATTGCGAAGGGCCATAACTCCAACATTTCATTTAATTGGTTCAAAATTTAATCAGGTGATCTCCTCCTCAATCCCAATCAGTATACCAAATATCATGGCTCTGGCTTAAATACTTTTTGAGATATCTTGTTGACAAGGTCAAAATGCCTAGAACTACAAAGGGCAATAACTACGTCGATTTTTCATGGAATTCCCTAAAAAACAAATCAGGTAATCTCCACATCATCCCCAATCAGCAAATAATATTTCAAGACCCTAGCTTAAGTACTTTTCGAGACATCTTGCTGACAAGGTCAAAATGTGCAGAACAGCAAAGGGCCGTAACTTTATCAATATTTTCACAGAATTCTCTCAAAATATAATCAGGTAATTTACACATCATTACCACTCACTATATCGAATTTCAAGAACCCAGCTTAAATATTTTTCAAGATATCTTGCTCACAAGATTTAATTCTGATTTTTTTTCAAAGGGGCATAACTCTAAACAAACATGCTGGACAAGGAAAAAAATACGGGTCAGCTATTTTTTCATTGGGAACCCAAATATAAAATTTCAAAACCTTAGCATGCAGGGTTCTTAAGATATGGCATGCACAAAAAAGCTTCATCAACGGACAAATGGACTGACGGACAAACGAAGGCAAAATAATATGCCCCATCAATTTCATTCGAAACTAGGGGCATATCAGGTCATCTACTCATCGCTACCAATCTATTCATCAAGTTTCAAGGCTCCAGCTTCAATAGTTTTTAGATATTTTGCTGACAAGGGAAACATGCCCAAGTTTACAAAGGGCCATTACTAACGAAATATTTTTCAGAATTTACACAAAAGTTAATCAGGTCATCTACTCATCATTACTAATCAATTCACCAAGTTTCAAGTCTCTAGCTCTAACAGTTTTTGAGATATTTTGCTGACAATATAAAAATGTCAAAAATTACAAAGGGCCATAACTCATAAGTATTTTTCAAAATTTATTCAAAAGTTAATCAGGTTGTCTACTCATCACTACTAGTCTATTCATCAAGTTTCAAGGCTCTAGCTCCAATGGTTTTTGAGATATTTTGCTGACAAGGTAAAAATGCCCAAAATTACAAAGGGCCATAACTCATGAAGTATTTTTCAGAATTTCTTCAAAAGTTAATCAGGTCATCTACTCATCACTACAAATCCATTTATTAAGTTTCAAGGCTCTAGCTCTAATAGTTTTTGAGATATTTTGCTGACGAGGTAAAAATGCCCAAAATTACAAAGGGCCATAACTCAAGAAGTACTTTTCATAATTTCTTTAAAAGTTAATCAGGTTGTCTACTCATCACTACCAGTCTATTCATCAAGTTTCAAGGCTCTAGCTCCAACAGTTTTTGAGATATTTTGCTGACAAGGTAAAATTGCCCAAAATTACAAAGGGCCATAACTCATGATGTATTTTTCAGAATTTCTTCAAAAGTTAATCAGGTCATCTACTCATCACTACAAATCCATTTGCTAAGTTTCAAGGCTCTAGCTCTAACAGTTTTTGAGATATTTTGCTGACAAGGTAAAAATGCCCAAAATTACAAAGGGCCATAACTCAAGAAGTATTTTTCATAATTTCTTCAAAAGTTAATCAGGTTGTCTACTCATCACTACCAGCCTATTCATCAAGTTTCAAGCCTCTAGCTCCAACGGTTTTTGAGATATTTTGCTGACAAGATAAAAATGCCCAAAAATTCAAAGGGCCGTAACTCATGAAGTATTTTTCAGAATTTCTTCAAAAGTTAATCAGGTCATCTACTCATCACTACAAATCCATTTACTAAGTTTCAAGGCTCTAGCTCGAACAGATTTTGAGATATTTTGCTGACAAGGTATAAATGCCCAAAATTACAAAGGGCCATAACTCAAGAAGTATTTTTCGAAATTTCTTCAAAAGTTAATCAGGTTGTCTACTCATCACTACCAGTCTATTCATCAAGTTTCAAGGCTCTAGCTTCAATAGTTTCTGAGATATTTTGCTGACAAGATTTCATTCATATTTTTTCAAAGGGCCGTAACTCAGAAAAGGGGCATAATCCTGTCAAGAAAAAAATACGTGTCAGCTATTTTTTCATGAGATATCCATATAAGAAATTTCAAATCAGTAGCTTTCACGGTTCTAAAGTTATACTATGCATCAAAAAGCGTGACGGACGGACGGACGGACGGACGGACGGACGGACGGACGGGACGGACGGGACGGACGGACGGACGGACGGACGGACGGACGGACGGACGGACGACCCAGAAGCAATATGCCCCTCCAACTTCTTTGAAGTTGGGGGCATAAAAAAAAATCATTAATGCTCACGCACAATATGCATCATAGAAATCATTTCTTTTCTTTTAAACCAAAATATTGAGTTACTCCTTTATTGCTCCATATAAAAAGGTTATTCTGTCAAATATTTTTCTCCATGGAAACTCATTGAAGAACCTTGGTAAAGTGCTTCTTATGAGAGCCTACAATGAATGCAAGAAAAAATATTTATACTTTTTCTTATTTCTTCACAAAAACACATGTTGTGGGTACTCATCAGAAGCATCTTGGTAAAGTGCTTCTTTTATGAAAGCTCACAATGAATGCAAGAAAAAATATTCATACATTTTCTTATAGCTTAACAAAATCATATGTTGTGGGTACTCATTAGAAGCGCCTTGGTGAAGTGCTCCTTTTATGAGAGCCCACAATGATCGAGTGCAAGAAAAAATATTTATACTTTTTTGTATTTCTTCACAAAAACATATGTTGTGGGTACTCATTGGAAGAACCTTGGTAAAGTGCTTCTTATGAGAGCCAACACTGAATGCAAGAAAAAATATTTATACTTTTTCTTATTGCTTCACAAAATCATATGTTGTGGGTACTCTATGAAGCGCTTTGGTGAAGTGCTTCTTTTATGAGAGCTCACAATTTATATTTTTTATTTCTTCACAAAAACATATGTTGTGGGTACTCATTAGAAGCGCCTTGCCAAGGCGCTTCTAATGAGTATCCACAACAAGTTTTCATGCAGAAAGAAAACAAATATTTGCCTGATAACCCATTTTATCTAGAGCTATGACGAGAACAGTGAGCAAACAGATGTACTGCAATATTAACCCTTGTCCTGCTGAATAAATTAAGATGCCATGTCCACTTCTTATTTTCAGCCAATCAAATTACTTGATCCAGAGTGTCGCTACAAATTCACATACTTAATGGCAAACAGTGCAGATCCAGATCAGTTGGCTTCTTCAGAAGACAACTGATCTGGATCTACACTGTTTGCAAATACAGGGTATATCCAGGCTCAGCAGGACAAGGGTTAAGATGCTTGACAGTCACTTCCAGACAAAACCTTTTTCCTTTTAGAGTTAATTAAACAGGGAGTGAAATGAATGACGGCATTAAAAACAATCCAACATGCACAACATCTTGAAGACAAATATTCGAGATTTTACATTAATGTATTTACCCTAAATCTTGTGGCAAAAACCTCAGTAAACAGTGCAGACTGAAAACAAGCTGCTTGTGGTTTAAGGTCTACACTATTTGCCATTCAGTCTGCACTTGTTAAGTATCACTAAAAGTCAAATGGACGTTCAAGTTTTAGGATAAATACAGAAAAGTTTTGAAGTGTTCAAATATTTAAGGCCATTACAGATTACAGACTGTCATCCTTGCCATGCTGAATAAATTAAGATGCCACACCCACTTCTACTTGTCAGCCAATCAGATTATTTGATTCTGATTGTTGATATAAATTCACATACTAAATGGCAAACGGTGCATATCCAGATCAGTTGGCTTCCTAAGAAGCCAACTGAGCTGGATCTACACTGTTTTCAAAGGCAGGATATATCCGGCTTCAGCAGGACTAAGGTTAAATTAGCTCCCTCAAGCAATTAGGTCTTTGAGTATATTCCACAGATGCAGGTTCAAATTAGCCATATGTTTTCACTGAGAAAAAAGAAAATTGGTTGAAAAAGACACACTTTCAAGACCCTGGAGAACTCTCACAACTGAAGAATTTTTACAATGAACAACAGCCTAGACATTTTATTCTTCTTCCTGGATGTCAAATATCAATACTTTCTGATTGAAAAAGTGTGCCAAGAAACTCTCATTTTATTCTTCTATCTGGGCCCAGTTGTTCAAAGTGTCGTTAGCTTAACAAGCTCGTTAAGGGTCATTTCGTTAACTGTTTTAGCGGATTCAATATACAATATTCTGATATTTTTTGCTGAAAAAATGTGAGTAGCTTTTGCACTGCAAAAGCTACTCACATTTTTTTCAGCAAAAAATTTCAGCATATTTGCATATCACTTGATGTAAATTTTAACGAATCGTTAACTAACGACATCGTTAGCTTTGAACAACTGGGCCCTGGATGTAAAATATCATAGCTTTTTGGTCAAAAGAAAAAGTGCCAACAAATAAAATCTAAGGATTTTGAAGAATTTCTACAATGAACAACAACTTAGACATTTCTCCTTCTTCTTGATGTAAATATCAATATTTTTGGCTGAAAAAGTACCAAACTTTTAAGAACTTTGAAGAATTTTTACAAATTTAATTTTAAGAGCAGTTCTGACACTGATCCTGCTTCACGGATGCTCTCTGATTGAAAAACATGCAATCAAACTCTCAGGACTCTGAAGACTTTTACAATGAACCACTGATCCTGCATTCTCAAGGTGTAGGCTATCTACATACTTTGACAATTTTTTTGCTTGCATAGCTAAAATTAACCTTGACCATTCTATAGAATAATTCAGCAGATGACAAACTGATGATACTTTTCTCCCCCCCCCCCCCCCGCCCCACCACCTCCCCCCCAACACCCCCCACCCCCCAAAATGCTTTCACATTTCATGCAAATTGTCTCCTAATTGCATGGAATGTCAAAGCTAGAAGAAAATGATAATAAATTTGATTGAGTTGGGGTTTAACGACACTTCAACCCCTGTGGGTAATTTTTTGTTGTCTCTCAGAGAAAGGGAGATGAGAGACAGAAGAGATAGTAGAGGAGATGAAAGAGAGGGACAAGGGAGAAAGGAAAACGAATGAAAGTGATAGAACAGAAGAAATAAAAACATTCCCCCTCTACCCTTACCTGCTGCAAGGACAGCAGGCCTTGCCCAACTGTAAGCCAATATCAGCTGGACGTACCGGTGATGTTAAGATACACGACACGTTTGCCTCACCCAACCACCCCAAAAATAAGAATAAAACATTTCAAAATGTCTGCTGAACACTTTGCTCAGCATGCTAAGAGTTAAGGTCCAGTGAGTTTGTATTTTTTTTTTTCTTGATTCCTTATTTCTTTTTATTATTATTACTATTATTATTATTATCATTTTTATGATTATTATTATCATTAATTATTACTTTTTCATTTTTTGCATTTATCTGCTTGTGGTTTTAGAGGTTGTACTGTCTGAGCCCTTGACAAATTTCATTTTTCCATAACCCACTGACATAGTCCTCTGGAGATGGCATTAATATTCTGGAAGGATGTTCCACTGGCATCTATTTTTGTGTGCATATTTCATGTTGAACCACCAAATCCAATCTGTTGACAATTGCACTTTACACATTTAATCAAATCTTTCTTCTTTTTTTTCCCCCCAAGAAACAGGAAACCATTCGAAATTGGTTTTCAGGGTTAAATACAGTTAAAATTTCTGTTGAATTTTACAGAGATTTGGGCAAAAACTAATACAGGTTTGGAGGCCATTCATAACAAAACTAGGGTCATTGATTCAAATATAAACTTTGAATAACCTAACAGATATCATACAGATAGACTGCTTTGACCTTTTGATTACAATATTTATATTTATTAGTATACATTTACTGCATGGACAGGTAAAAGAGGTATTACATGTACAGGTGAGTGAATAGCTGTATCACGTGGAACATGGATTTTTTCTCATACCTAAATTGTTCGATGGACATATCCTTATAAATATTTAATGTACAGGTCAAAGCAACAGGTCAATTTAGTCAATCTATACCAACTATAAAGGCATACAGACAAACATAACAGAAAACAATAAATTTTAACCCTTATCCTGCTGAGCCCCGATATACCTGCCTTTGCAAACAGTGCAGATCCAGATCAGTTGGCTTCAGAAGAAGTCAACTGATCTGGATCTGCACTGTTTGCCATTGAGTATGTAAATTTATAGCAACAATCCAGATCGAGTAATCTGATTGGCTGAAAATTAGAAGTGGGAGTGGCATCTTAATTTATTCAGCAGGACAAGGGTTAAGGTAATGGATACATTTTCAATGGAGGTAGCTCATTCTGGAAAATATTACCATCCTTCTCAATGAGGCCTACCCTATAAAGAATTTGCTCCCTTTATTTGGAAAGGTTTTAAATGCTTAGGGGAGGTTAATTTCCTGTCTGCAAAAGTTATTTCCCTTTTCAGAATGGCAGCAAAATATTCCAAGTGTATCCATTCCCCTTAATGGGACTAAATACACTTCTTATATTTTCTGCCATTTTCTACAAGGGAGACAACTTTTATGACTTCCTGTTTGCTTTACTGCACAACAATCTTCATCATCTAACTATTTGTCTATATGTTATAGTAGTCTTTTAGAGTAAAAATTTTAGTCTATCAAGATCTTCTCTACACCCAAGGAGTGGTGCTCCACATTGGAGGAAAATACTACAACAGAAACAGAAACAATCCCCTTTGGAAAAGGGGTCTACTCTAAAAGGAAAGAATTTGCTCCCACTGGGAGCAAATTCTTTCCTTTTAGAGTAGTCCCCTTTTCAGAAGGGAGGTAAAACAATTTTGATGAAGTTACCTCCCCTTAAAGTGTGTCAAAGGCTGAACTGGCCTTTGCTGTTTACCCATGCCCAGCGATACCTTTTTGCTTGAAATGGCTCATTTCAAATCTCACAAGGCACAAGGAAAATTGGTGAATATTAATGCAGTCCCATGGTAGCAATGTAAGGCAGGAGGTTTTCATTGTGCGAGACAAGATCACTGATAAAAATATAATGATGAAGATATTCTGCAAACTTTTATGAAGTCACATCTTGATCCTATCAATATCATTCTAAGCTCCAGATAACAGTGGCTATCAGTGTTAATTTTTTTTCTTATTTCTCCAGGAAAAAACATATCCAGGAGAACACATGTTGTGGGTATTCATCAGAAGGACCTGTATTATGAAATCATGGGTCCATCTAGGTAAGACGAGGGATTGGGTAAACAGTTTTCTTATTTCTCCAGAAAAACTTATTTTACGGGTACTTTTAATAAGTAACTACAACAAATGTTTTCCTGCAATAATTAATAAGTGATGATTTGGTGTTTTACATCCATTATAACATTACTTAACCCTTCTCTTGCTGAACACGACATGCCCTGTCTTAGCAAATAGTGTAGATGCAGATCAGTTGGCTTCTGAGAAGCCAACCGATCTGGATCTGCACTGTTTGCCATTAAATATGTGAATTTCTATCAAAAACTCTGATCAAGTAATCTGATTGGCTGGAAATTAGAAGTGGGCGTGGCATCTTAATTTATTCAGCAAGGCAAGGGTTAAGCCATATCAAGATGATGGAAGGGTGATAATGAAAGGCTCAGTGCAATGAAGCACCTGTACAACACGGCTCGCTTTTTTTAGTATTTATAGTGTAGTGACCTTGAAAATAAGGTCAAGGTCACCAAAATCTAATCATTTCTTTGTCCCATCCTTATGATGTATCTGTGCTAGTTCGGTCAAATTCCAGCCATTGGTTAAAGAGATATTGTGCATACAAACCTTTTACTTTATTAACAAGGATCCTTTAGGCTCCTTTTTGAGTATTTATAATGTAGTGACCTTGAAAATAAGGTCAAGGTCTCCAAAATCTAATCACTTCTTCCCCCTATCCTGATGATGTATCTGTGCTAGTTTGGTCAAATTCCAGCCATTGGTTAAAGAGATAGTGGGCACACAAACTTTTTTCTGCATGAAGAAAAAATTTTACAAAGGGCAATAACTCCAAGAGAATTGGCCCCTAGCCCTTACTTTCTCATATGTAGGTACATCTTATTGATATCAATGTGTCTGCAGAAACTGATGAATATCCATCGCTGCATTTTCAAGATATTAAGAAAACACCAGCGTCACGGACGGACACACAGACAGATGGACGGAGAGACAGATGGATGGACAATGTGAAAATAGTATACCCCCCACCCTACAAAGTTTGCGGGGGTATAATCATGAGCTGAATTCCAGTGGGATTTGAACACTGGGGACCTTATGATACGAAGTCGGCAGCAATAATCTCTTGGCCACCCACATGCTTCTGTAAAAAAAAAACAAAAAAAAACATCAATACTCTCTGGTTGTTTTTAACCTTTATAACTCTCTGGGCAGATTCAGATGACAAACTGATGTTATTTCTCTTATTTTTCTCAGAAAATAGTAAGTAAAATTTCATGCAAATTGTAGACAACTTGCATGAAATGTCAAAGCCTATTTTCTGGGAAAATAAGAAAAATATTTCAAAATATTGTCAGCTATAATTTAAGCCAGTATGCCCTTAATTGTTCATGAAATAGATCTGGTGACACTCCCAAAGATTCACATTACTCTGTGCATTCCTTTCAGCCAAAAACAATTACAACAACTGTTCTTGACACTATGAAATATCGGCCATAATACTGCGCCCTAGTCAATCAGTCTGTTATGTAAATATCGGTGAAACATTACCATAATTTACTCGAAATAGTAATGGATGCATTGTTCCCTTACCACATAAAGTGATAATCACATTCCGATCTTTTATTTTACAATTTATCTATTTATTTTTTTTTTTTTTTTTTTAAAAAAATAAGGCTTGATATGTCATGTGAATTATCTGCTAGGCAGATCAAATTCCATCAAAAGGTTCACAAGATACTGAGCTAAAATGAAATCACATTCCAATTCTGGATGGGGAATTACAGAAATTGTGAATGTGAGTTCACATTCGAATTCTAGATTGCAAAATACGAAAATTGTCAATGTGAATTCACAGTCCAATCCTGAACTGGCAATTTAAAGAAACAGTGAATGTGGGTTCTTCACATTCCAATCCAAAACTGTACAGGTTAAGTTCACATCCAATTCTTGACGGCTAATTACAGAAACTATGAATGTGGGTTCACATTCCAATCCTGGATTGGCAAATTACAGAAACTGTAAAGATAAGTTCACATTCTAATTCTGGATGACAAATTACAGAAACTATGATGTGGGTTCACATTCCAATCCCCAGGATGGCTAATGACAGAAACTGTGAATGTGGGTGACATTCCAATCCTGGATAGCTAATTACAGATACTGTGAATGTGGGTTAACATTCCAATCCTGGATGGCTAATTACAGAAACTAATAATGTGGGTTCACATTCCAATCCTGGACGGCTAATTACAGAAACTGTGAATGTGGGTTCACATTTCAATCCAAAATGGCTAATTACAGAAACTGTGAATGTGGGTTCACATTCCACTCCTGGATGGCAAATTACAGAAAGTGTGGAAGTGGGTTCAAATTCCATTCCTGGATGGCAAAATACAGAAACTGTGAACCTGGATGGTTAATTACAGAAACTGTGAATGTGGGTTCACATTTCATTCCAGAATGGCTAATTACAGGTTCACATTCCATTCCTGGATGGCAAAATACAGAAACTGTGATCCTGGATGGCTAATTGCAGAAACTATGAATGTAGGTTCACATTCCAATCCTGGATGGTTAATTACAGAAACTAATAATAATCCTGGATGGCGAATTGTGTGCTGTGTGTGTTGAGGTTTTACGGCCCAGTCCACCCAATGGAGTCATGTCTATTTTGTTTGTGTTTACGTTTTACGGCCCAGTCAACCCAATGGGGTCATGTCGAGCGCAGTCAGTTTACCTAACCACATGTTTACTGGGCAGGCTTAGTCCTCTAAGCGGTTAACCAGTATTGTGCATATTCTTTTGCCAGAAACTGACAACTGCCCTTCTTGAATCAGCAGAAGGGGGAGAATGATTGTAGAAAATGTTTCATCATCAATCTCCACGAAAGAATGTTGCCGACCTTGGCCGGGGTTGAACCCACGACCTCCTGGTCTCCAGTCAGACGGCGCATCCAACTGAGCCACCGAGGCCAGCTGGATGGCGAATTACAGAAACTGAATGTGGGTTCCAATCCAGGATGGCTAATTACAGAAACTAATAATGTGGGTTCACATTCCAATCCTGGATGGCTAATAAGAAACTGTGAATGTGGGTTCACATTCCAATCCAGGATGGCTAATTACAGAAACCAATAATGTGGGTTCACATTCCAATCCTGGATGGCAAATTACAGGAAGTGTGAATGTGGGGTTAACATTCCATTCTGGACGGCAGAGAACAAAATCTGTGAATGTGGGTTCACATTCCAATCCTGAAAATGACCTTGTTTTGAAGGAAAGAATTTGCTTCCAAGGGGAGCAAATTATTTCCTTTCAAAAAGACACCTTTTTAGAAAGGAAGGTAAAAAACAATTCTGACAGATTTGCCTCTCCCTGGAAAAGTATCATTCCCCTTAATTTAGTTTACTGTTAATCCTTGTCATGCTAATTAAATTAAGATGCCACACCCACTTTTAATTTCCAGCCAATCAGATTACTTGATCCAGGTTTTTGATAGAAATTCACATATTTAATGACAAACAGTGCAGATCCAGATCAGTTGACTTCAGAAGCCAACTGATCTGGATCTACACTGTTTGCTAAGATAGGACATGTTGTGTTCAGCAAGAGAAGGGTTACTTACTGTTCATCAACTCTTCAAAGTTGAAGAAAAAGATTTAATTGCACAAAAAACTGGCTTGAAAGTTCTGTGATTTGGAAAATTTTCCTAATCCAATGAATTTATATTAATTGGTTCAAATCAGTTAGCAATTCAGTGATACTCTGCAGCAATTTAGCCAATCTAAATTTATCAAATTAACCTACTGGGCCACAGCACGATACAACTAGCCTAAATGCATAAATGAACAGCAAATGTCCATATTATCCAATACATCCATGCAGCCTGATCAGGAATTTCACTGCCTGGTTGCAGTAAACCCAGAATGTACATTATGTAAACACACCTATGTGAAATGTACATTTCTAACCAATCCCTCTAGATACAGTCCCTTTTTAACCACAATATATTTAATTTTTTCTAATTTCTGCATGGAAACATAATGCTGTGGGTACTCATTAGATTAGAAGTGCCTCAAGGAGATACTTCTAATAAGCACCTACAGCATTTTATTTCAGGAGAAATAAGAAATTAAATATCTGTCTTGCTATCCCTCTTATCTATAGCTATATGTAAACCATGGCATATTCACCATATAATATGGGAAATAACATGTTTTGGGATTAAGCACAATAAGATAGATTTATGTAGTAAAAATGGTTGCTAGAAGTAGCCAACAAACTGAAATGGTTGAAAAACTGCAAAAGACTGAAAAGCTTCCTAATAATGTAGACTCTTACAACCATACCCCCACCTCACCCACCCTCTACCACCCCCATCCCCTAAAAGAGACATTACTTAGAGAAAATCATGCTGGTTCTTAATTAACCCTAGCCATGCTGAATAAGATGCCACACCCACTTCCAATTTTCAGCCAATCAGATCACTTGAGCCAGGTTGTTGATACAAATTTCTCATACTTAATGATAAACAGTGCAGCTCCAGATCAGCTGGCTTCTTCAGAAGCCAACTGATCTGGATCTACACTGTTTGCAAAGGCAGGACATAGGCAGGTTCAGCAGCACCAGAGTTAAATTTGCAGCTATAGGTGTATTCAGCTATAAGCAGATAAGAAAAAACAAGAGGGCCACGGCTCGCTCACCTGAATGACACAGCCATTGCAGATATGCTATGTAACATTTTTCCAATCCTATCATTGCAACTAATGAAAGGATCATCATTTAAGCAGTTCTTAGTTTTGAAGAAGAATACATGGGCAGGACAGTCAGTGGAACATGATGATTTGAACAAACTCTCAATCACATTTCAACAGTACTAGTAGGATCAATGTGAAATTTGGTGGAAATTGGCTAAGTGCTTTCTGAATTGTTTAACAATATCATGATTTTATACATGTAAACAGCACAGGGGCTGGGAAATATAATCAACATAAAAAAGACTGCTTTGAGAAACAACAAATTAGAAAATGGGAGTCTCAGTTTTATTGATTCTTCATACGCAGTAATGCAATTTGCAACACTGCTTACTGTGGTTTTGGTGGAGTGGTCATTTAATTTTTTTTTTTTAATTTAATGTTGCCATGGCAACCAAACAAAATTGCCACTGGTCATAAAACATATAAACTGGGTAGACAATCATCCAATGATCATAACTGCCAAATATGGTTCACATCACTTCACTCGTTATGGAGAAAATGCAATTTAACCTTTTCTCATTATAAGTCTATGGAAATTTTCTGTTGCCATGGCAATCAAACCAAAAGGCAGATTGGCAGACTTATAGGTATTTTCAACTGCCCTTACCCATTTAACATTTGTACCAAATTAAAGTCCTACTGCTTCAGTGGTTTTGGAAGAGCAGTCATTAAAAAATCCCCCTTTTTTTATTAAATTTAATGTTGCCATGGAAACCAAACAAAATGGCCATGAAATGCACAAAACTGGGAAGATATTCATCAAATGATCAAAACTGCCAAATATGATTCACATCACTTCACTGGTTATGAAGAAAATACAATTTAACATTTTTTCATTATAAGTCTATAGCAGCTTTCTGTTGCCATGGCAACCAAACCAAGAGGCAGATCATCAAATTTTTAGCTATTTTGAATTGTCCTTACCAAAACAATATTTGTACAAAATAAGAGTCATACTGCTTCAGTGATTTTGGAGATGTCATTTAAAAGAGTCCTTTTTTAAAATCTAAAGTTGCCATGGCAACCAAACAAAATGGCAACTGGTCATAAAACACATGAAATGGGTAGACAATCATCCAATGATCATAACTGCCAAATATGGTTCACATCACTTCATTGGTTATGGAGAACATGCAATTTAACCATTTTCCCATTATAAGTCTATGGGAACTTTTTGTTGCCATGGCAACCAAACCAAAAGGCATATTGGCAGACTTATAGCTATTTTCAACTGCCCTTACCCATTTAACATTTGTACAAAATTAGAGATAATCATCCAATGATCATAACTGCCAAATATGGTTCAAATCACTTCATTGGTTATGGAGAAAATGCAATTTAACCATTTTCCCATTATATGTCTGTGGGAACTTTTTGTTGCCATGGCAACCAAACCAAAAGGCAGATTGGCAATCTTATAGCTATTTTCTTCTGCCCTTACCCATTTAACATTTGTACAAAATTAGAGTCATACTGCTTCAGTGATTTTGGAGATGTCATTTAAATATTTCTTTTTAAAAAATTTAATGTTGCCATGGCAACCAAACAAAGTGGCTATTGGTCATAAAACACATGAACTGAGTAGACAATCATTCAATGATCATACCTGCCAAATATGGTTTATATCACTTCATTGGTTATGGAGAAAATGCAATTTAACCATTTTCCCATTATAAGTCTATGGGAGCTTTCTGTTGCCATGGCAACCAAACCAAAAGGCAGATCACCATAATTTTAGCTATTTTTAAAGGCCCCTACCCAAGCAACATTCTTACCAAATTAGGGACAAATCGCTTCAGTGGCTTTGGATGAGTTGTTGTTTGAAAGTGTTAACAGATGGACAGCAGACGGAGGGATGGATGACGGACAAAAATGATCACTATAGCTCATCCTGAGCATAGCTCAGTGAGCTAATAACTTCAAGACAATAAAATCTCTGATCTGACCAGGGCCCAGTTGTTCAAAGCATCCTTAGTTTAACAAACTCGTTAGTGGTCAAAATGTTAACAGTTCTAGTAAGTACAATATCTAATTACTGGTAATTTTGCTGAAATAAATGTGGGTAGCTTTTGCAAATGCAAAAGATACTCACATTTTTTCAGCAAAAATATTAGCGTATATGCCATATCTAAAGATCAAAGTTTTAATGATACGTTAACTAATGACATCATTAGTTTTGAATAACTGGGCCCTGATGTCAATAATATCTGTTATTTTTCATTATTGAGTCCACTGAGAAGTCCCTGTTAGATACTGTATTTACCAAAATACTGAGACAGACACTGATTTTGAATATTTGACTACAGGATTTAAGAAAGGGTATTTGATGATAATTCTGAGATTCCAAGATAATTTTTCTTATATCTTCATAAAAACATATGTTGAGTGTTCTCATTAAAAGCACCTCATAACATGTTTTTATGGAGAACTGGACAAAATTATCTCAGTTATCTCCTCCTTGAAGGGAAGATGTCATAAAGCCTAAATTAAATATGCAAAACCTATATAAATACAGCCGGCCTCGGTAGCTCAGTCGGATTCGCGTCCGACTGGTGGTCAGGTGGTTGCGGTTTCAACTCCTGCCGGGTTGGCAACTTTCTTTCCTGGAAATTTGATTACATTTTCTACAGTCATTCCTTCCCTTCCGCTGATCCAAGAAGGGCAGTTGTCAGTTTCTGGCAAAAGAATGTGCACATCACTGGTTAACCGCTTAGAGGACAAAGCTTGCCCAGTAAAAGTGTGGTTAGGTAAACTGACCACTCTCGACATGACCCCATTGTGTTGACTGGGCCATAAAACCTCAACACAAACAAATATATAAAAATAGTTTGCAACAATATCCAACCTCAGTATTTGTAGATATAGCTTCTCCACTTGGCATTTAGTGACATGTGTTATATAACAGGGTGTTCAATTGTTTTAAACAACATGTTTACTATGTTTCCATAAATAGCTTTATTTACTATGTTTCCAAAAATAACTTTCTGGAATGTTCAACATGTTTACAATAACATGATGTTTACAGCCTTGATTCTGGACTGGGTTATTTTTGGCATGTCATGGAAGATTTAGAAGTTTCCTGAAGGAACCTAGAAAATAAGAGATGCTTGTAGTAAATTCTTTTTCTAGAACGTTCTCTGATATTATATAAGGAGAGAAGAATTTCATCTGGGCATCTTTGTATACTTTCACTGGAAATTATTCTATACTGGATTACTTTACTATTTTATTCATTCTGGACTTAAATTCTGAATTCAGGAACATTAAATTGTGGGATCAGAAACTGATATTCAAAGGATTTGTTTTATAAATTCTCATGGATTATTTCAGAGGGACTTTGTGACATAAACTTGAAAGGTACTGTCTACTTACATTCTTTTGTTTTGAATCTTGTCTTATTTTTTTTGTAGAATAAATATTGTTAATAATTTAAAACTTGTTGCTGGTTTCACTTTCATTTCTTTCTCGTTACGCCTGGCTCGTAACAGAAATTGGGGGCTCGTCCGGGATCGAACATTTTCTTGAGCTAAAACAAGTTTGAGCTTTTTAAAGAAAACAAATATTGATTTTTAAGAAAAAAAAATATTTGTTTGCTATAAAACAAGTACTGACTTTTAAAAAATCTCAGTAAATATAAAAATATTTGTTTCATAAAAAACAAGTATTGACTTTCAAAAAATATTATAATAATAATAATAAAAAAAAAAAAAGCAAGTATTGACTTTTGAAAAATATCAACAAATAAACTCTGATTGATAAATTTACTTGATAAAACCAGCAAAAAGCAATCATGTCATTTGACCTTCAAGCTTTTATTGCTGCGCCTTCGCAGGAGCTGTTAAATTTGGCCAAAAAGTCAGATTTGTTGGATATTGCTGCTCACTATGAATTGACTAGTGTCAACAAGTCAATGCTAAAACAGGAAATAAAAAATATTTTGGTTCAATTTTTGGTTGATCAGGAAATACTTGATTCTTCTGCTTTGTCTCTTGTTATCGTTACGCAGACAGGTTTACAAATGCGAGAACTTGAGATTCAGAAACAAATTGAACTTGAAAAATTAAGATTAGAGCAAGAAAAATTTAAAATTGAACAAGAAAGACAAATGCAGATAGAAAGGGAAAAAATGAAATTTGACTCAGAAGAAAAAGAAAGAGAGAGACA
This sequence comes from Anodontia alba, assembly GCA_964016985.1. Classification (NCBI taxonomy): domain Eukaryota; kingdom Metazoa; phylum Mollusca; class Bivalvia; order Lucinida; family Lucinidae; genus Anodontia; species Anodontia alba. The sequence continues at coordinate 6,220,503 of OZ024832.1, read as the reverse complement.
ATATAATTTAAGAATGAAAGAACTAGAAATGCAAAACAAGACGGTAAAACCGCAACCTTTAGACTTTGGCGTTCATTTTGATGTTACCAAACACATCAGATTAGTTCCTCCATTTCAAGAAAAAGAAGTTGACAAATATTTTCTTCATTTTGAAAAAGTAGCAGAAAATTTAAAATGGCCAAAGGAGCATTGGACCTTGCTTTTGCAAAGTGTTATGATTGGGAAGGCTCGGGAAATTTATACTCAGCTGACTGTCGAGCAGAGCTCCAATTATGATACTGTAAAAGAATTAATTCTTAAGGCTTACGAGTTGGTCCCTGAGGCTTACAGGCAAAAATTTAGGAACTGTAAGAAAGAAAATGAGCAGACCCATGTAGAATTTGCTAGAACTAAAGAACAGCTATTTGATAGGTGGTGCTCTTCAAAGAAAATTGGCTCTAATCATGAAAAACTTAGGCAGCTCATGCTTGTAGAGGAGTTCAAAAGGTGCATAAATTCAGACATTAAGTCCTTTTTAGATGAGAAACAGGTTGAAACTTTGGAAGCTGCAGCTCGACTTGCAGACGATTATGCTTTAACACATAAAGTTTCCTTTATTAATAAGTCAAATCCCTCTAGAAGACCATTTTTCCCACAGTCAGGATCCAAACATAGTCCCAGTAATCCATCTGGCAATTATAGCCAAACATTTACTCCTAAACCCAAATCTTCTGGTGAAAACAAGGATCAAAATCCCTTATCTCAACCAATTTGCAATTATTGCAAAAGGACAGGTCATATTATATCTGAATGTTTACATTTGAAAAGAAAGAAAGAAAAACAAGAGGGGCTTAAACCTACTGGCCTTACCTCTTTACGGTCAAAACCACAGTCATGTGTAAAGGAGGAAGATCCTATCCAGACCGAAAGGCCTGAGACTGATTCTGTTATGGAGATTTATGAACCATTCTTATCAGATGGTTTTGTGTCACTAAATAGTGACTATGCCCAGTCTACCCCAATTAAAATCTTACGAGATACTGGAGCTTCTCAATCCCTTATTTTAGCAGATACTCTGCCTTTTTCTGAGAAGACTTCTTCTGGGACAAGTGTCCTTATTCAGGGTGTAGAGTGTGGATTTGTTAATGTTCCTCTTCATAACATTTATTTATCCTCAGACTTGGTGACTGGCTTAGTGGCTGTTGGTATTCGACCTTCTTTACCTTTTAAAGGTGTTCACTTACTGTTAGGCAATGACTTAGCAGGAGATAAGGTTGTGGTAAACCCACTTTTGACTAACATACCTTGTATTGATCAGCCACCTGATCCCATTGAACAGGAAATCCCTGATCTTTACCCATCTTGTGCCGTTACAAGGGCCATGGCTAAGAAAGCAAAACAGAATGATGGGGACATTGATTTAACTGATACATTTTTGGGTCAGTCTTTTAAACATGAGATTACAAATTCTCTTTCATCCAGCCTGTCTGACAAACAGACGGAGTTACGTAACAAGTCAGAGTCCAGTCATTACTCTGCAATATTAAATGACCAAGGTCAAGGTCATGACTTGATGTCAAGGTCACAGCTTTGTAAGGAACAGCATAATGATCCTGAAATTTTGCCTTTGCTTGAAAGGGCTTTAGATGAGAAAGAAATAGATCAAGTCCCAGTCTGTTTTTATGTCAAAAATGGCATTTTAATGAGAAAATGGCGTCCTCCTGATGTCTCAGCAGAAGACGAGTGGACTGTTAACCACCAAATAGTGGTTCCAAGGGTTTATCGCCCTGAAATTTTGAACTTGGCCCATGACACTCCCATGTCAGGTCATTTAGGTATAAATAAGACCTATCACAAAATTCTTAACCATTTTTACTGGCCAGGGTTAAAATCTGACGTTTCTCAATTTTGTAAATCTTGCCATACTTGTCAGATGGTAGGAAAACCCAACCAGACAATACCAAAAGCTCATTTACAGCCGATTCCTGCTTTTGATGAACCTTTTAGCAGAATAATTATTGACTGTGTTGGTCCCTTGCCCAAAACAAAGTCAGGTAATGAATATCTTCTCACTATAATGTGTGCTTCTACACGTTTCCCAGAAGCCATTCCACTTAGGAATATTAAAACTAAGAACATTGTTAAGGCTTTGGTAAAGTTTTTCACATTTGTAGGCCTTCCAAAGTCTGTTCAGTCGGATCAGGGCTCAAATTTCATGTCAGGAATTTTTCAGCAGGTCATGCATGAGTTGGGCATTACTCAATATAAGTCATCGCCTTACCATCCTGAAAGTCAAGGTGCCCTTGAAAGATTTCATCAGACACTGAAAAATATGATCAGGTCATACTGCTTTGACACTGAAAAAGATTGGGATGAAGGCATTCATTTGTTGTTGTTTGCCGTTAGAGAATCTGTTCAGGAATCTCTTGGTTTCAGCCCATTTGAGCTGGTATTTGGCCACACTGTGCGTGGACCTTTGAAACTTTTGAAAGAGAAATTTCTCTCAAATGATGACAGTTCTCTGAACTTACTTCAGTATGTATCAGATTTTAAAGACCGGCTGTCTAAAGCTTGTGAAGCTGCTCGGACCAATCTTAAGTCAGCACAAAGGAAAATGAAACGTTGGTATGATGAAAATGCAAAAGAAAGACAATTCATGCCTGGAGACAGGGTACTTGCTCTTTTGCCTATTCCTGGCAAACCACTGCAAGCCAGATATTACGGCCCTTACACTGTAGATAAACAGATTAGTGATGTTAATTACATTGTTAACACTCCTGGGAGACGCAAACAAAAACAGTTATGTCATGTTAACATGCTTAAACAATACATAGATAGGGATAGCTCTTCTGTTACACCAATTAGTGTTGTTAGTTCAGTCCCTCAGGAACAAAGTGAAGTGAACTCTGAAGACATGAAATTCACCAAATCTGATCCTGCTTCATCAAAACTTCAGAATTCTGACATTCTAAAGGATCTCGACCAGAAACTTTCACACCTAGATCCAGTCCAAAGAAAAGAACTGAAACAGTTAATTTATCAATATGAACACTTATTTCCGGACATTCCTACAAGGACTGACAAAATTTATCATGATGTAAATGTTGAGGACTCACAACCTGTCAAACAACATCCATATAGAATGAACCCAACAAAACAAAAATATCTTAAGGAGGAGATTCAGTATTTGCTGGACAATGATTTTATTGAACCAAGTCAAAGTGAATGGAGTTCACCTTGCATTCTTGTGCCAAAACCTGATGGATCATATCGGATGTGCACCGATTACAGGAAGGTCAATAACTTGAGCAAAACAGACACTTTTCCCATACCAAGAATGGATGACTGTATTGACAAAGTTGGAAATTCAAAATATATAACTAAATTTGATCTTCTGAAAGGATTTTGGCAAATTCCTCTCACAGAAAGAGCCAAAGAGGTCTCAGCATTTGTTACTCCTGATGGATTATATCACTATAAAGTAATGCCTTTCGGAATGAAAAACTCTCCAGCAACATTTCAACGCTTAATCAACACCATAATAGCTGGAATCGAGCATTGCGATGCTTACATCGATGATGCCATCATATACAGTGATGAATGGAATCACCATCTTGGAACTATCAAAGCATTCTTTGATAAACTAAGTGAAGCAAAATTGACAATAAACCTTGCTAAAAGTGAATTCTGTCATGCAACTTTAACATTTCTAGGACATGTTGTGGGTCATGGTCAGGTTGAACCTATAGAGGCTAAAGTTGAAGCTATTTCAAATTTTCCGGTGCCCACATGCAAAAGACAACTGATGAGGTTTCTTGGTATGGCCGGTTATTACAGAAAATTCTGTAATAATTTTTCTGTCATTGCTGAGCCACTGACTAATTTACTTAGTAAAAGAATGAGGTTTAAGTGGACCAGTGATTGTCAGAATGCCTTTGATAAACTGAAAGCCATACTGAGAAGTGAGCCGGTTCTCTTGGCACCGAATTTTAATAAAGAATTCAAGTTAGCAGTAGATGCGAGTGATGTTGGTGCAGGTGGTGTATTACTGCAAGAGGATGACAATGGTGTGGATCATCCAGTTTGTTACTTTTCGAAAAAGTTTAACAAACATCAAAAGAATTATTCTACAGTAGAGAAAGAATGTTTGTCTCTCATTCTTGCTCTTCAACATTTTGAAGTTTATCTGACTTCTTCGTCCTCACCTATTGTTGTTTTCAGTGATCACAATCCACTGACTTTCATCCATAAGATGAAAAACAAGAATCAGAGGTTGCTCAGATGGAGCCTGTTGTTACAGGAATACAATCTTGACATCAGGCATATCAGGGGAAAAGATAATATTATTCCTGATGCCTTGTCCAGAGCATGATGTCTTGATCTGTGGTTTCCTGTAACTTGCTGTATATAAGATAATAATTGCCTTTATCAGTATTTTATTTTATGATAATTTTATGGCAAAAGAAAGCTTTATTACATAAATCTTTCTTTTCCCTGAAGAGGGGAAGTGTTATATAACAGGGTGTTCAATTGTTTTAAACAACATGTTTACTATGTTTCCATAAATAGCTTTATTTACTATGTTTCCAAAAATAACTTTCTGGAATGTTCAACATGTTTACAATAACATGATGTTTACAGCCTTGATTCTGGACTGGGTTATTTTTGGCATGTCATGGAAGATTTAGAAGTTTCCTGAAGGAACCTAGAAAATAAGAGATGCTTGTAGTAAATTCTTTTTCTAGAACGTTCTCTGATATTATATAAGGAGAGAAGAATTTCATCTGGGCATCTTTGTATACTTTCACTGGAAATTATTCTATACTGGATTACTTTACTATTTTATTCATTCTGGACTTAAATTCTGAATTCAGGAACATTAAATTGTGGGATCAGAAACTGATATTCAAAGGATTTGTTTTATAAATTCTCATGGATTATTTCAGAGGGACTTTGTGACATAAACTTGAAAGGTACTGTCTACTTACATTCTTTTGTTTTGAATCTTGTCTTATTTTTTTTGTAGAATAAATATTGTTAATAATTTAAAACTTGTTGCTGGTTTCACTTTCATTTCTTTCTCGTTACGCCTGGCTCGTAACACATGGCTCTACATAAAATACTTCTTTTTTTAAACTTTGCCACTCTCTTGGCTTATTCAGCAGACGACAAACTGGTGATTTTTCTTCTTTTTTTTTTTTCCATAGAATAACAGGATCTGACATTTTATGCAAATTGTCTCCATTGGAGACAATTTGCATGAAATGTCAAATCTTGTTTTGTGTGAAAAATACAAAAACATTTCAAAATTTTGTATGCTGAAAATTTTACCTAGAATGCTAAGCACTAAACACCAAAATGCACAGCTCTAGATACCGTATTCGACCTAATTACCGCACTGTGCGCTTAGGTATTTCAAAATTGCTTGGAACACTCATTTGTGGTAAAATATGTATCTACCTACCAAGGATACACTATAAAAAAGATCAGAAAAGGATGTATTTGATGATGATTATGCGGGGTTTTTTTTGTTTTTGTTTTTTTCTGATTTTCTTTATAAAGGCATATGTTGACAAGTCGATGCAATTCAAGTGAGTATCCACAACATATGCCTTTATAAAGAAGTAAAGAAAAAGTACACTGGCTGTAATCTGAAGACTATGGAATTTCTTGACTGTGCGCTTATAGGGGTATGTGCGGTAATTAGATCGAATACATTATTTTCAATCAATAAGACTCAATATTTTTCACCATGAAAACATGTTGAGGGTTCTCACAGAGGAGCTTCCAATGAGTACCTACAATATATGCTGTCACTGAGAAATAGGAAAAACATTTTTCTGGATATTCCTGGTATCTATGGCAATGGAATGTTTGACACTCATCATGAAAACGTACGTACCTATATAATTTTGACCCCCTTAAACCCCATTTTTATGTAGTAAAACTGGGGTTTACAGGGGTATACATTATTTTTCTTATTTCTGCACAAAAAACATAGATTGTAGGTACTTGTTAGAACTGCCCCGCATGCTTTGAGCAGAAATATCATCATGAAAATATGCCTATTCAAAAATACTGGAAATTTTACCACAAAAAAAAGAAAATTTCAGATAAAAAATTCTGATATTCTTCATATTTCTGCTCAAAACATAAATTGTGGGTACTCGTTAGAACTGCCCTGGTGAGGTGATTCTAACAAGTACCCACAATCTATATTTTTTAGCAAAATAAGCAAAATAATGTATACCCTGTAAACCCCAGTTTTAATATATAAAAGGGGGGTTTAAGGAGGTCAAAATTATATAGCGATGTTTTCGTGATATCAGAATTTTTATCTGAAAACTTTCAGTTCTTGGTGGTAAAATTTTCAATATATTTAAATAGGCGTGTTTTTGTAATGTGCTCTGAGACATGCCACTACTTGCCTGATTCGAGGGAATTAGAAATTACATATCTGGTGTCTTAACAAGATCTACTGCTCACTTATGCCAGTGGAAATAAGATGGAGTGAAATAAAAGAAGAATTAATTGCACTATTCTGTCTAAAGCTAGACTAAATATGCAGCATGCAAGCCTCTAATGAAGCAAAAGGCTTCAAAAAGATCAGTCAGGACTGGAAAAAAGATACCATGTCAAGTCTGCTATGTATGAGAAATCAGCCCGTGCATCTGAATTTCATTTTTTTTTTTTTCATTTTATTGCTTTTATTACTTAACATTTTAATTAATGCTAAGCAGCAGACAACATTTTGAAATATCTTTTTCAGAAACTGGGATCTGACATTTCTTTAGGAGACAATTTGCATGAAATGTCAAATCTTATTTTCTGGGAAAAATATCAACAGTTTGTCATTTGTTGAATTTGCTCATAGTGTGCAAAAAGTTATTTTTTATTAATATATTTATTTATAATCAGGGATTGTGAAGGAGGCACTTTGGCTTTAATCATAGACCAATTCTCAATAAAGCAATATGAATTAAGGTCACAAAATAGAATATACCAAAAAGATTTACAAATAAAAGCATTGCAGACACTGCGTTATACCCCGCTACTGCAGAGTAACAAAACATATAGAGAAGATGGTTGTGTCTGATGTGGTACTTAATGAATTGTAAGAACTTGAAGCCACATCATGCTTGAACAATCTTAAAAGAGCTATAACTCTTATCAAAATTTGGTGTACTGTAACCTTGAAACAATATGCAATGCATCACCTCACAATCTAACACTGTTCATCATGTTTCAACCTGATCATATGAAAACTGTAGGAGTTATCAGGAAACTAAGTCATGACTGAAAAATCTTTAAAAAGTGTAATAACTATCAAAATTTTGTGTAACCCCAAACATTATGCACTATACCATCTTATGGTCTAACTGTCCACCAAGTTTCAACCCGATCCAATGAAAACTATTGGAGTTATCTAGAAAAGACAAAAAAAATTCTAGTCTGAAAAATCTTTGAAAAGTGCAAAAACTCTATCAACATTTGGTGTACCATAATCTGAAAATGGTAAGTGCTGTACCACCTCATAGTCTACCTGTCCACCAAGTTTCAATGTGATCCGATGAAAACTATAGGAGTTATCCGCAAACTCAGTGTGGATGAAAAAAAAATCTATAAAAAGTGTAATAACTCTATCAAAATTTGGTGTACCATAACCTAAACATAATATGTGCTATATCACTTAATGGTCTAATTGCCCACCAAGTTTCAACACAAACCGCCAAAAACTGTAGGAGTAGATATCCGGAAACAAAGTGAGGATGGACGGAGGGACAGACACCAGAGGGTATATCATTATACCTCACCACTATCATGTGGTGGGGTTTAAAAAGCTTTCACTGCATAACCTCTATTTAGTTATCCACCCTGAACTAACTTGGCTATGTAGATTAGTTAGCAAACTGGCTATTCATACAATATCTTCTCCAATAATAGTTTGATAAGTTCTCAGTGGCATTCTGTTTATCAAACTAGAAGCAACTGCATTTCATCTGGAAATAATATTTTCAGATGAAAAAAAATATGGTTATATCAAATGTAGCTCTCGAATCAATCCTTATGAATGGGAGTCTCTGTAAAGCAAGTAAACAATGGTACCAAATTGAATCAATCCTTATGTAAGAGACTCTGTAAATCATATAAACAATAGTACTATTATTTAGATAATTTACAGAGTCTCATCCAAAAGGACTGATTCAAGAGCTACATTTGATATAACCTTATTTTTTGTCATATATGTAATGTAAAACCTTGGTGTAATGTAAAACCATATCATGATGTAATGTAAAACCATGGTGTAATGTAAATAATGGTGTAGTGTAAACAATGGTGCAACATAAGCAATGGTTGATTATTTTGCTTACAAAATCTACCATAATAACACTAGTATTGGGGCAGGTAGACCTGATCAAACAGTGTATACCAAGATCAGATGCTGCATCTGATCTGGGCCTACACTGCTTGATTAAATGTAGATCATGTATCACCCTTATAAATGAGACTCTGTAATGTAAACAATGGTGTAATGTCAGCAATGGTGTAATGTAAACAATGGTGTAATGTAAACAATGGTGTAATGTAAACAATGGTTGATTCTTTTGCTGTAAAAATTCTTCCAATACCCTCTTTACCTTAAATATTGGGACAGATTGCCTGAAGATCCAGATACTGCAGCATCTGATCAGGGGCTACTCATCAAGGAGTTTTTCAGATGACAAAAAATAAGGTTATAACAAAATTAGCTCAGGTTTCAACCCTTCTGGATGAGAAGTGAACAACTGTTAATTCTTTTGCTGTATAAAAATCTATTAGCCCTTGTCCTGCTGATTCATTGATTGTGTTGGGGCTTAATGACACATCAAACCTTGTGGGTCATTTTGTGTCATCTCCAAGAGAATGGGAGAAAAGAGATAGAAGATATAGTAGAGGAGATGAAAGAGGGGGACAGGGAAGAAAGAGGAACATGAATGAAAGTGAAGAAACAGAAGAAATAAAAACATTCCCCCTCAACTCTTACCTGCTACAAGGATAGCAGGCCTTGCCCAACTGTAAGCCAATCTCAGTTGGACACCCTGATGACATAAGATACATGACGCCTTCGCCACACCCAACCATCCCCTTGTCCTGCTGAACCCGGATATACTCTGCCTTTGCAAACAGTGTAGATCCAGCTCAGTTGGCTTCTGAAGAAGCCATCTGATCTGGATCTGCACTGTTTGCCTTTCATTTTATGAATTTATGTCAACAACCTCAATCAAGGCATCTGGGTGGCTGATATTTAGAAGTGGGCATGGCCTCTTAATTTATTCAGCATGACAAGGGTTAGTATCATATTTACCCTAAGCATTTGAACAGATAGGATGAGCAAACAGTGAAGAACCAGATCAGGTGCTGCATCATGCTGTATCTAATCAGGGTCTACACTGTCTGTCACTCATCCACATGAAAATGCATACCACTTTTTGTGAATCTATCAATTAAATGTTTAAGCACCTAGACTTGTGCCTAAAGCATCAATTTAGTGTTTAAGCATCTCGACTTCTACTTCTACAGCTGAGGTGCTATTATATTCCTGCATTAAAGTGTAATAAACCAATATGCAAATGGCCTGCTCGTCTCAAGACGCCCATTTAACCAAGAATTGTATATAAGAAGACATTTACAGCACACAAGACTCATTCAAAATGACTAGATGATTTTGCCTTTTGGCTTTGCTACACACTCTAGGTGATTTCTGTTCAGACGATCTCATCAACATTGTTATAAAATGTATCATATGCAGCCTAAGTATTGGGACACCTTACCTACTTATCATACATGTCCTAAAATTTGAAATAGTACTTTTTTTAACCCTTTTCCTGCTGAGCCCGGATATACCCTGCCTTGCAAATAGTGTAGAGCCAGATCAGTTGGCTTCTCAACTGATCTGAATCTGCAGTTTGCCAATTAGTATCTGAATTTATAGCAACAATCTGGATCAAGGGATCTGATTGCCTGAGAATTATAAGTGGGTGTGGCTTCTTAGTTTATTCAGCATGACAAGGTTAAAATATTGCTGTATGTATGGTAAACAGTGTAGACCCTGATCAGATGCATTTATGGGTAAAATGCTAAATGTAAAATTGTAGCAGAGAACATTCAACTTTTTTTTATTAATTATTTTTTTCAGAGGAACAGAGGTATGTCATGTGAATTGTCTACAGGAATTGTGATTGACAGCTTTGAGGGTTAACAATTTGCCACTCTGCAATTTTAGACATCAACAGGTACCAAGAGCTTATTAGACTTATATGCTACTTGCAGGTACACATACATGCATATGGAGTTGATGAAAGCCTAGGATGAGTTACCTCTGCAACATCCAGCAGATGATACTTCAGATTTTTTTTTTTTTTTTTAGATAAAATAAGACTTGGCATTTTATGTATCTACTTAGGTAGCTGATTCACAAGAAATGTCAAGCCTAATTTTCTCTGAAAAATGATATTAGAAAATGTCTGCTGCAGACTTGTAATTAATTAACACTTACCCTGCTCTAGGCAGATTCAGCATAAACGGATGGCAGTTTTTTTTATTTTTCCAAGAAAACAGGATTTGACATTTCATGCAAATTGTCTCCTAAGGAGACAAATTGCATGAACTGTCAAATCCTATTTTCTGGAAAAAAATCAAAAAAAAAATCAAAATTTCAAAATGTTGTCTGCTGAAATTTTTACCCGCCATGCAAAGTGTTAAGCTTTTCAAGGTTAACCATTGTCCTGCTGAACTTGGATATGTCCTGCCTTTGCAAACAGTGTAGATCCAGATCAGTTGGCTTCTGAAGAAGCCAACTGATCTGGATCTGCACTGTTTGCTATTAAGTATGTGAATTTGTATGAACAATCTGGATCAAGAAATCTGATTGGCTGAAAATTAGAAGTGGGTGTGGCATCTTAATATATTCAGCATGACAAGGGTTAAGATGCCCCTATATTGAGAGTAATAACATTAATGCAGTTTATGCATCCATATTTTCTCCTAAAAGATTGTGGGTTTAATTATTGCTAAGGAATGTAATGGCATGGACGCCTATTGAGATAATTTCCTTACAACTTGACATCTCTTACAAATGACACATTCCACAAGAAATGGGATTTTCTGTCTGACAGAAAAGACAGATCATTGAGGCTCATCTCAACATGATGTGCAATGCAAGGAAAGAAGACATGAAACTTGCATTTCTGTGTAATCTCATCACAGCCTAGCCACTAGGCGTTAAAGTTACTAATATGGCAATAAAAGCCATCTATTTACATTAAAATAAACAGTGCAATATTTTAGCTCGTCTAGTCTCCTTTCTCAAATTTAATGCCTGATAATACTTAGCCAGTATGTGTATTGGGGACAATAACAAATGGATTTGCCATTATTAAGAAGTTGACTATCTTTATATAAAAAATGAAATGTGTCAATACGACACGGATGCCCCTGCCCAGGGCCATCCTCACCCATCTACAGGCGAAAAATTAAGTTTGAAAAAGGGCCATAACTCTCATAATAATAGACAGATTTTACCCTAAATTGAACTTGACCTATATTTTATGATTATATACCTGTGTATAAAATATGAATCCAATACACCAAATTTTTTTTAAAATAAGTCTGTGACCTTGACCCTTAGGTCATGGGCATGGGCCAGGGTATCATTGAATAAAACTCTGAACCTGTATCTATCATCATACCAAATATGAACCAAATCCATCATATGGTTTGGAAAATATGAGCTTTTAAAATGTTTACAATCAAAATTTGTAAGTCTATGACCTTGACCTTGAGGTCACAAGCATGGACATGGGTATTGCTGAATAAAACCTTTGTCCTGCATCTATCATTAAACAAAATATGAAACAAATCCATTGTATGGTTTGGAAAATATGAGCTCTTCAAAACTTTAACATCTAAATCTGTGACCTTAACCTTGAGGTCAGGGTCGTGGGTATGCCTGAATAAAACTTTGGACCTGTAACTATCATCCTACCAAATATGAAGCAAATCCATTATATGGTTTGGAAAAAATGAGCTCTAAACATACTTTAAATTTAAAATTTCTATGTGTGTGGCCTTGACCTTGTGGCATGGGTGGAGGTATTACTGATGTATCTATCGTTGTATCAAATATAAACCCAAACCATCGTATGGTTTGGAAAATATGAACTCTTAAAAACATTAGCGTTAAAAATTTCTAAGTCTGTGACCTTGACCTTGAAGTCATAAGCATGGGTGGGTGTATTGTCAAATAAACCTTTGGACCTGTATCTATCATCATATAAAGCAAATCCATCATATGGTTTGGAAAATATGAGCTCTTTAAAAACTTTAATATTAAAAATTTCCAAGTCTGTGACATTGACCTTGAGGTCATAGGCATGGACGAGTGTATTGCTGAATATCACTTTGGAGCTTGTATGTATCATCATAACAAATATGAACCAAATAAATCATAAAAGTTCAGGTTCTACCTGGTACAAATACCTTAACCCGAGTTTAACATTAAAAATTTCTAAGTCCATGACCTTGACCTTTAGATCATGGGCATGGGTGGGGGTATTGCTGAATAAAACTTCAGACCTATATCTATCATCAAACCAAATATGAACCAAATGTATCAGATGGTTTCAAACATTGGGTTGTTAAAAGTTCAGGTTTTACCTGGTACAAATACCTTAACCTGAGTCTAAGAGGATCACGTACGTACGTATACAAATTTGTACAGACGGACGTACATTCGTACGTACCTACCTACGTAAAACCGGAAAACTATATGTCCCCGGCATCATCCAATGCGGGGCATAAAAACTGATCAGATTCTTATTATCAGACCAGAAGCTAGTCTATGTTCATCAATACATAATAATGATCCCATTGTATCACTATTGTTAGCACTAAATTTGTTAACCCTTGACATGCTGAATCAATTAAGATGCCATGCCCTTTTCAAATTTTCAGCCAATCAAATTACTTGATCCAGATTGTTGATATAAATTCACATACTGAATGGCAAACAGTGCAGATTCAGATCAGTTGGCTTCTTCTTCAGAAGCCATCTGATCTGGATCTACACTGTTTGCAAAGGCAAATCGGGTATATCCGGGTTCAGCAGGATGAGGGTTAAGTACTCACCAAACTGGGTGAGTGAATTTTGAAATTCACTGATGCAGACGTATTTTAGACTCCCTAGAAAATGACTTCCATATATCTATGTTTAGACAGCAGTTTAACGTCAGAGATCTAGGTCACCAAAGAGTGTCACAGCCGAATGGCTATGTTTGGACTGCTGGTTGTGTTCAAGAAACCCAGCTAAATGCACATACTAAACATTGTTTAGTCAAGCGTGGTAAGCAGATCAAAGTCAGTAGCAGTCAATGGCAGTGGGCAGGGTGCATCATGGCGGATGCGTGTATGAAGTTTCATTAGCCTAGAACTTCAATTCAAGCTTTGCTGTTTGAGAAACCGAGCTAAACACACAGACTTAACATTAATAACACAGACAATGCCAACACCAACAACAATACTGGGCCCAGTTGTTCAAAGCTAACGATATCGTTAGTTAACGATTCGTTAAAATTTACATCGAGTGATACGCAAATATGCTGGAATTTTTTGCTGAAAAAATGTGAGTAGCTTTTGCAGTGCAAAAGCTACTCACATTATTTCAGCAAAAAATATCAGAATATTGTATATTGAATCTGCTAAAACAGTTAACAAAATGACCCTTAACGAGCTCGTTAAGCTAACAACGCTTTGAACAATTGGGCCCATAAAACTGATTCCCATGTGGTTCCTCCTTGTAAAGGGTCATGACACAAGTGGGGGCAAATAAACCAATGAGAATTCTGATTATTTATGAGTGACATATTGTCTTGATGAGATATATCCATTTATGAAGTTTCATGACTATTTCTCATACGGTTCAGGAATTTTCACCAAATGCAGTTAACTCATAATTAGAGAAAGCAAGACTTCTGTTTCTTATGCATAGCACATCATCTTAATAAGATTATCAATTTCATTACTGTATCTCATATGATTCAGGATTATGTCCCAGAAACAAACTTTGACCATGGATGGACACAAAGACACAGACAAACAGACACAGAGAGAGACATGCAGATGCATACACACAGACATGAATAAAACTACATGCCCCATTCTTTGAATGGCAGACATAAAAAAAAGAAACTATCCATACTTCTGGGTCAAAAATCATGTTATCTGGATGTGGATTTTGCATAGACCTGAATAGACCTGAATTTTCTATTACATTTCTTAGATTAGATTAGAATCTTGTAAGCCATAATTAAAGCTCACTGTTTGGATGAAAAAAAAAAGACAGAACATTTCATCTCTTTCTTCACTTTACCGTCGGTCCTTATTCAAAGGTACAAGTTGATCTGTGTCATTGCTGTCACACAGGTCTTATGTTTTGTCGTGTGCTGGCTAATATTTAAGTGGACTGTATAGATACTCTTGCTGTAATTTCCGCCAGTCTTTAACAAGGGAGACAACTTTTATCACTTCCTGTTTGCTTTCCGCCACACCAAGTTCCTTCCGAAAAGGGATCTGATCTAAAAGAATTTTCTACCAGGGGAGGCAAATTCTTTTTTGCTAGAGTAGACCTTTTTCAGAAGGGAGGCCACAATACATTCAATAGAGTTGCTTCCTGCTCCATAACTACCATCTACCTATAACAACATTTTGTGCTATCCCAAAGATGGCTTTTGCTGTAGTGACACTGGAGACCCCTGGCTCCAGCCAACTGTCAAGACAATAAAACCATTGCTTTTTCTAAAACTGCCATAATCCTTGGGCCATCAAGTTTAACCCTTGTCCTGCTGAATAAATTAAGAAGCCATGCCCACTTCTAATTTTCAGCCAGTCAGGTTACTTGATCCAGATTGTTGGTATAAATTCATATACTTGATGGCAAACAGTGCAGATCCAGATCAGTTGGCTTCTTCAGAAGCAGCCAACTGATCTGGATCTACACTGTTTGCAAAACAGTGTTTATCTGGGTTCAGCAGAACAAGGGTTAAATTCCACCTATTGGGATGAAGATGATAGTGGTCTTGAACCAATTTGCAAGACGAAGACAGTCTAATTTGATTCCTCACCTGCATGTGAAATTTCCAAGCAATAGGTAGATAACCTCTGAAGCAATCAAGTATTTGCCAGGAAATCCTCACCGAAATGTAACACCTGGATAATCAATTTACCTATTTGGCTCATATCAAAGACAAAGAAACACAAAAAGACACTGATTTGTTTTTTTTTTTTCTTCTGCTGTTGTTGTTGTTGGAATATAGAGCCCAGCTAGCATTCTACATAAATCTATAGCGGACTGTTATCGGCCCATCAGGGTAGCTGACGGGCCGATAACGGCCCACTATAGATTTATGTAGAATGCTTACTGGGATAATGTATAAGACAAAGCTCCAGAAAAGGCCTAATAAGTTATCAGGATTTGTTTTATTTGGAGTTATATGGCCCAGTCAATACTGTTAAGGTCATGTTGAATCAGTCAACTAACCTCCTCACACTTTTTGTGGGCAGGCTTAGTCTTCTGAGAGGTTAACAGTACTTGTCCACATACCTTTTCCAGTACCTGACAACTGCTGGAATTTCAATGGATAAATAATATATAGCAATGCAATACCAATGAAAAAATTGGCAAAATTTTCTAATAGTCTCTGAGGCAATATCATTAGAATAAATGCCAGTGAAATGCGAAACAATTTCAGGAAAAGCATTGTTGGAATTTCACTGAATTACTTACAATACCAATGAAAAAACCTGGCTTTCTTTCAGTTGGCTTCCAAGGCAATTATCATTATGGTACATCAGTTGAATGCTGATGCATTTCAGGGAAAGCACTGTTGAAAATTTACTGGTTTACTTATGTATGCCAGTGGAATACCAATGGAAAACTGGCAATTTCTTCTGTTGGCCAAATATCACCAGTGTATGCCAGTGGAATGCCAAAAAAAATTCATGGAAAAGACAGTTGGAATGTATACAAATGCAATACCTAAGGCAAAACTGGCAATTTTTCCTGGTTGCTCCAAGGCAATATCACCAGGATATGCCACTGGAATGCCAAAGAATTTCAGGAAAAACGTTGTTCAAATTTCACTGGATTACAAATGATTACAAACAAAACTTCAGCAAAGAAACTGGTGAATTTTTCCAATGGCCTTCATGGCAATATATTTAGGGCTCCATTTTGCTTGTCCATAACAATGACCCACAGCTTGGAGCAACTTGGCCCTTGTCCTGCTGAATAAATTTAGATGCCACTCCCACTTCTAATTTTTAGCCAATCAGATGCCTTGATTGATTGATTGTGTTGGGGTTTAATGACATGTCAACCCTTGAGGGTCATTTTGTGTCGTCTCCCAGAGAAAGGGAGAAAAGAGATAGAAGAGAGAGTAGAGGAGATGAAAGAGAGGGACAGGGAAGAAAGAGGAACAGGAATGAAAGTGAAGAAACAGAAGAAATAAAAACATTCCCCCTCTACCCTTACCCACTACAAGGATAGCAGGCCTTGCCCAACTGTAAGCCAATATCAGTTGGACGCCCCAGTGATGTGAGATACACAGCACCTTCGCACCACCCGACCACCCCAGATGCCTTGATTGAGATTGTTGACATAAATTCATAAACTAAATGGCAAACAGTGCAGATCCAGATCAGTTGGCTTCTGAAAAAGCCAATTGATCTGGATCTATACTGTTTGCAAAGGCAGAGTATATCCGGGTTCAGCAGGACAAGGGTTAAAATCTGAAAAATTCCTTTTTAAAATCTGCTGATGTCAAAACAAAAATCCTGGATGAGTGACAAAAAAAAAAGTGCAGACCCAATCAGATGCCACAGATTGTGGTCTACCCTGTTTGCTCAGGAATGTCTGTCCAAATTCTTAGCTCATTTATAGAAAGAGCTTATGTCTGGTGTAGCAATGACCAAATCTCACATTACTAACATTACCGAAACGGTCTGATAGCTGAGCAAAACCTATGCATGCAATCTCCCCATCAACTTATGGCATTGTTTGGAACAAGGCATAGCTCTACATAAGATACTTTTTCAACCAGAAATTCTTATTTTTCCATGAAAACATTACGTTGTGAGTACTCATTAGAAGTGCCTCACCAAGGTGCTTCTAATGAGACCCCACAACATATTGTGTCGTAGAGAAATAAAAAAAATAAAAAAAATATTACAGGGATACGCCATCTTATCTGAAGCTATGAGAAAGTATCTTAATGACTGTTTGCTTCCCGACATACTGCAAAGTTTTCGGAAATGACAACAGAAATAATACAATGAAATATCTAGAAATGTGGATGCCTCCTCTTGGCTCGAAATAAAACAGACGGGAAATCCACATAATGTGTCTTTATACGAGAATATTATCTCGACAAATCACTCAGATTTCCGGAAGAATGCCAGCGTAAAAAAGAAGACATCAGGCTGGACACTGAGCATCCACTGAACCCTTCAGTGACACAAAACAAAATCAATCAAAATGTTATTCCAGCGGGAAGAAATGTCAACAACCTGGGTTAATATTACATCCTGATTTCTGCAAAAGGGTCCTCATATTGCTGCTCTTGGTAAAATGTTGTTTTTTTTTTTCAATCAAAAAATTATTAATATTTTTCTTATTTCTTAGATACCCACTCTTATCTAGACCTACTGTCCTTATCTTTGATGGAGTTTGAAGGCCCATTCAACCCTGTTAAGATCATGTCTGGTCAGTTATCTTCCCATACTTTTCCTTGGCAAGTACTTGTGCACATAACTGCACACAGTAACTGGTTTGCTTCTTTGGATTGGAGTTTAATGGCCCAATCAACACTGTTAAGGTCATGTTGAGCTGGTCAGTTCACCTAACCACACTTATTTCCTGGCCAGTTTAGACCTCTAAGCGATTAACCAGTACTTGTTCATATTCTTTTACCAGAACCTGACAACTGCCCTACTTGAATCAGAAGAAGGGGTGTGGGGGATGACCTTAGAAATAACTTCCATGAAATTTATGTGGCCAAGCTGGGATCTGAACTTGCTATCCCTGGATCTGCAGTCAGATTTTGTTTGTGTTGAGGTTTTACGGCCCAGTCAACCCAATTGGGTCATGTCGAGCGCGGTCAGTTTACCTAACCACACGTTTACTGGGCAGGCTTAGTCCTCTAAGTGGTTAACCAGTATTGTGCACATTCTTTCACCAGAAACTGATAACTGCCCTTCTTGAATCAGACGAAAGGAGAAAATGACAGTAGAAAATATTTCATGATCAATCTCCACGAAAGAATGTTGCCGAATCTGCAGTCAGATACACTACTGAATGTGCTATGTTTATCATACCCTAATCAACCTAATTACACGTACCACACAGGCTCCTATAAGCACACAGTCAAGCAATTTAGTTGTTTTTAGATTACAAATACTGTACTTTTATCTACTTCTTTATAAAAACATACACTACAACCTCTTTATAACACAGTTCGTTATAACACGGTTCAAAGATGGATCCCAAAAATGTATAGATTATATTGAAAAATGACCATAAATGGTCATTTTTCAATATAATCTATACATTTTTGTTTGGATCTAACACGGTTGTTTAACTAACACGGTTTATATTATGGACCCCAACAATAGTGTTATAAAGAGGTTGTGGTGTATGTTGTGGCATAAGTCGAGGCAATTCAAATGAGTACCCACAAGATGTTTTTTATAAAGAAAATCAGAAAATAATATTGTATAAGCTTCATTAAATACACCCCTCATGATATCCTCTGCTGATCTTTCATTAAAGTGTGCCCTTATCAGTGGATATTTTACTGCAAGTTTTTCAAGTAATTTTAAAAAACCAAAGTGCAAAGTGCGGTAATTAGGTTGAATATGGTATATAGGAGTTAGGGTGTCATAATATTCAGGGTAAATAAGGTACCTTATATATACACCACAACCTCTTTATAACACTGTTGTTGCGGTCCATAGCATAAACCATGTTAGTTAAACAACCGTGTTATATCCAAACAAAAATGTATAGATCATATTGAAAAATGACCATTTATGGTCATTTTTCAATATAATCTATGCATTTTTGGGATCCATCTTTGAACTGTGTTATATCCAAAACAGTGTTATAACGAACCGTGTTATAAAGATTGACTGTGTTGGGGTTTAACGACACGTCAACCCTTGTGGGTCATTTTGTGTCGTCTCCCAGAGAAAGGGAGAAAAGCAACAGAAGGCTGAAGTGTATGTGGACACACCATATTTACCCTAAGTATTGGGACACTTTATCTCCTTACCATACTTCTCCTAAAATTTGAAATAGTCCATTCGGATAACTCTTGATAAGGCGCTTTTTTTTTTTCCACCAAAAGTATCTATATTTTTCTTATTACTCAACGAAATTATATGTTGTGGGTACTCATTAGAAGCGCCTCGGCGAGGCGCTTCTAATGAGTACCCACAACATATGTTTTCGTTGAGTAATAAGAAAACTATTTACTGATACCCACTCTTATCTAGACATATGCTCTACTATCTCTTGATATGTCTAAAATATTGTTAGATATATGAGAAAACAGTGTAGACCCTGATCAGACGTGACATTCTGTGGTGTCTGATCTGAATTTGCACTGTTTGGAAAGGCCTATATGTCCCAGTACTTAGGGTTATTACAGTAATTGCCTGAGCAAACAATGTAGACTCAGATCAAACTGCTCCTACAATAGCAGCTTAATCAGTCAACATTGTTTGCTATTTAACCCTTAAACTGCCAATCACAACAACTGTCATCTGCTTTGTCATCGGCTTGTGATTTTAAAAGTCATTTCTGCTCCAGGAGCAGTCTGATCAGGGTCCACACTGTTTGCCTGTATGCAAAAATAGGTTTGAAAAGTTTGCAAGAATATTCAGCAGACGACATAAACAGAATTAAGGGTTAACCTCACCCCCCCCCCCCCCCACCCCCCACCCCCCCTTATTTGAAGCTATGCAGATGTCCGTTCTGATCTTCTCAGTGGTCCTTGGTTCACCCCAACATCCAAGGCCATGTACTCTAGGTGTAAAGAATAATGATAAATCCATCAAAGTCACTGTGTTGAACTTCATAGTTCAGTAATACTTGATAAAAAAATTCATCCCTAATTTCACAATCATGAAATCCTGTATCTCTGGAATTACTTCTGCAGGTGAATATGTTAGTGAGAGTCTGAAATCAAAGGGTCATTAATGTTGATTGCAAAGGAAGCAACAGTGAAATCAGATAGATGTAAGATTCATGACCTTTAATCCAAGCAAACTCAATGAACTCCTGAAGTTTGGACAAGTTGCTTTCCAAACACTGTGGAACACAATATTTGGGGCATCAATATTTGGTGCATTTTATTTTGGCATACCGTATTCGACCTAATTACCACACTGTGCGCTTAGGTTTTTCAAAATTACTGGGAGCACTCATTTGTGGTAAAATATGTATCTACCTACTAAGGATACACTATAAAAAAGCTCAGAAAAGGACTTTTTTGATGATGATTACGTGTTTTTTCTGATTTTCTTTATAAAGGCATATGTTGTAGGTACTCATTTGAATTGCATCGACAAGTTGATGCAATTCAAATGAGTACCCACAACATAATCCTTTATTAAGAAGTATTTAAAAGTACACTGGGTATAATCTTAAGACTACGGAATTTCTTGACTGTGCGCTTATAGGGGTATGTGCGGTAATTAGATCGAATACGGTATTCATACTTTCTGATGTATGCCACACTATATCACACTAAATATATATATTGAAAATTGAATACTGATGGAATTTTATTTTGGCAACTTTTGCCTAGATTGCCAGAAGCGCCAAAATAAAGTGACAAACTCTATCTTATCTTTAGCAACAAGCAAAAGAGTGTCTTATTACATGTGCAAATAACTAGAAATGTGTCAATATGACATAGATGTCCCCCACAGGGGGCATCCTCACCTGCACACAGGCATTTTGCAAAAAATGAAGTTGAAAAAGGGACATAACTCTCATAATAATGGGTGGATTTTACCCCAAATCGAACTTGACCTCTATTTTATGATTATATACCTGTGTATTAAATATGAATCCAATATACTAATCTTAACTGAAACTATTTTTCAATGTTAGAAAAGGGCTGTAACTCCAAAAATGATTGGTGGATTTTATCCTAAATCGAACCTGACCTCTATTTTATGATTATATACCTGTGTATTAAATATGAATCCAATACACTAATCTTTTCAAAAGACATCAAACGGAAACTATTTTTCAACATTGAAAAAGGGCCTTAACTCCAAACATGATTGGTGGATTTTATCCTAAATCGAACCTGATATATATTTTATAATTACATACCCGTTTATAAAATATGAATCCAATGCACAAATCTTTTCAAAAGATATCGAACGGAAACCATTTTTCAAAGTTGAAAAAGGGCCATAACTCCAATAATAATTGGTAGATTTTACCCTTAATCGAAATTGACCTACATTATACCTGTGTATAAAATTTGAATCCAATACACTAATCTTTTCAACAGATATCGAACAGAAACCATTTTTGTTATGTACTGGACGGATAAACTGACGGACGGACAGGACGGGCGGACAGATAGATGGACGGGATGGACGGACTGGACGGACGTACATACGTATGGACAATGGTGATACTAAATGCTCCCCCAATGAAAATGGCAGGGGCATAAAAATGTGAAACATTTACACCCTGTCACTATAATGTGGCGAGCAGATAACTCTGTCAAAAATTGACATAAGTGACAATGATTATATTGCCATGCAGCTGGTTAACCAAGGCCTCAGCTGCAGATGACTCAAACAAATATGACTTCATAATAGTTTACCGGGAACTTTTCTCAAGTATGATTACCTTTCCAATCAAATGATAAATGCATAATCATAGCTACAGATAAGAGGGGGTATCCACATAATATCTTTCTGATTTCTCCACGAAAACATGTGTTGTGGGTACTCATTAGAAGCGCCTCAGTGAGGCGCTTCTAATGAGTACCCTCAACATATGTTTTTTTGAGAAATAAGAAAGATATCAGCCTTTTTTGGATGAAAAAAATGCCTTATCTGTTGCTATGATAATGCATAAAGAGCCAAGGAAACTTTTCTCAAATATCATTGCATAAAGGTCAAAGGGGCACTTAACTCTTAAAAGAGTTAAGCAAATTTGTAGCAGACACATTCCAAAATTGATTTTGTTACTTTTCAGAGAAAATAAAGACTTGACATTTCAAAGTTTAGTTGTGATTAGCACTTTAAGGATAAAATCAAATATGATAATGGACAATCAACTATGGTTAAATAAAAAAAAAGGTAAAGGAGCACTCTAATCATAACACACAGCATTCTGGGAAAAGTTTTCAACAGACGACACGCTGAAATATTTTCCTTTTTTTTTTCCAGAAAACAGTATTTGACATTTCATGCAAATTATCTCCAGTGGAGACACGAACAGTTCTATAAAGTGTAATGGACTCATACACACGGACAGATAGACGAACATATGACAGAGGATAAAACTATATGCCCTCCTCCACTTAAAATATCACCAATTTATCATCTGCTGAATTTGCCCAGAGAGTGGTAAAGGTTAACCCTTGTCCTGCTGAACCCAGATATACCCTGCCTTTGCAAACAGTGTAGATCCAGATCAGTTGGCTTCTGAAGAAGCCAACTGAGCTGGATCTACACTGTTTGCCATTCAGAGTTTAAATACCTATCAACAACCTGGATCAAATTAACTGATTGGCTGAAATTTAGAAGTGGGCGTGGCATCTTAATTGATATATGGTTGAGTAATGATCTAACATAAGTAATAACTGTAGGAAACGATCCTTTTAAAAATCAATGGACAACAAAACCCATTCTTCTCCAGATGTTTTCTTCTTGTATAGCTCTCTAAAACCTCCAAGAATTCTGGGAAAGGCACCCATTCTCTGCTTAGCATGGTGGGTAAAAATTTCAACTGACAACAATTTCATTTTTTTTTTTTTTTTTTTCAGATAATAGTAGGCTTTGGAATTTTATGCAAATTATATCCCAAGGAGACAATTTGCATGAAATGTCAAAGCCTATTTTCTGAGAAAAATAAAAAAAAAATAATTTCAACATGTTTTCTGCTGAAACTGTTCCAAGCATGCTGAGCATTAACCTTTGCCATGCTGAATAAATTAAAATGCCATGCCTCTTTCTAATTTCCAGCCAATCAGATTACTTGATCCGGGTTTTTGACAGAAATTGTCATTTTAATGACAAACAGTGCCAATCTAGATCAGTTGGCTTCTTCAGAGCCAACTGATCTGGATCTACACTGTTTGCTAAGACAGGGTATGTCATGTTCAGCAAGAGAAGGGCTAAGCATGTGCCGTGAATTGGGAATTAATTAAAAAACATATTTTTCAGAGTGCTTCTATAATAATTGGACAAATTATGATTTATTTCAGATAATCATGACTTTTATTGGATATTTACTTGCGAATGAGCTTATTTAATCATTTTAACATCATAATCTGATTTGGGTCGCACCATGAGAAAATGTGTCTTGCCCAAATACGGACAGCAAAGGCCAAGATAAGCCTGCACATCCATGCAGTCTGATCAGGGCCTTCACAACAGAATCAATGGATACTACAGAATGTATGAATGGAAAGCAAATGCCAGGATGATACTTTGCACAGGATAATTGATCTCTGCACATTTTGTGCATGTTCAAAGGCACTGTTTTGCTTGACATAGCCCATTTTATGCATAAATGGGAAAAAGAGTGTATATAAAAAAGACATTCAGTTATAATTTCCCTGAATATTGGGGCACACAGGCATGATCAAACAATGTAGACCCAGAACAGAGAATTCCACTTCTGGGCCCAGTTGTTCAACACTAACGATGTTGTTAGTTAACATATAGTTAAAACTTTGATCATTTGAATAAACTACACCTTTCAAAAGATCAAACGGAAACAATTTTTTGAAGTTGAAAAAGAGCCATAACTCCAGTAATTGGTGGATTTTACACTAAATCAAAATTGACCTATATTTTATGATTATATACCTATGTATAAAATATGAAACCAATAGTTACACTTATGGTTTCAAAAGATAATGAACGGAAACCATTTTTCGTATGGACAGACGGGAGACAGATGGAAATATGTATGGACAAGGGTAATACTACATGCCCCCTCAACCTCCTCCCCCCATTGAAAAAGGCAGGGGAAAAAAAAAATCAAAAAGTCATCTGACCGCAAAATACAGGTTTGATAATTACTGCAGTCTTTGAGTCCTTGTTAAGGAGTGTGTATGCCAACTTTGATAACTATACGTTGTGCAGTTATTCAGAAATGGAGCTAGAAGCAAGGGTTAACAGTCATTCGACCATGAAATATAGGTCATGGTTATAAAATGCATGAAATGTCAAATCTTGTTGCCTGAGAAAAATAAGAAAACTATTTAAAAATGTCATCTGCTGAAAAGTTTCCCCAGAATGCTAAGCAGTAGCCCATTGTATTCTGGAGACCCCTAAAAGGGTAAATGGCAAACAGTGCAGACCTAGATCAGATTACACAGAATGCAGCGTCTGATCACAGTCTCCATTGTTTACAAAAAATTCAGCCATAACTAAATCACCATTATTAGCCTGACATACCTAAAATTGGAATTAGAATCTTCCAATATATAGTGTGGGGAGTTCATTCAGTCTACAATGGGTTAAGCAGATGTAGGAAAAAAATTTAGAATGCCATCTGCTGCTGTTGTAACTGTTTATTTGATTATCCAGGAATGGCAACCCAAACACCCACTCTGTGGCTACTGGCAACTCTATAGCTGCTGTAACCACAAGTACAACTTCTTTCAAGCTAGTTAATGATTTGCATACTGGATAAAAATTCAGCAGACATTTTGAAATATTTATACCAGAAAATCTGGTTTGACATTTCATGCTAATTGTCTCCTAAGGAGACAATCTGCATAAACTGTCAAGTCTTACTTGGAAGGGAAAGTAAGACAATTTTTTTTCCATTTGTCCTCTGCTTCACCTTTATCACTTTCTTGACAAATTAAGCAGATGACAAATTCATGGTATTTTATCTTTTCCCAGAAAATAAACTGATGTTTTATGCAAACTGTCTCCTTTCTCCTTAGGAGGACAGTTTGCATGAAATATCAAAACCTATTTTCTAAAATAAAATGCAACACCAAAACCTATTTTCTAAGAAAAATATTTCAAAGTGTCATCTGCTGAGTTTTTTCCAGCATGCCAAGCTTTCACTGGCCCAGAGAATGCTTTAGTTTAAAATGAGGATAAGTAAGTTAGTAGAATTATAAGCCTCCGGTAGTACATATAGATAGTTCTCTATACTCATAAATGACACAATCATGTGACCTTTTCCTGCACAAGGAAACTTGCTCAAGGGCAGTTAAGTAGCTGGTTCTCTAAGTCCATTTGGTGTATTTCCACTAGTGTCACATTTCTATCTATCTATTCTAGCTATCTTATTTTTCCCAGAAAAAAAAAGACATTTGACATTATATGCAAATTGTCTTGCTTTCTGGAAAAAATAAGGAAAATAAGGTGGTTTCTGCAGCAAAAACAGGAGGTGGCAAACCATCCCAAAGTGGAATAGTCTTGGGAGTGGGGTCAGGATGAGGGGGATGGGCAGAACATGATATGGAGGCAGCTGGTGCGATTAAACAACATGTCTCAATTTCCTGTGCTACTCGGGGGGGCAATCCAAGCCTTCAGATATGTTAGCCTAAATAATCAAACAAAATTTAGATAGGAAACAATATTTTTCTCAATTCTATTTTAGAGAGTAACACCTTGCTCACTATGGGCAAATTCAGCAGACCACAAATTGATTTTGTTTCTGTTGAGGTTTTAAGGCCCAGTCAACCCAATGGGGTCATGTCAAGCAGGGTCAGTTTACCTAACAACACTTTTACTGGGCAGGCTTAGTTCTCTAAATGGTTAAACAGTATTGTGTGTATTCTTTCACCAGAAACTGACAACTGCCCTTCGTGAATGAGCGGAAGGGAGAGAATGACTGTAGAAAATATTTCATGATCAAATCTCCACAAAAGAATGTTGCGACAGGGCAGGGGTTGAACCCATAACCTCCTGATCTCCTGAGCCACTGAGGCCGGCACAAATTGATAATATTTTCCGTATTTCTTTTCCAAAAAATAGCCTTCGACATTTCATGCAAATTGCCTCCCAAGGAGATATAACAAACATATCTATGAAGAAATAATAAAAAATAAAAAAAAAAAATGATAAAGAAAAGAAGCATATTATCAGGGTAAGGCAGCTTTCTGCATGAACTGATAAGAGCATTAAAAGAAACTCACTCAGAGGACTTGTTAAAGAGTAGACTGGCTCCAGTCTCCAGTGACTAAACATTTTTCTCATAATCCTGTTTGATAATCCACTAAAATAAAACCAAAACAAGAGGCCCACGGGCCACAGTTCGCTCACCTGAGTGACATAGCCACTGCAGACATGCAGATGTTCCCAATAATATATGCAAAGATTCAGCCATAAGGCATCCTCGGTTTTGGAGAATAAGATTTTTAAATGTTTTTTCCCATACAAATGCATAGGGAAGCAAACTTGTACGACCATTATTTTAGCAACTTTGGTAGACCCCCTGTCCCCGATGATTTAAGCAAAGATTCAACCCCAAGGCGTCCTCGGTTCTGGAGGAGAAGATTTTTAAAGGTTTTTACCATATATGGGCATGGCGGCCATCTTGGTCAATGAACCGCGACCATTTAAACAATCTTTCATTCCCCCAACCTAAGGAGGCTCCATATGAAATTTGTACAAAATTGGACCAGAGGCTCCAGAGGAGAAGTCGTTTGAAATTCTGAATATTTTTCCCATACAAATGCATAAGGAAGCAAAATTGACCTCATGGTAAAAGGTCAAATGTCAATGTACGACCATTATTTTAGCAACTTTGGTAGACCTCCAGTTTCCGATGATATATGTAAAGATTCAGCCACAAGGCATCCTCGGTTTTGGAAAACAAGATTTTTAAAGGTTTTTCCCATACAAATGCATATGGAAGCAAACTTGACCTTGCCGTAAAAAGGTCAAATGTCAATATACAACATTTATTTTAACAATTTTGGTAGATCTCCCGTCCCAAATGATTTATGCAAAGATTCAGCCCCAAGGCATCCTCGGTTCTGGAGAAGAAGATTTTTAAAGGTTTTTACCATATATGGGCATGGCGGCCATCTTGGTCAACTAATTGTGACCATTTTAGCAATCTTTCATTCCCCCAACCTAAGGAGGCTCCATATGAAATTTGAGCAAAATTGGCCCAGAGGTTCCAGAGAAGAAGTCGTTTGAAATTCTGAACATTTTTCCCATACAAATGCATAAGGAAGCAAAATTGACCTTACCATAAAAAGGTCAAATGTCAATGTACGACCATTATTTTAGCAATTTTGGTAGACCTTCAGTTTCCGATGATATATGTAAAGGTTCAGCCATAAGGCATCCTCGGTTTTGGAGAACAAGATGTTTAAAGGTTTTTCCCATACAAATGCATAGGTAAGCAAACTTGACCTTGCCGTAAAAAGGTCAAGTGTCAATATACGACAGTTATTTTAGCAATTTTGGTAGACCTCCCATCCCCGATGACTTATGCAAAGATTCAGCCCCAAGGCATCCTCGGTTCTGGAGAAGAAGATTTTTAAAGGTTTTTACCATATATGGGCATGGCGGCCATCTTGGTCAACGGACCGCGACCTTTTTAGCAATTTTTTGTTCCCCCAACCTAAGGAGGCTCCATATGAAATTTGAGCAAAATTGGCTCAGGGGCTTCAGAGGAGAAGTTGTTTGAAAATGTTAACGGACGGACGCACGGACGGACGGACGCACAGACGGATGGACGACGGACGAAAAGTGATCACAATAGCTCATCCTGAGCATAGCTCAGGTGAGCTAAAAATATCATGACTATAAAGGCTGGTCACTAGACTGATATTACTTTGGTTTTATTTTAGTGGATTATTAAACTGATTATAAGAAAAATATTTTGTCACTAGAGACTGGAGCCAGTCTAGTTAAAGAGGAGTACTTGGTGATAATTCTGGGATAATTTCCTCCAGTTCTCAATAGTAACATATGTTGTGGGTACTCATGAGATGTGCCTCCCCACATATGTCAGGGAGGACCTTCTCATGAGTAACCACTGCATATGTTTTTATGGAGAAATAAGGAAAAATATTCCAGAATTATTAACAAATATTCCTCCTAAACAAGTCATCAGAGAAACCATTCTATTGCAGAAGATGGACAGATAAGTCTCTCTGATCAAGATGGAGTGTTAAACATTTATCTCCTGAGAGTTCAACTGAATATGCTTTCACACTAAGCATGCTGGGTAAAATTTTCAGCAGACAACACACTGAAATATTTCTCTTATTTGAAACATTTTCAGGAAACAGGATTTGACATTTCATGCAAATTGTCTATTTGCATGAAATGTCAAATCCTATTTTCTTGGAAAATTTAGAAAAATATTAATTTGTTGTCTGCTGAATTTGTCGTCTGCTGAATTTGCTCTGAGAGTGGTAATGGTTGAACAGACATGTCTAAATGAATAACATGGAGCCTTATCACCATTTACAGCTAGCCTTTTGCTTTTATTTTTGGGTCCACTGAGTTTGAGTTTTGTGGCTTGAATGTGTTTGTGATCTGAAGCTCAACTGTTGTTTGTGATTTGTGGCTTAAAAGAGAATGTGTTTTGTGGCTCAACTGTTGCTTGTGGTTTGAATGTGCTTGTGATTTGCAGCTGCATTGAGTTTGAAATTTGTGGCTTGAATGTGCTTGTGATTTCTGGCTCAACAGAGTTTGAGATTTGTGGCTTGAATGTGCTTGTGATTCCTGGCTCAACAGAGTTTGAGATTTGTGGCTTGGCGATGCTTGTGATTGTGGCTCAACCATGTTTGAGATTTCTGGCTTGTATTTGCTTGTGATCTGTGGCTCAACCATGTTTGAGATTTCTGGCTTGCACTTCCTTGTGATCTGCGGCTCAATTGTATTTGAGATTTGTGGCTTGAATGTGCTTGTGATATGTGGCTCAACTATGCTTGTAATTTGTGGCTTGAATGTGTTTGCGATTTGTGGCTCAACTATTGTTTGTGATTAGTGGTTTGAAGGTTCTTGTATTTTATGGCTCAATTTGTGTTTGAGATTTGTGGCATACATGTGCTTGTGATCTATGTCTCAGTTGTGTTTGAGATTTGTGGCTTGAATGTGCTTGTGATTCATGGCTCAGTTGTGTTTGAGACTTATGACTTAACTGTGCTTGTAATTCATAGCTCAACTGTGTTTGAGATTTATGGCTTGAATGTGCTTGTGACTCATGGCTCAAATGTGTTTAATATTTGTGGCTTCAGTCTGTATGTGACTCGTGGATCAACTGTGTTTGAGACTTGTGGCTTGAATGGGCTTCGCTGTGTTCAAGATTTGTTGCTTGAATGAGCTTGTGATTTGTGGATCAAATGTGTTTTAGAGACTTGAAGCGTGAAGTTCCCACAACTAATGTTTTTATGGAGAAAGAAAAAATATCGCAGTATTATCACCAAGTACTCCTTTTAAGCAAGTTCTCTAAAAATGAATTGAATCAACACTCCTCAGACACATCATGGCTTATGGCTGATTTGTTTTATATTACAAGGCAGACAGCCGGTAAATTAAAAAATCTTTAATATCTATGTCACTGAATCTGGTAAGATCCAGAAATAATAGAGCATTCATTATTATTATGAATGTTTTTGGTTTTTTATTATTCATTCATTTCTTCCTATCAATGAATGAGCAGACAGTAATGCATAGCTATAGAAAGGGCACTTATTTCAAACAAAAAGTACAGTCTATTTTTTTTTTTTTTTTTTTTCCAACCGAAAAGCATTGATATTGTCTTATTTTTCCATGAAAAAATATTTTGTGGGTACTTAATAGAAGGACATGTCTAATGAGTACCCACAACATTTGACATATTTTTTGGTGGAGAAATAAAAATACGGTAAATGTCCCAAAATTTCGAACTGTTTATTTCATACTTTTTTGGTTTGAATTATGCTTATATGCAGTCATTTCTTAAAATGCTAAGCTGAATGGCAAACAGTGTAGACCCTGATCAGACTGCTCCTTAAGGAGCAGTCTGATCTGGGTCTGCACTGTTTGGATATGCCATTTTGTCAGAAACTTTGGTGTACAAAATTTTAAGACATTTACCGTAAAATTTATCAGCATATTTCTCTTATCTGGAGCTATGAGTAATGATTAATTGTGATGAAGTAAACAATTATTGCAGATATGGTCAAACTTCCATAATTGGAATAGGGAACAGAGAACTACTGTCTTTTCAACATCACTCGGAAAGATGTTTTTTGCTTGGCGTTTTATCTTAAATGAAAATAATTTGTTCAGATTGACCATATCTTATCAGAAACCATTTGTCTTTTCTGTTTCTATGTTTTGTTCTCAAATATTTAACCTAACATTAAATTTACGACCAAAAAATGGTCTGACCTATGCAATTTCTATAGTAAAGTGTTTTTTTTTTAATTTTTGTCAAAGAAAATATTTTTTACTTTTCTTTGCTGAATTTGAATTATTGATGTTTCAGAACAATATTATAAAAATCAAACTAGCAGAATTTGTTGAAAATCTGCCTCCAAGATACCTACCCTACAAATTTCTGCATAATTTGCATTCATTTTTACTATGGGAGAAAGAGAAAATATTTGATTTTTCAAAAACCAATGACTAAAATAAAACTTTTTGTACATAGGTAGTTAGGACAAATGGTTTTGCATTAAATCATGACAAAAGTTTGCAAATTTACTTCTTCTGTGTAAAGCGCCAAGGAAAAAACGACTTTCTGGAAGATGTCGAAAGCACAGTAGAAATAAGTTCTAGTTTTGACACTTCAGCTATTTCTTTCTTTTCTTTTTTTTTTTTTTTTTTTATGTACGTGTTCACTGCAGTCAAGAGTCATTCTAGACTAGCTACCAGTCAGATATTTTGCATTATTTCTTGCACTATTTTGTTTCGCCTTTTCACCGATGTCTTGTGAATGCAATTTCCACGGACTATGCTCGTTCTAGGGCCGGGCAGTACACATCTCGTAACGGCAGCAATTCTGTGGCCCCTGTACGAGCATATTGAAAGATACGTAGCCGTGCATTAACAGTGCATGAATTGCCTTGTTAATACACGGCTTTTCACCGGTTAATACACAGCTGTTAATAACGTGCAACACTGCTTTTTATGCAATAATATTATTTTCATATAATTATTAATTTACTTAATGAATTAAGGGCCATCTACTGCTTACTGCTTGCCTCACCTCTGATAGCACCAACTCATCTTGGAGATATCAGAGACTAACCACCGGTATTAGAGACTGGCTATACAAGGTATCATACATAAATTTGAATCAGCTTATAGTGATAAAACAAGACATCAAGGTCTAAGAGCTAGCCTAAGGTCATGATTTACAAGTAGTAGATAATTCCACAAATGTCTAACCATATTTTTCTCAAAAAAAAAAAAAATTAAAAAAATAAGCAGCTCTACATCAGATGGCAACCATTATATTTTTCTTAGCTCTCCACAAAAACTTGTCATGGATACTTGTACAGTTAGAAGTGCCTACAAGATATTTTTTGTGGAAAAATTAAGAAAAATATCAGGGCCCAGTTGTTCAAAGCTAATGATGTTGTTAGTTAATGTATCTTTAAAACTTTGATCATTAAATATGGCATATGCTAATATTTTTGCTGAAAAATTGCATTTGCAAAAGCTACTCACATTTTTTCAGCAAAAATACTTGTACTTAATAGAACAGTTAACATTTTGACCACTAACGAGCTTGTTAAGCTAACCACACTTTGAACAACTGGACCCTGTTCATTATGATTAACCGTTACCATGACTCTCCGGGCAAATTCAGCAGAGGGCAAACTGATATTTTTTATTCTTCGGAGAAAATAGGCCTTAAATTTCATGCATAGGAGACAATCTGCATGAAATGTCAAAGCCTGTATTTTTTTTTTCAGAAAAAAAAGGAGTAATATTTTGAAATGCTGTCTGCCAAAATTTTCACTCAGTATGCAAAGCTTTAAAAAACATTGCCTTATCTAAAGTTACGCTGAAAGTTTTGCTGTTGTTTTTTTTTTTGAGAAAAATATGATTTGTGACAAAATTTTTACTCAGCAGATCTATGCTAAGTGTTCAAATTCCTTATCTAAAGTTATACTGGAGGTAGCAGGGCTGGAATTACCCATCTCCTTAATGCTTAGCATGATGAGTAAACATTTCAGCAGACAACATTTTGAAATATTTTTCTTTTTTCCCCCCAGAAAATAGGCTCTGATAATTTATGCAAATTGTCTCCAAAAGAAACAATTTGCATGAAATGTCAAAGCCTATTTTCTAAGAAAAAATATCACCAATATGGCATCTGCTGAATGTTAACAGATAATTCTCATGAAAAAATAAAAAAATACCACTCACTAACCTGTCATCTGCTAATACTCATTAATGTATTCAGGGTTGCAGCACCTATTAACTTGGTCCATAACTCCAGATCGGACATTTTTTCAATTTAAGAAGTTACAATATATTTCTGTTTTCTCAACAAAAAAAACATGGCTTTTAGGTACTCACTAAAATCCTCCCACCTAAATGATTCCAGTGAGTACCAACAACTTATGTGGTTTCTTTTAACAGAGAAATAAGAAAAATATTTAGCTGGATAGCTCCCTTATCCAGAGTTCTGGTTGTTTTAATCTCATTCAAGGACTTTCAAGTTCTTCTTTAAATGAGATTTGGCAAGCCAGGAATAGGTTGGTGCAATCAGAAGCCATAATGTGTGATAACAATCGAATGCACCCTAAAAGGGCTGCATCAAGTTAAAAGGTGTCTTTAATCATATGCCAAATGGAAATTTGCCATGTTAGATTCAATTGTGCGCTTAGGTTTTTCAAGAACACTTGTGGTAAAATATGTACCTATCTATACTAGGGGTACACTTTAAAAAAATAAAATAAAAAAATAAAGATCAGCGAAGGACTTAATTATCAAACGATGCTTATACAATGTTTTTGTGTTGTTTTTTTCTGATTTTCTTTTAAAAGAGTATATGTTGTGGGTACTCAATTGAAAGTCGATGCAATTCAAATGGGTATCCAAAACATATGCCTTTATAAAGTACACTGGCTGTAATATACTCAACAAAATAATTTAAGGGCCACTTAGTGCAATTGTCCATATATGCAAACTTTGACCTAGTCTATGGGTAAAACCACAGAAGATATTGAAATATTGTTGATTGCTTCTTAAAGTGGAACCCGAAAAGGAGTGTTTCCAACAAAAAATTTTGAAATAAAAATTTTCACTTTAAAATTCTTGAAAAATGCTACTTTTTACCCCAAAATGGAAAAAATGACATTTGAACATAAGTAATATCTTGACTTCAAACTGTGAATAAATCATAAAAAAAAAAACGTTTAATTTCAATCAAGAAACTAACATTTTCCTACAGGTACCCTCTATAGATTAATCATGGTCTATGGGGAATAGTCGAGGCAATTTTAGCCTCTTAAAGGGTTGACCTCTTTTTCTGGCAATATATGTGTGTCTTTTACCCTTAAAAAAAGTGGAATTTGCAAGGTTGTGTTTGTGAAAAATCATTGTTTTGACTAAAAACAGAAAATTTCAGATATTCTGAAAGAAAACCATTTTGGGGTGAAAAGTCATTTTTTAGAAATTCCCATTTTCCTCAGAATCTTCTAGGCTGACAAATTTCGTGCCATTTGGTAGCTTACTTCAGAACATATTGCCAGCATGTTGAGCTTATTGAAATGGGTTTGAAAATAGCCGTTTTGCCCACAGAATATATTTTAACAACTGATGGATCACAGTTGATTGTTATTCAATGGGAAACTGAAACTGGTGGGTGACCCTTTAATTATTTTGTTGAGTATCACGAAGACCATGGAATTGCTTGACTGTGCACTTGTAGGGGTAAGTGCGGTAATTAGGTTGAATAAGGTAACCATCAAGTTGCATTATTTGTACTCACTAGAAAATAGGAGATAATATGTATGATGTGTCAAAGCCTACTCTATGGTAAAAACAAGAAAAATACCATCAAATTGTCAGCTGCTGAATTTGCCCAAATACTGGTAAAGGTTAATTTTATTGTCATTTGCTGATTCTTCAAAAATGGTAAGATAAGAGTAGATCAGGCCTAAAAAAATAGTCCTTAGATTCTCAGAACTTTTAAAACAAAATAAATAAATAAAAAAATAAAAAAAATAGGTTCATGCAGGTGGCTTTTTATTTTCATTTTTTCGTTGGAAAAATTCTTAGACATTTTGGTTCACTTGGCAACACAAAATGGTGGCATCTGTACAGGAAAATTTTTGAAAAACAAGTTTCAGTCTGAAATCACATAAGCACATCAAAATTTACAGGTTTTCTTTGCAAGTACGAATATCATACATTTGTGGTCTGGACCACGATTTGTTTTAAAATAATTTTCAGATAAATGAGAAAACTCCATTGTCATGTATTTTCATAAGGTTGAAAAAAATTCCCACTGAAGAATATTGTATATGCCGGACTGTTTGGACAGAAACTGTGGTGCCCGTGGATCTAAACACAATCATGTAATATTTTATTTGGCCTATTTAACTAAAGAAAGTCAAAGACAACTGGAGACCACAGTTTATATGATATCATGGCAGTAATTTCCTTATATTTTCAGAAAGAAAATGTTTGACGTTTCTTGTAAATCATCTCCTCAGGAAAAGAAGAAAGATGCACTGATCAACGCCATCTGCTGAAAGTTTTACCCAGCAGGCTAAGCATGGGCCAGGGCACCCATAGCCTAGTGGATAAAAGAGTTGACTCTTAATCCATTAGGTTTCTCACCGCTGTGGTTTGAGCCTCGTTCGGGTCACATGTGGGAAAGCCAAGTTCTGCTTACTGATGGTCAGGTGGTTTTTTTCCCCGGGTTCTCTGGTTTTTGCCCACCTTTGATGAACAATCGCCTCGACATAAGTGAAACTTTCTTGAAAGGGCCATAAGACCCAAATCAAAAAAAAAAAAAAAAAAATAAGCATTGGCCAATGAACTACATGTACTATAATATCACTACAAATTTGGACAGACAGGCCAAGCCTGAGCAAACAGTGTAGACCCAGATCAGATGCTGCAGAATGCAGCATCTGATCTGGGTCTACACTGTTTCCCACTCATCTATCAGTGTTTTAGACAAATAAACAAACAGCATTATGGACAGGTTCAAATTTTAGGTCATGTATTGCAAGGAACTTACCCTTTCTTTCCGGCAGACCAAAACCAATACCTGTTCAAACAGTGTAGATCCATATGAGACGGCTCGTAACAAGTTGTCTCATCAGGATCTACAATGTTTGCCATTCTGTTTTTGATTTTAGACTGAAAAACCTATTTGAACAAGTGGCACGTGGTCCAAATTTAAGACTGGAAGAGTCCACTTCAGAAACTCAGGGATGGAAAGGGTTAACACTGGTCCTGCTGAACCCAGATATACCCTGCCTTTGCAAACAGTGCAGGTCCAGATCAGTTGGCTTCTGAAGAAGCCAAATGATTTGGATTTGCACTGTTTGACATTAGGCTTGTGAATTTGTATTAACAACCTGGAACCAGTAACTATGATTGGCTAAAAATTAGGAGTGGACAAGACATCTTAATTCATGCAGCATGGCAAGGGTTAAGAAGTCCCAATACAGGTATTTAGGGTAAATACAGTAAGTCTGTATGACCAATCTCTTTCACATTCTGAAGAGTTTTGTTCAGACTAGAAAATACTTAGAGATGCCTTGTTGAGACAGCTGTGTGACAGGAGAAATTAACACTTAGCATGCTATGGCCAAATTCAGCAGATGACAAACTGGTATTTTTCTTATTTTTCCCAGAAAATAAGCTTTGAGATTTCAGACAATTGCACGATATTTCAAAGCTTAATTTCTGGGAAAAGTAAGAAAACTAGAAATGTGTCCATAGGACAGAGATGACCCCCCACACCCCACACCCCCCACCCCCCCACTGGAAAAACTTAGAATGCAAATTGCTAACACCTGAAAAACTTAAATGCAAACTGCTAACGCCATCTCAGATGCAGACGATGGAGATGGATGGACCGACAGGGGTAACACTATATGCGCTCTCCACCATTCTTCGGATGGCTAGGGCTTAAAATTTAAAATGTTATCTGCTGAAAATTTTTCCCCAGCATGCTAAATATTAATCCTTGTCCTGCTGAACCGGGATATACCCTGCCTTTGCAAACAGTGTAGATCCAGATCAGTTGGCTTCTGAAGAAGCCAACTGATCTGGGTCTGCACTGTTTGCCATTCAGTATTTGAATTTGTATCAACAACCTTGATCAAGTAATCTGATTGGCTGAAAATTAGACATGGGTGTGGCTTCTTAATTTATTCAGCAGGACATGGGTTAAAAGGAGAAGATGATGATCACAGCAATGCACCTGAATGAACTTGATAATGATGATTTGGTGTTTAAGGTTCTGATCAACATTATTTAGGTCGAGATGATG
This sequence comes from Anodontia alba, assembly GCA_964016985.1. Taxonomy (NCBI): domain Eukaryota; kingdom Metazoa; phylum Mollusca; class Bivalvia; order Lucinida; family Lucinidae; genus Anodontia; species Anodontia alba. The sequence goes on along the minus strand of OZ024832.1, from coordinate 6,183,779 downwards.
GAAGGGTGGTAATGAAAGGCTCTCTCTGCAATAAAGCATCATACAGCCATGACCTAAATTGCACCTTAAGCGGGATTTGAACCCTGGGTCTCATGATCAGAGGTCGAGAGTATTAACCACTCCACCACCAGGATGCTCCTGAATGAAATTGAAAATGCCTTAGTCATAGTTCCCGATAAGGTGCTTGTTTCGACCCCAAAGTATTGACATTTATCTGAATTCTCCACAAAAACATATTTTGTTGTACTCATTAAAGTGCCTCTCCATCAAAAACTGAATGGGCTAATAATTAGTCATATACACTATTTTATGAAAAACAATTAATTCTGAAAAATGAAGATGAATAAATGATATTTTCTTATTTTTCCCAGAAACTGTTCTTATTTGTAACAGAAAAGAGGTCACAACTCTTCAGTCAACTCATCTCCATACCAGGATAAATGGATGATTCCTTAGCAGGAGCCATTTCCTTAGCAGGAGGTGAATTCTTAGCAGTGGATGATTCCTTAGATGTCCATTCCTTAGCAGGAGGTGAATCCTTAGCAGTGGATGATTCCTTAGATGCCCATTCCTTAGCAGGAGGTGAATCCTTAGCAGTGGATGATTCCTTAGATGTCCATTCCTTAGCAGGAGGTGAATCCTTAGTAGTGGATGATTCCTTAGATGTCCATTCCTTAGCAGAAATCAATTCCTTAGCAGGTGATTTCACAGCAGTGAATGATTCCTTAGCAGGAGAGGATTCTTGAGAGTGGATGATTCCTTAGCAGAAGACAATCCTTAGCAAGTGATGATTCCTTAACCCTTAAACTGCCAATCACAACATTTGTCGTCTGCTTTGTCAACTGCTTGTGATTTTAAAAGTCATTTCTGCAAACAGTGTGGACCCAGATCAGACTGCTCCTTTAGGAGCAGTCTGATCTGGGGCCACACTGTTTGCCTGTATGCAAAAATAGGTTTGAAAAGTTTGCAAGAATATTCAGCAGATGACATAAACAGATGACATTTTCAGATGCAGATTTTCTTGGCGTTTTAAGGGTTAACAGGGGATGATTCCTTAGCAGGAACCAATTTCTTAACAAAGAGACTTAATAAAAGCAAGTATCCGATTTTCTGTCTGTTCTGTGTTCTTTGTTTTCAAACGCAATCTTTAGATTTTTATTTAATATTTCAAGTGAATATTTTAATATATTGCATCTCAGGTTTTATTTAAGCCTACAACTGTTCAGTTCTATTAGAGGCTAAGGATTTATTTTAGATTGCAAAAAAAGCTCTGAAGGCCTGAAACATAATAGACAGGGAAGACTTTTGCAAACCCAATTAACGCTTATAAGCACTCTGGGTAAAATCTTCAGCAGACGACATACAGTCAAACCTGTGTTAGTGGTCACCTCTATTAAGCAGCCAACCTGCATTAAGCAGCCAGAGGAAAATTGCCCGAAAATTCATATACTTATATATTTGAACTGCATTAAGCAGCCACCTGCCTTCAGCAGCCACATTTTAAGCTTCCCATGGGTGGCTGCTTAAGACAGGTTTGACTGTACTGAAATATTTTTTTCCAGAAAACAGGTTTTGACATTTCGTGCAAATTGTCTCCAGTGGAGACAATTTGCATGAAATGTCAAATCCTGTTTTCTCTTAAACATTACAAACAACATAATCAATTTGTCATCTGCTGAATAAGTCAAGAGAATGGTAAGGGTTAAAACTGCCATTTTTTATCCTGAATATTTGGACTGGCAGGCCTGAACTGATTTATCAGCTCTAAATGGGTCAGTTTGATCAAAGTCCACAATTTTTGTTGTTCTCATCAGATTGTTAACCCTTATCTTGCTGTTCACGACAACCCCTACCTTTGCAAACAGTGAAGATCCAGATCAGATGGCTTCTGAAGAAGGATCTACACTGTCTGTCGTTAAGTTTGTGAATTTGAACAAAAACATTATATGATGTAAGCTGATTGGCTGATAGTCAGAAATGGGTGTGGCTATTTAAATTATTCAGCAAGATAAGGGTTAAATGGGCACAGTCATATTTTTGGGTAAGTACGGTCTTAATGTGTCCAAATATTTTGGGTATATATGAAAGCTGAAGGCTGCTTTTACTGAGACTTGGTTTTTGAATAATTCATGTAAGAGCACCTACACAATGAATGGTTTCATTGACACTAGAAGTACAAATCCATTAAGCTTTAACATAGTTATGCAGCTGCAGAAGTTAGATTTTCAATTCAGTGAAGGACAATTACAAGGAAATTGCATGTTGTTGTGTGTAAACAAAATTTTTACTAGAAAACTGATAAGTGAGCAAGGACCCCTACCGGAGCACTACATATGAAAGATTTCACAAATAACAGCAAGAAGGCATCATTAGCGCTAATAAGCATGCTGGGTTAAAATTTCATTAACTCTTTCCCCAGCTAGTGGCAACTTTTGAGGTCTGACGATAACCTCTGTAAACAGTCTGAACCCAGATCAGGCCTGAGAACATGTCGGGCCTGATCTGGATCCAAACTGTTAGACACCCTGATAATATTCCTGAAAGATCTTTTTTTGAAAAAGTTAATTTAAAAACAAACAAGAGGCCCACGGGCCACAATTCGCTCACCTGAGTGACATAGCCACTGCAGACATGCAGATGTTATGCAACATTTTGCCAGTCCTATCATCGCAACTAATGAAAATATCATCATTTGAACAGTTCTTAGTTTTGAAGAAGAATATATGAGCCTGACAGTCAATGGAGCATGATCATTTGAATAAACTATCAAACACATTTCAGCAGAAGGATCAATGTGAAATTTGGTGGAAATCGGCTAAGTGGTTTCTGAATTTTAACAGAAGGATCAATGTGAAATTTGGTGGACATTGGCTAAGTGGTTTCTGAAGAATCGTGATTTTATACATGTAAACAGCACAGTGGCAGGGAAATATTATAAATATAAACCAGATGATGGCCATCTCAGATTTCCAATCAGAACAATTTTAACTACTGTTGATCTACAAGTCACTTCGATACTTTCAATATAAATGTATAGGGCCCACACAAATAGGGAAGCAAATTTGACCTTGGAGGCAAAAAGGTCAAATGTCAACATAGAACCATCATTTGAGCAATTTTGGTAGGTCTCCTGTCTCCCGTAATTTGTGCAAAGATTAGGACCCAGGGCATATTTGGTTATGGAGAAGACGATTTTTAAAGGTTTTTACCATATATGGGTATGGCAGCCATTTTGATCAATGGACCATACCCATTTTAGCAATCTTTCATTCTCCTGCCCACGGAGGCTCCGCATGAAATTTGAGCAACACTGGCCCGGAGGCGTCTGAGGAAAAGCCATTTGAAATTATCAACATTTTTTCCATATAAAATGTATGGGGCCCATACAAATGCATACAGAAGCAAACTTGACCTCGCCCTAAAAAGGTTAAATGTCAATGTATGACAATTATTTTAGCAACTTCGGTAGATTGCCTGTTCCAGATGATATATGCAAAGATTCAGCCACAAGCCATCCTCGGTTTTGGAGATTAAGGATTTTAAATGTTTTTTCCCATGCAAATGCATAAGGAAGCAACTTGACCTTGCCGTAAAAAGGTTAAATGTCAATGTATGACCATTATTTTAGCAACTTTGGTAGACCCCCTGTCCCCGATGATTTATGCAAACATTCAGCCCCAAAGCATCCTCGGTTCTAGAGTAGAAGATTTATAAAGGTTTTTACCATATATGGGCATGGCGCCCATCTTGGTCAACGAACCGTGACCATTTTAGCTATCTTTTGTTCCCCCTACCTAAGGAGGCTCCATATGAAATTTGAGCAAAATTGGCCCAGAGGCTCCAGAGGAGAAGTTGTTTGAAATTCTGAACATTTTTCCATACAAATGCATAAGGAAGCAAAATTGACCTTAACGTAAAAAGGTCAAATGTCAATGTATGACCATTATTTTAGCAATTTTGGTAGCCCTTTTGTTCCCAAAGATATATGCAAAGATTCAGCCATAAGGCTGTTCGGTTTTGGAAAATAAGATTTTTAAAGGTTTTTCCCATACAAATGCACAGGGAAGCAAACTTGACCTTGCTGTAAAAAGGTCAAATGTCAACGTACGACAATTCTTTTAGCAATGTTGGTAGACCTCCCGTCCCCAATGATTCCTGCAAAGGTTCAGCCCCAAGGCATTCTCGGTTCTGAAGAAGAAGATTTTTAAAGATTTTTACCATATATGGGCGTGGCGGCCACCTTGGTCAACAGACCGTGACCATTTTAGCAATTTTCTGTTCCCCCACCCTAAGGAGGCTCCATATGAAATTTGAGCAAAATTGGCCCAGAGGCTCCAGAGGAGAAGTTGTTCGAAATTCTGAACATTTTTCCCATACAAATGCATAAGGAAGCAAAATTGACCTTACCGTAAAAAGGTCAAATGTCAATGTACCACCATTATTTTAGCAATTTTGGTAGCTCTCCTGTTCCCACAGATATATGCAAAGATTCAGCCATAAGGCATGCTGGGTTTTGGAAAAGAAGATTTTTAAAGGTTTTTCCCATACAAATGCATAGGGAAGCAAACTTGACCTTGCCGTAAAAAGGTCAAACGTCAACGTACGACAATTCTTTTAGCAATTTTGGTAGACCTCCCGTCCCCGATGATTCCTGCAAAAGTTCAGCCCCAAGGCATTCTCGGTTCTGGAGGAGAAGATTTTTAAAGGTTTTTACCATATATGGGCGTGGCGGCCATCTTGGTCAACGGACCGCAACCATTTTAGCAATTTTTCGTTCCCCCATCCTAAGGAGGCTCCATATGAAATTTGAGCAGAATTGGCTCAGCGGTTTCAGAGGAGAAGTCGTTTGAAAATGTTAACGGACGGACGCACGGACGGACGGACGCACGGACGGACGAAAAGTGATCACAATAGCTCATCCTGAGCAGAGCTCAGGTGAGCTAAAAAAAAAAAAAAATTACAGACAACAAAAAAGCATGCAAAATTACCCAGCATGCAAAGTTTGGAAATATTGGGACGACCTTAACTTCTGACCATACTAATGTCTTCAAATTTGAACATGTCCAAAAAAAAAAAAAAGACAGAAAAGAATTGTATCTTTCCTAGAAAATAGGCTTTGACATTTCAATGTCAAAAGCCTATTTTCTGGGAAAAGTAAGAAAAATATCATCAATTTTAATTTTCCATAATAACATGTTGTGGTACTCATTAGAACTACCTCAGTGAGCTGCTTCTCATGAGTACCCACAACATACCGTATTCGATCTAATTACCGCACATACCCCTATAAGGGCACAGTCAAGAAGTTCCGTAGTCTTCAGATTATAGCCAGTGTACTTTTTCTTTACTTCTTTATGAAGGCATATGTTGTGGGTACTCATTTGAATTGCATCGACTTGTCGATGCAATTCAAATGAGCACCCACAACATATGCCTTTATAAAGAAAGTCAAAAGAAAATAGTATCATCATCATCAAATAGGTCCTTTTCTGATCTTTTTTATAGTGTATCCTTAGCAGGTAGATACATATTTTACCACCACTGAGTGTTCCCAGTAATTTTGAAAAACCTAAGCGCACAGTGCGGTAATTAGGTCGAATACAGTATGTTTTCATGAAGAAATAAGAAAAATATCAATACTTTACTGATGAGAAAAATATGCCTTATCTGGAGACTTTGCGAAAATCATTACACCTGAAATTCAAAGCTCAGCTGGTTCCAAAGTTATAGCATTAATATTCTCTCATGAAATGAGACCACAAACTGTCATTTTAGCCAGCACAGCATTAAAATTTGCAACCGAAATTTTTCCCTAAGGAGCAGTAAATAATTATTTATTACAAATTGCTTCTTTTTCTTACATTATAGCACTAGATATTGCAATAAATACTCATACAAAATGAGTTACTGGATAGGGAGTGCACTTTAGTGGAATCATTCACTGGCATCACTTAATGGAAAGACATTTTTTGCATGGTGTTTTATTTTAAATGAAAATATTTTGTTTCAGATTGACCATATCTAATTAGAAACCATTTGTTGTTTCTGTTTCTGCGCTTTGTTCTCAAATATTTGCCATAAAATAAAATTTAATGCAAAAAAGTAGTCTGATCTGTGCTGTTTTTTGAAGTTTTATCTTAGAATATATTTTTTTTTGATTATTGATGCTTCTCCCTTCAGGGTTCATACATGTAGGACTGACCAAAATTCCCTGACATTTCCCTGACACAAATTCAAATTTCCCTGACAGTACTGGAGCTCAAAATTTCATGAATTTAGCAAAAAAGACACATTGGGACCAAACATCCCAGCTTCAACAGGCTGAAGTGTAAAATTCCCTGACATTTCCCTGACATCTTTGCAAAATTTCATTTTTCCCTGACACATCAGAAAATTCTCTGACAATTCCCTGACACTGAAAAAATTAAAATTAAAGTTTGTTTGTGTTGAGGTTTTACGGCCCAGTCAACCCAATGGGGTCATGTCGAGCGCGGTCAGTTTACCTAACCACACGTTTACTGGGCAGGCTTAGTCCTCTAAGTGGTTAACCAGTATTGTGCACATACTTTTGCCAGAAACTGACAACTGCCCTTCTTGAATCAGCTGAAGGGAGAGAATGACCGTAGAAAATATTTCATGATCAATCTCCACGAAAGAATGTTGCCGACCTCAGCGGGGGTTGAACCCGCGACCTCCTGATCTCCAGTCAGACGGCATATCCAACTGAGCCACCGAGGTCGGCACAGCCCAATGATAATGGAACATCGACGTAAAATATGTAAAAGTCACTGGAGAGTGAAATATAGGTCAAGATCACTGGGTCAAGGTACCTGCTGTCAGTACATCAAGGAGAAGCACTATGCAAGATATGGTGGTTGTAGGCCTCATAGTTGAGGAGTTATCCAACATCAACGTAAAATGTGTCAAATATAGGTCAAGGTCACCGGGTCAAGGTACCTGCCAAGCCAGTGCAATGAGGTGAAGCACTATGCAAGGTTTAGTGGTTGTAGGTCTTATATTTGAGGAGATACCGAACATCAACATAAAATGTGTCAAAGTCACTGGAGTGCAAAATATAGGTCAAGGTCACCAGTCAAGGTACCTGCCGAGTCAGTACATCAAGAAGAAGCATTATACAAGGTTTGGTGGTTGAAGGCCTTACAGTTGAGGACATATGGAAGGGCAACGTTAAAGGTGTAAAAGCCAATGGAGTGCAAAATATAGGTCAAGGTCACTGAGTCAAGGTACCTGCGGAGTCCGTACATTGAGGAGAAGCACAATGCAAGGTTTGGTGGTTGTAGGCCTTATAGTTGAGGAGATATTGAACGTTGATGTAAAATATGTAAAATGCAATGGAGCGCAAAATATAGGTCAAGGTCACCGGGTCAAGATCCTGCCGAGTCAGTACATCTAGGAGAAGCACTATGCAAGGTTTGGTGGCTAGAGGTCTTACACTTGAGGAGATCTGGAACGTTGACGTAAATTATGTCAAAGTCACTGCAGCCAAAATATAGGTCAAGGTCACCAGGTCAACTTATCTGCCAAGTCAGTACATTGAGGAGAAGCACTTTGCAAGGTTTTATGGTTGTAGGCCTTATAGTTAAGGAGATATCGAACGTCGACCCAAAATGTGTCAAAGCCACTGGAGTGCAAAATATAGGTCAAGGTCAGCGGGTCAAGGTACCTGCCGAGTCAGTACATCTAGGAGAAGCACTATGCAAGGTTTGGTAGTTGTACGCCTTTTAGTTGATAAGATCTGGAACGTCAACGTAAATTGTGTCAAAGTCACTGGAGCGCAAAATATAGGTCAAGGTCACAGGGTCAATGTACCTGCCAAGTCAGGAGGTCAAGGAGATGTGTCATGCAAGGTATGATGGTTGTTGTAGAATTGTAGCTGATTAGAATACTAACTTTGACATAAATGTCGAACTTCGAAATAAATGTTGAGACAGACGGACAGATGGACAGACAGATGGATGAACAGAAAAGGGGATGCTTATGTCACAAAGTCAGGAGGTCAGGGAGATGTTTCATGCAAGGTTTGATGGTTGTTTCGTCTTGTAGTTGATTAGAATACTACTTTGACATAAAATGTCGAACTTTGACATAAATGTTGACAGACAGACAGACAGACGTACAAACAGACAGACGAATGGAAAAGCGGATTCCTATGTCACAAAGTCAGGAGGTCAGGGAGATGTTTCATGCAAGGTTTGATGGTTGTTTAGTCTTGAAATTGGTAAGTACATGTATACTAACTTTGACATAAATGTCGAACTTCGACATAAATGTTGACAGATGGACAGACGGATAAACGGACAGACGAACGGAAAAGTGGACGCCTATATCGCAAAGTTAGGAGGTCAGGGAGATGTTTCATGCAAGGTTTGATGGTTGTTTAGTCTTGTAGTTGATTAGAATACTAACTTTGACATAAATGTCGAACTTCGACATAAATGTTGACAGACAGACAGACCAACGGACAGACAAACAGAAAAGCGGATGCCTATGTCGCAAAGTCAGGAGGTCAGGGAGATGTTTCATGCAAGGTTTGATGGTTGTTTAGTCTTGTAGTTGATTAGAATACTAACTTTGACATGAATGTCGAACTTCGACATAAATGTTGACAGACGGACGGAAAAGCGGATGCCTATATCGCACCCTGCTATAAGCAGGTGCGACAAAAAATGGGATTTGACATTTCATATGAACTGTCTATATAATCTTGGATCTACTATTTCATGTGAATCATTTCCATTGGACAAATATGAAATGTCAAAGTTGAATTTTCACGAGAATATTCTCCATAAAAGGAATGGCATTTCACATGAATCAATGATTCAAATCCATTTTCTCTCCCCACCCCACCCCCCCACCACACACACACAAAAAAAAAAAAAAAAAAAGATAAAATAAAGAGTGACTGATTCACATGAAATATCAAGCCTTGTTTTCTCAAAAAATACAAAACAAAAATCAAGATGTCCCAGTTGTGATTAGCACTTTAAGGGGTAAAGTATTTTAACTATATGAGACCAGAGTTTTTTTCTCTTTTAAAAGGCAGTAACAAATTTTTTCCCTCTTTTTGGGGGCTAAGTATGTCAAAACATAAATGCATATACATTCAACAACACATATAATACACACACCCTTCACCCATCCCAAAACTCTCCACCACCACCACTAGCCCCTACACTTAAATTAGCTAGCCACATACAGAGATTATACAGTTAAACCTATCTTAAAGGCCACCTGTATTAAGCAATCACCTCTGCCACATTGTTTGGTTCCCTTAAAGGCCAAATTAGTGTAAATTTACCTGTATTAAGCAAGCACTTGTCTTAAGCAACCTCTTTTGGCTTTCCCTTATGTGCTTGCTTCACAGGTTTGTTTGACTACATATCAAAACGAGCAGAAACAAATGTCATCATAACCAAGACAAACACAACTGCTAACACAGGATCTTTTTGTCACGTTTCCTTTTGTAGAAAGTCAACAATTAACTCCCTGTGGCCCTGTGTCTACAAAATTAGGACACTGGAAAAAGGATTACACAGAAAACAGTAGCAACCCGATCTCTAAATTAAATAGGGAAATATTCCCTGACCACCACTCAACAAGATTGCATTACAGACAAGAAAATTTTATTATCACCAAGTTTTGTCTCCAAGACTGACCCAGAGGACAAGTTAAAGGGGTATTTGATGATAATTCTGGGATAATTTTCTCCAAATGTCCATAAAAACATATGTTGTGGGTACTCATCAGAAGTGCCTCGGTCGACAATGTATATTTTTATGGCGAAATAAGAAAAAATTATCCAAGAAATATTCCTTCTTAACAAGTCGGCAGCTGACCTACAGATTTCTGTGGTCCAGTTCATCAAATATTGAAAGAAACATTTGTGCCATTTCTCCAGAAAAATGTATTTTATGGGTACTCCTCAGAATCACCTTCCCCGATTATTCTAACGAGTACTACAACATACAGAACATATAAAAAGCACAAATATCATTTGATCAAACTAACAACTCATCTGGACTCCCTAGCAACACAAGCTACGATTTTTTTTTTCATATAATTTTCTTATAATTAGCTTTCACCTACGGATCTCATTTCCGCATCATCTCCTAAAAAGCGGACTTAACCGTAAGTGAACAGTGAAGACCCAGATCAGACTGCGCAGATGCGCAGTCTGCTCTGGGCCTTCACTGCTCACCTGGATACACAGTGGATACCTACCAAAGAACTTTGGAGACTATGATCAGACTGCCTTTATGCACAGGCTGCCCTGGGGCTTGCTTAACCTTTACCATTCTCTGGGCATTTTCAGCAGACGACAAAATGATGTTATTTTTCTTATTTTTCCCAGAAAACAGGATTTGACATTTCATGCAAATTGTCTCCTTAGGAGACAATTTGCATGAAATGTCAAATCCTGTTTTCTGGGAAAAATAAGAAAAATATTTCAAAATGTCGTCTGCTGAAAATTTTACCCAGAGTGCTAAGCGTTAAACAACTTTTTTTCTAAGATATGTCCATGAACAATTACTACAAAGGACAGCGACCCTGACATATTATGTACAAGGAGTTTTTGAAGTGTACATAAGTTGCTGGGCTCCAACAAATATACCTTATCTAGTGTAAATAGTAGGACAAAGATGACGAAGCAAAAAGTGCAGCTCCAGATCAAACTGCTCCTTGAACACAGATTAAAGGGGAACGCAACCTTAACATAAAATATGTCTCACAATGAAGAACTTCACAAACCAAAGGCTTTGATACAAGTTTGATTAAAATTGGTCAGTGAATAATAAAGTTATTACTGTTTGAAGATTTTAACATGGCCACCATTGGCGCCGCCATTTTGAATATTTAATATTTCAAGAATTTTGAAACTTAGACGTTTTCATTATTTTTATCACCAGAGCATTTGTTTTTAGAAAATATGTTGCTTACTACTTACTTTAGGAAAACATTTTCCCAAACATTAAGATGAAATATCCATCCATATACTTTTTATTTTGATTGTGCATATTTAATTAGGGCTGTGTGACGTCACAAAGCCTAACCATGGCAGCCTCCATTGACAACTGAATTTCCCATTTTCAAACTCAAATAACTTTCTTATTTGCTAGTCGATTTTGACAAAACTTGTATCAAAATGTTTGGCTTGTAAAGTAGTATCCAGTGTTAGACATACTTTCTTTCTACGTTGCCTTTCCCTTTAAAATGTACATAACATATTAAACCTTGCCATGCTGAATAAATTAAGATGCCATGCCCAATTCTATTTTTCAGCCAATCAGATCACTTGATCCATGTTTTTGATACAAATTCACATTCTTAATGACAAACAGTGCAGATCCAGATCAGTTGACTTCTTCAGAAGCCAACTGATCTGGATCTACAATGTTTGCAAAGGCAGGGCATATTCGGGCTCAGCAGGACCAGGGTTAACAATGTCTTTGGAGAAAAAAAAAAATATATATATATATGAACACAGCACACTATGGGGAAATGCAGCAAATTAATATTTTGCTCAGAGACAATATGCATGTAATATCAAAATCTATTTCCTAGGAAAATATTAATTTTGTCGAACGCTGAAATTTTAACCTTGCATTGCTAAATGTTAACCCTTTCAGCCCAGCAGACCAAAACAGATGCCTGCTCATAATGAGCTGTCTCATCAAGATCTACACTGTTTGCCATTCTATTTTTTTATTTTATACTGAAACCCCTATTTGCATCAATGGAGCTGTCCAGTTTCAAGGATGGAAGAGTCCACTTGAGAAACTCAGAGATGAAAAGGATTGAGTACATCTGAATCGTACCTTAGAAGGAAAATGTCCTGTTAACCCTTGTCCTGCTGAACCCAGATAAACCCCGCCTTTGCAAACAGAGCAGATCCAGATCAATTGTCTTCTAAAGAAACCAACTGTTCTGGATCTGCACTGTTTGTCATGCTGTATGTGAATGTATATCAACAATTTGGATCAAGGAATCTGATTGGCTGACAATTAGAAGTGTGTGGCATCTTAATTTATTCAGCATGACTAACTATGGACTAGTTGACATTTAGTTTCATTTTTATTATCAGGTTCCAGACAATACAGATAAGTGGATGCTACTGGCCATTTGCTTACAACATTATCCCTTGTCCTGCTGAACCCGGATATATCCTGCCTTTGCAAACAGTGTAGATCCAGATCAGTTGGCTTCTGAAGAAGCCAACTTATCTGGATCTGCACTGATTGCCATGATGTATTTGAATTTATAGCAACAGTCCAGATCAAGTAAACTGATTGGCTGAAAATTAGAAGTGGGTGTGGCATCTTAATTTATTCAGCAGGACAAGAGTTAATCAAATGGAAATATTGAGACACATTAACCCTTGTCATGCTGAATAAATTAAGATGCCATGCCCGCTTCCAATTTTCACCCAATCAGATTACTTGATCCAGGTTGTTAATATAAATTCACAAACTGAATGACAAACTGTGTAGATCCAGATCAGTTGGCTTCTTCAGAAGCCAACTGATCAGGATCTACATGGTTTGCAAAGGCAGGATATATCCGGGTTCAACAGGCCAACTTGTCTTCAAATTTGAACATGTCCATTTAACCCATTGTATACTGAATAGACTTTCCCACACTATATATTGGAAGACTCCAATTTCAATTTTAGATACATCCGGCTATGAGATTTACATATTCCTAGAGAAAAATGGCAAATCTATTTTCAAAACAGTGGAGACCCTGATCAGACACTGCATTCTGCGGCATCTGATCTGGGTCTGCACTGTTTGCCAATTGCCCTTTTACGGGTCTCCCGATAACAATGGGTTAGGCCCCAGGTCCTATTGATATGTCTAAAAGCTACTGGATGAATGAAAAACAGTGTAGGCTCTGTGGCATTTGATCTTAGCCAACACTGCAGGCATGTCTGTTCGAATACTTCGGGTTATTATGCAGATTATACAGATTATACCATATAGTAGACTGGCTCCAGTCTCCAGTGACTAAATATTTTTCTCATAATCCTGTTTGATAATCCACTAAGATAAAACCAAAAAATATCATGACTATAAAGGCCGGTCACTAGTGACCAGCCTTTATAGTCATGATATTACTTTGGTTTTATTTTAGTGGATTATTAAACAGATTATAAGAAAAATTATTTTGTCACCACAGACTGCAGCCAGTCTAACCATATAGGTATGGATCTGTATGGAACTGTAGGCAAAAGCGAAAAACTAACCAGTCTTCTTATATACAATAATTTTACCTTACACATTTGGACAGATAGGCCTACGCAAATGGTGTAGACCCAGATAGAAAGAAGCAGATTAATCAGTGTCTGCACTGTTTAACAGTATTTTCTAAACACATTGCTATGTAGTTAACGCTCAGCATGCTGTATTAAAATTACAGCAGACATTTTGATTTGGGTTTTATGGCCCTTTCAAGAATATTTCACTTATATCGAGTCGATCATTCATCAAAGGTGGGCGAAAACCGGAGAACCAGGGGAAAAAACACCTGACCGTCTGCAAGCAGAACTTGGCTTTCCCACATGAGACCCGAGCTAGTTGAAATATTTTTCTCATTTTTCCCAGAATACAGGCTTTGGTCGGTTGGTTTGGGAATTGAGTCAACACTAAGGTTTTTGTCTGTATTGAGGTTTTACAGCCCAGTCAACCCATTGGGGTTATGTGAAGCATAGTTTATCTAGCCACACCTTTATTGGGCAGGCTTAGTCCTCTTAAAGCAATAAACCAGTATTGTGCACATTCTTTTGCCAGAAACTGACAATTGCCCTTCTTGAATCAGCAGACGGGAGAGAATGACCATAGAAAATGCAGAACCAAGTTAACCTATCAGTACTTATCAGTTCTGCAGCAGACAACAATTTTTGTAATTTTCAGAGAAAATGAGTCTTGACATCTCATGTAAACTTTCTGCCATTGTCGATAAACATAAAAAAGATTGCCTTTGGAAACAAAAACACACAATCGAATAAAAAATGCGAGTCTTGGTTTTATTGTGACTCTTCATAAACAGTAATGAAGTTTGCAACGCTGTCAAGTCTCACTTCCCCTCCCCCCCCCCCCCACCCCCCCCCCCCCACCCCCCCCCCCCCAAAAAATTAGCATGTCATCAGCTAAAATTTTGGTTAGCAGTTTATAGGTTAACACTCTGACGTCTGTTATGACTGTAAACGGGGCAGCAGTCATGTACGTTTTTTTTTTTTTTTCATTTAGACACTGTATCTGAAGCCACATAAATCACCAAGTATTGGTGCCAATTTGTTTCAATTTTTTGCGATAAAAAGTAAGTTAACAAGTGAAATTCACTACATAATCAGGCTTCTACAAATGATACGACCTTTTATTTCCAAGTATTTTTATGGCCTGCTTGAAAATCTATTTACCGTAATTACCCTAAGTATTGAGACAGACCGGCCAGAGCAAACATGTATAGCCAGTGGCATCTGATCAAGTCTACAATGTTTGGCTCTGATCGACCTACTTTGAGATATATCAACAGGTAGTAAAATGAACCTGTTCACAATTTATGACAACTATGGTTTTGTTTGCGTTAAGATTTTACAGCCCAGTCACGCAATGGGGTCATGTTGAGCGCAGTCAGTTTACCTAACCACATGTTTTATGACAAGTATGTTAAGCAGTTAAAATGTCCCAATAATTGGCATAAATATGGTTTATTTAAGTTCTTGTTTAACCTTTGTCATACTGAATAAATTAAGATGCCATGCCTACTTCTAGCCAATCAGATTACTTGATCCGCATTGTTTCTATAAATTCACAATCTTAATGGCAAACAATGCAGATCCAGATCAGTTGGCTTCTTCAGAAGCCAGCTGATCTGGATCTACACTGTTTCCTAAGACAGGGCATGTCGTGTTCAGCAAGGGAAGGGTTAATGGCATGTCAACCCCTGTGGGCCATTTTCTTACATCTCCCAACGAAAGTGAGATATAAGAGACAGAAGAGCAAGAAGAGAAGAGGAAAAAAAGGAAAGACAAAAGGAGAGTGGCGTAAAAAGTGAATGACAGAACAAAAACAGAAGAAATACTAACAAGCCAACTTTCTCCAACTGCTCCCAGTATAGCATGCCATTACCACCAGCCTTCCACCATTAAGTGTATTCCACAGTTTTGTCAACTGTACAAATGTTTTTTGTTGTTTTCTTTTTTTTTTTTTTTGTTTCCAGAAATTAGGAAGGCAAAATAAAAAAAAAAAACATAAAAAGATAATACCCCAACACTATCATGTGGTTGGGAGTTAAAGTCAAAAATTGAAGAAATTTGCCATTAGTCTTTAATACATTTTGAGAAAAAGACTTTTCAAAATTTTCCTCATACAAATGCATGGGGACAAAAAATTTGACCTTGCCGTAAAAAGATCAAAGGTCAACTTTATGCTCATCATTTGAATAAACTTGGTAGACCTTGAGTCCTCAATGCTATATACCAAGATTCAGCCTCCAAGCTTTCTTGGTTTTGGATAAGAAGATTTTTTTACCATAACATGGGCATGACGGCAATCTTAATTAACAGACCGTGACCATTTGTATAAATTTTCAATCCCACTTTTACATAAAGTTTGAAGAAAACTGGCCCAGGGGTTTCAGAGGAGAAGTCGTTCAAAGGTGTGGACTGATGAACGACAGACGGATGATGGATGACAGTGGATGGCAAGTGATCACAATAGCTCGTCCTGAGCCTTTGTCTCAGGTAAGCTAATAAAAATAGATATTTTAGTAACTTTATCATGAAAATGTATGTTGTATGTGCTCATTAGAATTGTCTCATCAAGGTGATTCTACTGAGTACTCAATGTACCATTATTGTTTTTGAGGATTGAAAAGACATCACTAAATTATCCCCACTTGCCTACTCACAGGACTGGTGCTATGATTAACCCTCAGTGGCTCAAACTACCCATGTCTGGAACAAATTTCCATGGTCCCAAAGATGTTCAAGCTTGGAAGTTTGACCATATTTACCAAACATATTAATAATAATAATAATAATAATAATCGACCTTATTTATAGAGGGTAACACATTTAGTTAGTACTAATCTTCCATGTGGCCCTCTTTTTTCCTGGGTAGAAACCAGTACTAAGCAATGTGGATAAAGTCTCTTGCTCAAGAAAACAACGCTTGCTGTTAGTGGGGATCGAACCCGGTACCTCTCGATCTCGAGTCCGACGCTTTACCACTGCACCACAGCTATTAGACAGTATTGTCCCAACAAACAGTGTAGACCCAGATCAGATACCACAGAATGCACTGCTGAATTTGATATCTTTTGACCAACACTATTTATCCCCATGCTTAACCCTTCTCTTGCTAAACACGATATGCCCTGTCTTAGTAAACAATTCTTAGTAAACAGTGTAGATCCAGACCAGTTGGCTTCTGAAGAAGCCAACTGATCTGGATCTGCACTGTTTGTCATTAAATATGTGAACTGTAATCTGATTGGCTGGAAATTAGAAGTGCGCATGGCATCTTTATTCAGCTTGACAAGGGTTAAGCAATGGGGATATTGTAAATGTCTGAGTCTGTCCATCCATCACACATTCTCCTCCTAAACCACTGGGCGGAATTTCACCGAACTTGATACATGACTTCCCTGTGTGGTGGTAAGAGTGTGCAAGAGCAACATTATTTTTCACTCTGCCCCATGTGAACTTTGGTGGGGTTAGATGGTCACTGTCTGTCTGTCCTTCTGTCCGGTGAACATTATTTTTCTGTCTGTCCGTTTGTCAAGCTATTAGCAACATGAGCACCAAGCGTGAGGATTTTGCGATGGCGTGCCATCAACTGCTCAATCTAGTTTAACATTTAGCATACTATGAGCTAATTCAACAGATGAAGACAAATTGAAATTGTTCTCAAATTTTTCCCAGAAAATAGGCTATGACATTTTATGCAAATGGTCCCCATAGGAGACCATTTGCATGAAATGTCAAAGCCTATTTTCAGATATTTTTTCATGTTTATGCCAGGCAGTTATGCAGGCTGATTTCATCCAATTTGGGCTGGCAAAGAAACTCAATTTGTGACAATAATTTATCTCCTAAAATGCTCTAATTTAATACAGCTATCTTCAATTTTCAAACTATTCAAACGCAGGAAACAATATTTTTCAATGCTGAACCTAATAAATTGCTTTCCTTCTGTTTCCTTCCCCTGGTACCGACACAGACGATATGTGATTCAGACAAACGGAACTTTTAGCACTCTCGGGGCCTAATACTCAGACGACAAATTGGCGAAATTTTTCTTCTTTTTATTTTTTTTTCAGAAATAGGGCATGACACTGTATGTAAATTGTCTTTTAAAGGAAACAATTTGCATGAAATATCATGCCTTATTTTCTGCTAGAAAAAAAAAATAAAATAAAACAAAATGTCATTTGCAGTTATTTAAATAAAGAGGGTTAATGGTTAGGGCCCAGTTGTTCAAAGCTAACGACGCCGTTAGTTAACGATTCGTTAAAATTTACATCGAGTAATACGCAAATATGCTGAAATTTTTTGCTGAAAAAATGTGAGTAGCTTTTGCAGTGCAAAAGCTACTCACATTTTTTCAGCAAAAAATATTAGAATATTGTATATTGAATCCGCTAAAACAGTTAACGAAATGACCCTTAACGAGCTTGTTAAGCTAACGATGCTTTGAACAACTGGGCCCTGGGCTTCAGATAAGCTGATCTGTCACATGTCTCATGATCATTTTCATTTTTTTTCCTTATTTATGCAGATTCTATTATGCAGTTTATCAGCAACATATTTCTTGCTTCAAAACAGATTGATTCCCTTCTTGGATTAGACCTATCAATGTGGCCTATTACATGATGCCTGTCACTAGTAAGACAAAACTTTCCATGGACACCTGGTCTCCCATATGAAAAAGAAAAGGAGGCTGCCTATAGGCTGCCCATAGGCAGCCTATGGCTGGCCTACTGTTTTACATATAATCTGTAGGCAGCTCCAGTAGGTAAGAGCTGCCTATTTGTTGCCCTTCTTGCTGCCTATGGGCAGAATAGGCAGCTAGTAGGCAGCTCAAAGTTAGTTTATTTTGTACAATAGGCAGAGTAGGCAACTCCAACTTAATAGGCAGAGTTGGCAACTCAAGCTTATTTAATTTCTGTAGGAGGCAGATTAGGCAACTAACTTTGTTTACTTCTTGCAGTAGGCAAAGTAGGCAGCTCAAACTTAATTTATTTTTTTCTGTAGGCAAAGTAGGCAACTCAAACTTATTTTATTTTCTGCAGTAGGCAGAGTAGGCAGCTCCAACTGGGTTACTTTATGCAATAGGCACAGTAGGCAGCTCTATTTTTACCTAAATCCTTTGTCAGGTGAAATTGGCGGGAAATACAGGGCAAAGTCTTTGTTGTGATAAAGCTTTAAAAAAGTGTATTTAGGATATTTTAGATAAAACAGAAATTTATTTCAGTGAATGTAAGTAGACTACATGTTTGTTTATTAGTGAACACAACTAATATGCTTGTTACGAGGGTGTATCAAAAAATACGTGGACTTTTATTATAACTTTAAAACTACTCAACGTAAATCGATAAAATTTTGCACACGTATTAAACAATTAAATGTTAAAAGGATCATAGGGTTTACATTGATGTATTATACTTGTGTTTAACAAAATACAAGTTTTAATAGTCCTGGGTAGGTACCCCCGGCGCAACCCATTTCTTGACTGCACTGCATAGTGTTAATATCTCTCTTGACTCCCTAAATTAGCGCCAAACTATACTAAACGTCGTCTGCTTATGTGTTGACGTCATATTTAACGTCCTTGCAAATTTGAGCGTCATCCGTTGGGTACTTTAGAATATACAGCCAGTAAACTTAAGGCGTACGTGGAAATCGTAAGGTCAAAATGGCGGCACCGGCGCAGGAAGAGACCCGTGCAATAATAAAGTTTTGTGTGGACCTAGGAAAAACACCAACAGAGACGATGAAAATGATGAAGGATGCTAATCGATCTTCAAATGTAAGCAGATCTCTTGTTTTTAAGTGGCATAAAAGATTTTCGGAGGGTAGGGAGTCTCTAAACGACGACACTGGGAGAGGACGGAAACGAATCGTGAACGCTGGGACAGTAGCGGCAGTGAAGAGCCTTATCAAGGAGGACCGTAGATTGACTGTTAGTGACATTTCAACAAAAGTAGGCGTTAGTTATGGCAGCGTCCACTCGATTTTGAGAAACCAGCTGAAGATGTCAAAGGTTCATGTGCGCTGGGTGCCGAGATTACTAAAAAATGCAGAAAAGGAACGACGTGATCAAGATTCTCTGTCTTTCCTACGGCAGTATGAGAGGCACGGAGACGCTTTCCTCGACAGAATTATAACTACAGACGAGACGTGGCTCTGGTTTTACGACCCAGAGACGAAGCAGCAGTCCTCTGTGTGGAAGAGAAATTCATCCCCACCCCCACAGAAGGCCAGGGTCAGCCGGTCCGGAGGGAAGTACATGTTTATCATGTTTATGGACAGACGGGGTATGCTGCTGTGCCATTCCGTGCCTAAGGACCAGACGGTGAATGCCGACTACTATTCTAAGGTAAAAAACATTTTCCTTACTATTTTTATTAACAAATGAACTATAATTAAAACATTTAACATTTCTAATAAATGTTCTTCTTTTCAGGGCGGGCAGGTTTGTTTTCAAATGAATAAATCTGGGTATTCGATTTCATGTTTTTCAGGTTCTCAGACGTGACCTGATACACGCACTGCAGAAGAAGAGGCCCGGCATTCCGATCGAGAGATATATTCTTCACCAGGATAATGCCCCGGCACACAGGGCGGACACCACCCGGCTTGAACTCGACCTGATGGGATTAAAGACTATCGACCACAGCCCTTATTCCCCGGACCTGGCTCCCATGGACTTTGCCGTTTTCCCGGAAATTAAAGCACAGCTCAAGGGACGAAGATTTACGTCGCTGGAGGAGCTTACATACTCAACACATGGCATCATTCGTCAGTTCGACTCAGCGTGGTATCAGAAGGTGTTTAGCAAGTGGGTGGAGCGACACAGGAAGTGTGTTGAGTGTAGAGGCGAGTACTTTGAAAAGCGCTGACTTGCAATGTAAGTAGTCAACGTCGAAACGTCATCTTGACGTCGTTACCGTGCGCCGGTACCACTACACTAACCATTTAAGAATGGTTGCTATGGGAGACCCACTGGACCTATCGTACCCAAAGTTAACAGACATATAGAAAAATGCCGATATATAATTACTATGTATATTTGATCTCATTATCTGTAAAAACAAAATTACTGTAACGAAAGTTCACGTATTTTTTGATCCACCCTCGTATAGGTAGAAAAAATGTTTAATTCACTTAATTTAAGTCAATGCTTTTTTCCTGTTACATATCAAAGCAAGTTGATGCCATAAATATGTAAATCTGGTGTAATACTGACATTAAGATACACAGATCTGCTTGCCTTATTCATGTATGTTGAGATTTTCACATGATGGGGTTAAGTATCAACCTGAGATCCAGTTATAAGCCTGAGATCAATTAGCTAAGCTGAAGGTCCAATAATATAGAGGGTTGATACTGATAGCAATGCCATCAATACATAACCATAATGTATCACAGAGGTATAAACCCAGCATTGGTTGCTCAAATGAGCGAATTTGAATTAAAATGTCCATGGTTTGTTTGTGTTGAGGTTTTACGGCCCAGTCAAACCAATGGGGTCATGTCGAACGCGGTCAGTTTACCTAACCACACCTTAGTCCTCTAAGCGGTTAACCAGTATTGTGCACTTTCTTTCGCCAGAAACTGACACCTGCCCTTCTTGAATCAGTGGAAGGGAGAGAATGACCGCAGAAAATATTTCATGATCAATCTCCACGAAAGAATGTTGCCGGCCTCGGCGGGGGTTGAACCCGCAACCTCCTGGTCTCAAGTCGGACAAATTGTCCATGGTCAAGTGCATTCTGCTGGGAACATGACTTTGCTTCCCTGGCTTTCAGTCCCTTTCCAAACAGGAGTAAATCTTCTAGGAAAGAATTTGCAGTTGTCAGTTTCTGGTGAAAGAATGTGCACAATACTGGTTAAAGACTTAGAGGACTAAGCCTGTCCAGTAAAAGTGTGCTAGGTAAACTCTGCTGTGCATGATCCTAATGCATTGATTTGGCTGTAAAACCTCATCACAAACAAATCTACTGCTAGAGGAACTGAGTTCCATGCCAGCCAATGAACATGTAGTAGGCAGAATGGGCAGCTCACAAGCAGTTCCCACTGAATAGGCAGAGTAGGCCACTCAGTGGCCAATAAACAAGCAGTAGGCAGACTAGGCAGCTCAGTTCTAACTGAATAGGCAGAGTAGGCAGCTCCATAGCCAATCAACAAGCAGTAGGCAGAATAGGCAGCTCAGTTCTTACTGAATAGGCAGAGTAGGCAGCTCAGTAGCCAGTGAATATGCAGTAGGCAGAATAGGCAGCTCAGTTCCAACTGAGTAGGCAGAGTAGGCAGCTCAGTAGCCAGTTAACATGCAGTAGGCAGAATAGGCAGCTCAGTTCCAACTGAGTAGGCAGAGTAGGCAGCTCAGAAGGCAGAATGGGCAGCTCAGTTCCCTTTGAATAGGCAGGGTACGCAGCTCAGTAGCCAATGACAGAGGAGAAAGCAGAATAGGCACAGTAGGCAGCTCCAAATATGTTTGCTGCCTACTGTGCCCGTGGGATGCCTATAGGAAACCCCTCTCTTTATAGTTATTGTCTATTAGCTGCCTACTCTGCTTATTCCATATAAGGAGTAGGCCATTCAAAATTTGCATGGCAAATTTCCCATAGGCAGACTATTGAGCTATGGGCAGCTCAGTAGGCAGCTCCCAGTATTTGTTTGTATGGGCTCACTTTCAGATGATGAAGTTTTGTTTTCCATGTATTAACCCTTAAAGTGCCAATCACAACTGCAGCAGGTGACATTTTGAATATTTCTCTTTTTTTTTTTCAAAGAAAATATGCTGACATTTCATGTGAATTGTCTGCCAAACTTTTTCTATGAAAATATACATGTATATATATATTAAAGTGCTTAAGCTGGAGTTATCTGGAGTACCGACAACAAGAGTTCTGAAGTCATCAGTCCACAAGGTCATCCTTTCTGGATTTAGCCATTGCATGATTTGGAACAATTTTAAAATTTCTGGCATTACATCACTTAGCATGCTGGGTAAAAAATTCAGCAGACAACATTTTGAAGTATTTTTCTTATTATTCCAAGAAAATAGGATTTGACAGTTCATGCAAATAGTCTCATGAGGAGACAATTTGCATGAAAAGTCAGATCCTATTTTCTAGGAAAAATAAGAAAAATATTATCAGTTTGTTGCCTGCTGAATTCACCTATAGCATGGAAAGTGTTAAAATTCTCCATGCTTTTAGGCAGACAGATTGATGACTATCTGTTTCCATGGGGGCAATTATGTGATATTTATCAATGATAAATATACAGATTATTTGAAAAAAATTCTAAATATTACAAGATATTTGTTAATAGACAATTCTTTTTGTGTGTCACTGGGACTTATCTTTACCATATTCATTCTAACAGACTCCCATATATCATTTGTCAAAACTGATTTATCAATGATAAGTATAGAGATTATTCAGAAAAAATTCTAAATTTTACAAGTTGTTAACTGTTAAAGTTTATGAATTTTGTTTCTCACTAGAACTTTTCTTTACCATATTCTAACATCCCCCACCCCACCCCTTCACACACACACACACACCCTCCTACCTAAGGGTCAGACCTGCCCCCACCTCAAACACAGACAACCATGTGATTCAAACAAAAATCAATCTAAAACCATCTTCACATGAAAAGTTCAGCTACAAATGCTGAAACAAATTGTGCAGATCAAGATCAAACTGTTCATATCCCTTAAAATGCCAAGCAAAATTGTAGCAGGCAACATCTAATTTTCTTTTGAATTTTCTGTTTTTAGGCAAAATAAGCATTGACATTCTGTGTAAATAGACAGCTAAAATTTCTGGGCTTTTGAGAGCACCCTGCTTAGTACAGTGAAGTGTAATAAATGAGCTATGCCAATTCAAAGCTCAAAAAAAAAAGAGGGGAGAATTCAGAAAATACCATACTTGACCCAATTACTGCATTGTGCGCCTTGGGACTTCAAAATTTCTGCAAAAACTTGTGGCAGAATATGTATCTACCTACTAAGAGTACCGGTACACTTAAAAAAAATCGGTAAAGGACTTATTTGATGATGTTTATGCTATTTTTGCTGATTTTCTTTATAAAAGCAGATGTTGTGGGTACTCATTCGAATTGCATCTACAAGTCGATGCAATTCAAATGGGTACCCACAACATATGACTTTATAAAGAAATAGACAACAAGTACACTGGCTGTATTCAGAAGACTATGGAATTGCTTAACCCTTGTCCTGCTGAATAAATTAAGATGCCACATAAGATGCCACACCCATTTCTAATTTTCAGACTATCAGATTACTTGATCCGGATTGTTGCTATAAATTCTCATACTCAATGGCAAACAGTGCAGATCCAGATCAGTTAGCTTCTAAAGAAGCAAACTGATCTGGATCTACACTATTTGCAAAGGCAGGGTATAATCCGGTTCAGCAAGATCAGGCTTAACTGTGCGCTTATAGGGATATGGGTGGTAATTAGGTCGAATACAGTAATTGTTGGGGTTTTCAATGTATCTTTGTGGGATATCCATAGCTCCAGATAAGAATGCTGTCTACATAAATAGTTTTCTTATTTCTTCATAAAAAGATATTAAGTTGTGGGTACTCAGTGAGGCACTTCAAATGAGTATTCCTGTTTACCTCTTTGCATGCTGGATAATTTAGCATGCTTTTTTGTCATCTGTGGGTTTTTTTTGTTTTTTTTTAATTAATTGTTTCAAAAAAATCCTTCAGGAATTAATACCATCAGAGTGTCAAATAGTTTGGATCCAGATCAGGCCCGATGTTTTGTCGGGCCTGCTCTGGGTCCAAATTGTTTGCAAAGATTTTCAGCAGACCGTGAGATGACAAAAATCGCCACTAGTGGGGAAAGAGTTAATGCCAAGGCTTGTAAAACAAAAAAACACAATCTCAACAAGACAAAATCTTACAAAGCTATGAAAGTGGTTCAAATCTTGGATTTGTCGATAAAACTGGGAGAAAGACAAAATCTCAACAAGACAAAATTTTACAAGACTATGAAAGTAGTTCAGATCTTATTTTTGTTGATAAAACTGGAAGAAAGACAAAATCATAACATGACAAAATTTTACAAAGCTATGAAAGTGGTTCAACTCTTGGTTTTGTCGGTAAAACTGGAAGAAAGACAAAATCTCAACAAGACAGGATTTTACAGGCCAATGATTCTGAAGCCGGAAGTGAAGCAAGATAAGCAACTCCAGACAAAATAGGCTTTTGAACCTGAATTTAATGGTGATAATTAGTGTATAAGTTTAAAACAATTGTTGAAAAACCTGAATTTTCTGATCATTTTAATAAAATTGTCATGTTATAAACGAAAGGGGTATATCATTGATGTCATAAAATGCTTGCTTTGCGGTTAATCCAATAATGGTTGACCATTTTACTTACCTCTTTAATTGAATGTTACTGGGTCGGAGTTCAGATTCTATGATGGCCGCAACTTAAAACTATTCATTATATGGTCTGAACCAAAACTTTTTATGCCTATGTTGTTTCTGTTAAGTCTTCATCTTTGCCTCAATTTAGGCTTTATCTGTGATTTATTTGTTGCCCTTAATTATTCATGGATGAGTAAAGACCTCCACACCGACCAAACAAATATGTTTTTACCACTATGGAAGCTGAGAGCAAGGGTTGGGATCCTGTAAAGCTAGCTTAAGCACCTCCCCCACCCCCTCCTAACCCCCTGTAATTCATTCTCCAATGTACTTTCACTGTGACTTTTTGTTAATTGTTATGTTATGTAGTGTTTCACTTTCTAATGTTTTTCTTTTAACAATAATGTAAGTTTAACCCTTGTCCTGCTGAACCTGGATATACCCTGCCTTTGCAAACAGTGTAGATCCAGATCAGTTGGCTTCTGAAGAAGCCAACTGATCTGGATCTGCACTGTTTGCCATCAAGTATGTGAATTTATAGCAACAATTTGGATCAAGCAATCTGATTGGCTGAAAATTAGAAGTAGGTGTGGCATCTTAATTTATTCAGCAGGACAAGGGTTAAGATATATTCAATTAATCTTGGGTAATAGAGTTGCCATCTGTTTGGGAAAGAGCTGCCAACTCTGCTTGCCATCTGCTGATTTTGTGGCTGCTTAACTGTATTTGTCTGTCTTTTCCTTTATTGTTGGGGGCTCAATGTGGATCTGATTGTTTCAGTTCTTTACTTTTAACAATCAATTAATGCATAGTACTCTGGGTAAAAGTTTCAGTATAGGACAGTTTGAAATATACTTTTTCTTATTTTTCCCAGAAAACAGGATTAAACATTTCATGCAAACTGTCTTTCTATAATTATCCATGCAGTTAGTCATGAGCCTTTGGGTTCTACAGGGTTCCTTTATCCTTTCCTTGCTGAATAAATTAAGATGCCACGCCTACTTCTAATTTCCAGCCAATCAGATTTCTTGATCCGGGTTTTTGATAGAAATTCACATATTTAATGACAAACAGTGCAGATCCAGATCAGTTCAGAAGCCAACTGATCTGGATCTACACTGTTTGCTAAGACAGGGCATGTCGTGTTCAGCAAGAGAGGGTTAATTAAAACGCAGCATGCTGGGTAAAAATTTCAGCATACAACAGTTTGAAATATTTTTCTTTCATATTTTTCTCAGAAAACAGGCTCTGATATTTTATGCACATTGCCTCCTTAGGTGACAATTTGCATGAAATGTCAAAGCCTGATTTCTGGGAAAAACAAGAAAAACATCAATTTGTCATCTGCTGAATTTGCCCATATGAGGTAAAGGTTAATCTTCGCCATGGTGAATAAATTAAGTTGACACACCCAGTTCTAATTTTCAGCCAATCAGATTACTTGATCCAGGTTGGTGACACAAATTTATACACTTAATGACAAACAGATTCGGATCAGTTGGTTTCTTCAGAAGCCAACAACATATCTGTTTGCAAAGGCAGGGCATATCCTGGTTCAGCATGGACCAGGGTTAAATGACTCTGGGAAAAAATCAAAATACTTAGGGCTGGAGAGCAAACAGGAAGTCACAATAGTTATCTCCTTTGTAAAAAAAAAAAAGGTATAAAATTCACCAAGTGTATCTAGCACTCTTAAGTTGGAGTTAGCACAAGTGAATTACAATTTCAAACTGCAATTAGAATTTTTTGTCTGTGTATCTGTCTGCTACAGTTCCATAATAATTCTTGTTCATGCAACATGATAGGATAACGGAGTCGGAACATGAGAAAATGTACCTTCTGACATTTGTTTGTTTTGATGTTTTGTGGCCCAGTCAACCCAGTGGGGTCATGTCAAGCACGGTCAGTTTACCTAACCACACGTTTACTGGGCAGACTTAGTCCTCTAAGCGGTTAACCAGTATTGTGCACATTCTTTCCCCAGAAACTAACAACTGCCCTTCTAGAATCAGCGGAAGGGAGAGAATGACCGTAGAAAATATTTCATGATCAATCTCCACAAAAGAATATTGCCGACCTTGGCGGGGGTTGAACCCGCGACCTCCTGGTCTCCAGTCGGACAGTGCATCCAACTGAGCCACCGAGGCCGGCCTCTACCTTCTGACATATGTGCCCAATGAAGACTCAAATCATCCTATGCATCTGGGCAATCTGATCAGAGTCTTTGTTGTCCACATGAAGAAACCATTACGAAAACACGCCTACTCAAATATATTGAAAATTTCACCACCAAAAACTGAAAGTTTTCAGATAAAAATTCTGATATTTTTCATATTTCTGCTCAAAACATAGATTGTGGGTACTCGTGAGAATGGCCTCACCGAGGGACCTCACCGAGATAGTTCTAACAAGTACCCACAATCTATGTTTTTGAGCAGAAATAAGAAAAATAATGTATACCCCTGTCAACCCCAGTGTTACTATATAAAAGTGGGGTTTAAGGGGGTCAAAATTATATAGGCATGTTTTTGTGATGGACCTTTGCATACATGTCTATCCAAAATGCGTCAAGTGAAGATTCTAATAAGACTATGCAAATAAGCACTTGTCAGTACACTTTCTTACACACACAGATATTGCTGTGTTACAATTCTGACTGAAATATCGGAAAATACATTTTGATTATCTTTTTCTTCTTCAATTTCCTTGTTCCTGAAAATGCTATTTTACTCTCAGTTGGTATGTCAAAAAGCTACAGGATGTGTGGCAAACAGTACACACTGATCAGGACATATTTTTTCTCTAAGAAAAATAAGAAAGATAGTTAACCCTTCTCTTGCTGAACACGACATGCCCTGTCTTAACAAACAGTGAAGAAGCAAAACTGATCTGGATCTGCTCTGTTTGTCATTAAAAACGTGAATTTCTATCAAAAACCTGGATCAAGTAATCTGACAGGATGGAAATTAGAAGTGGGTGTGGCATCTTAATTTATTCAGCATGACAAGGGTTAAAGTTTCACTTAAATTTTAGGGTTAAAGCTCTCAGCTCGGTTGACCAAAACAAATAACTAAGTGAACAGTGTAGATCCAGATCTATATCTAATCTGTTTGCCATTCTATTTTTGATTTTTGACTGACACCCCCATTTGCAATAGTAGATGTGTCCAAATGCAAAGACGAAAGAGTTAACTTCAGAAACTCAGGGATGAAAGGATTATGGCAAAATCACTGATTTACTTATTTCTTGCTTACCGTATTTACCCTACGTATTCAGACACCTTAACTCCTTACTTTCGTACAGGCGAGTTAAAGATGGTATATAATGCTAAATATATCATCTTTTTTCCTGAGGACGTGTCATTCTACAGATCTAATTCCATTTGAGAGAGTACTATCTTATTATTACAAATGTTCTGAGAGTTTTATTTCTGCTGACATTTCAGCAATCCACCTGCTATGGGAATTAAAAGACAAGTTTTTATCTTTTTAAATTGACTTTTCATGGTATTTTTTTTTTCCAATAGCAGTGAAATGTAAGTATTACAGCAGCGCCATGCTTAGCGTGCTGGGTAAAATTTTCAGCAGATGACATATTGAAATATTTTACTTATTTTTACTATAAAACAGGTTTTGACACTTCATGCAAATTGGAAACAATTTGCATGAAATGTCAAATCCTGTTTTCTAGGAAAAAAAAACAAGAATCAAAGCACTGAGAGCACTAATGGGTTAATTGTCTCTGAGTGTAGGCTGGGAAAATGGTCCTAAACTGGGATTTAAGACCATTTCATTGCTCTTTCACTGCCACAGGCGATAATAATAGGATTTTGCAAACAGCATAGATCCAGATGAGACGGCTCATATGAGCCGTCTCATCTGGATCTATGCTGTTTGACATTCGGTCTTTCAACTTTACGCATAAACTTCTTTTCAAGCGACCGTTTTGTTAAAAAAGAAAAGCAAACGACAAATGTCTGAAATTTGGCACCGAAAGATATAACCCTTAACTTCCAGTAATTTTAGCAAACATTGCAGACCCTGATCAGATGCCACATTCTGCGGCATCTGATCTGGGTCTGCACTGTTTGCCAATGTACCAGCACTGAAACCCAGTCCAGGTTTTACAGATAACCCTCTTTACACAGCACTCTGATGTCACAGCGACTAGCACAGCTATAGTCTCATGGTTTCATAGTCTGATTGCAGGCTGATCAGAATCTTCATTGGGCAAATTTTGGATATCCAAGGATGCAAGGTTTCTTTATGCAGAAAATGAAGACTGGTCAGACTGTGGAGATGTGCAAACTGATTTGAGTCTTCATATAATATTGGGCACGTCAACCGGTATGTTGAGGCTCAAGTGACTTTTTAGAGTCACTGCTCCAACTACAGTAATAACCCTTAAGTATTGGGACAGATATGCCTAAGCAAACAGTGCAGACCCAGATCAGACACCAGACTGTGTCATCCAATAAGGGTCTACAATGTTCGCCACTCATCATGTAGGTTTTAGACACATCAACTGGTAGTAACATGAATAAATTGAACAGTCCCTTAATAGTTGTATTTCCAAACTGGATCTTTGATCAAGAAATAGAATGACAGGTTATTTATTATAGCCATATTAACTCTTGTCCTGCTGAACCTGGATATACCCAACCTTTGCAAACAGTGTAGATCCAGATCAGTTGGCTTCTTCAGAAGCCAACTGATCTGGATTTGCACTGTTTGCCATTAAGTATATGAATTTATAGCAACAATCCGAATCAAGTAATCTAATTGGCTGAAAATTATAAGTGGGCATGGCATCTTAATTTTATATTCAGCAGGACAAGTGTTAAAAAGCTTTGATGAAGATCTGGTGATTTATGTCCCTTTCAACATTATTTATAAAGTCACATCAAGACAATGGAAGAACGATAATGAAAGACACGGTGCAATGAAGCAGTCATGAACCCAATTCTGTCTCCAGCAGGATTCCAACCCAGGAAGCCATGAGGCCAAGTCTGAAGCGCTAACCATTTGACAAACAGGATGCTTCTACAGATGGATAGGTAGATGACAGTGACAGTGACAAATACAATACACCTCCAAGATTTGGAGACATAACACAGCAACATACACTAATGAAGTTTTTCTATATTTGTCCATTTTACGTCAATATTGACCGTATCAATGCAAATATCTAGAAAAATAAATTTCTACATTTTGCTTGGAGGCTAATGCAAAATGTAGAAAATTTCTGCATACCGATATTCTGTTAGCATGAGCACAAAACACAGAAATTTCTGCATTTTGTTTGTTTGTTTGTGTTTGTGTTGAAATTTTACGGCCCAGTCAACCCAATGGGGTCATGTCGAGCATGGTCAGTTTACCTAACCACACATTTACTGGGCAGGCTTAGCCCTCTAAGCGGTAAACCAGTATTATACATTTTGTATTATATTGTATCTCACAACACTTGGATAAAAAAATGGCATGTCAAACTTGATAATTCCAGGTTATTTATTATAGCCATATTAAAAAGATATACTTCAGACTGAGATCTAATTTACAATCTTTAGGTCCAGCTACAAATAGTGGACAAGATAATTCAGGTTGTGGAGTAATTTACAGTCATTCAAAGAAATCCACTCCAATCTAAATTCTAGGTCAAATCAATGTTAGTTTTAAAGGGCCATTCAAAACCGCCTAGTGGATTATTCACATAAAATGTGGTCTTATTTTCTCCCTCCCCCATCCCCCCACCCCCCCCCCCCCCCCCTCAAAAAAAAAAAAAAAAAAAAAATTAGAATGTCATACACTATTGTTATGACTCGCGCTTTAACCCTTAAAGCGCCAATCACAACTGGCGCTGTAACTCTTGAACCGCCAATCACAACTGCAGCAGACTACATTTTGAAATATTTTTTTTAAATTTTTCAAAGAAAACAAGTCTTGATAGATGATTCACATGAAATACCAAGACTTGTTTTCTATGAAAAATTATAAAAAAAAAAATAATAATAAAATGTCGTCTGCTACAAATTTTGCTTGGCAATTTAAGGGTTGAGGATGTACAAGATAACTTAATACTTATCATGCTATGGGCAAATTCAGCAGACAACAAACTGATGACATTTTTCTTGTTTTTCCCTGAAAATAGGATTTGACATTCCCTGCAAACTGCCTCCTAAGGAGACAATTTGCATGAAATGTCAAATTCTATTTTCTGGGAAAAATGAGAAAAATATTTCAAAATATTTTCATAAATTTTTACCCAGCATGCAAAGTGTTAATACAGTCATCTTAAGAAATCTTCCTAAAATAAAGCAACAAAAACACAGCCTCTGGGTCCAGCTAGGATAGGACAGATGATTACCTCTGCCTAATATGGTAAATGTCTCAAAAATTTCGAACACCAAAATGTCTGATAAAAATACACATGCAAATAGTGCAGACCCAGATCAGTAAGGAGCAGTCTGATCAGGGTCAGCACTGTTTGCCACTCCACTAAGTATTTTAAGAAACAGCTGCCTAAAAAAGCAAAATTCAGGCCAAAATAGTATGGAATAAAATGTTCGAAATTTTAGGACATTTATCGTTGATTACTTGTTGCTCAGAATTGACATT
This sequence comes from Anodontia alba, assembly GCA_964016985.1. Lineage (NCBI taxonomy): Eukaryota > Metazoa > Mollusca > Bivalvia > Lucinida > Lucinidae > Anodontia > Anodontia alba. The sequence goes on along the minus strand of OZ024832.1, from coordinate 6,152,504 downwards.
TACTTTATATCTCTTTTAACCCTTACCATGCTGAATAAATTTTCAGCCAATCAGATTACTTGATCCAGACTGTTGATATAAATTCACATACTTAATGGCAAACAGTGCAGATCCAGATCAGTTGGCTTCTTCAGAAGCCAACTGATCTGTATCTACACTGTTTGCAAAAGCGGAGCCTATCCAGGTTCAGCAGGATAAGGGTTAATGCTTAGTATGCTGGATAAAATTTTCAGAAGCTGACATATTGTATCGTTTTCTTATTTTTCCCAGAAAAACAGGCTTTGACATTTCATGCAAACTGTTTTCTTTGATTTTAATTTGGATCTACACTGTATACCACTCATCCAGCCACTTTTTCAGGTAGTAAAACCAAAAATTGCCAGTAAGCAATGCTTATCAGATCTCTAAATACCCCATTTTTTCTGGAATAACGAAAAAAAAAAATCGTTCACCTCAAATCGTGAACCTGCCTTGCCACAGAAAGCAAAATCTAAATAGGATTCTACTGTCTGCCACAATCCCTGTAAGCATACTCGAACAATCCAAAACTAATAACTTTGTAATATTGAATGATGAAAAATTCTAATCTTTATAGTTTCCAGACTTGCAATATTGTCTGTATCTGATAGGAGAGTATCATTCATACAGGCAACAGCTTACCTCAACTACAGACAGAAATGGTCATCATTGACATTAGACTGGCTCCAGTCTCTAGTGACAAAATAATTTTTCTTATAATGTGTTTAATAATCCACTAAAATAAAACCAAAGTAATATCATGACTATAAAGGCTGGTCACTAGTGACCAGCCTTTATAGTCATGATATTTGTTTGTTTTATCTTAGTGGATTATCAAACAGTGGCTTATCAAACAGGATTATGAGAAAAATATTTAGTCACTGGAGACTGGAGCCAGTCTACATTCACATGTACCATATTTTCACAACAACAAATATGTCAAATGGCTATATCACGACTGCTGGTGGTTCAAGAAACAGCGCTAAATGCAGACTAAACAATGTTTGGCCAAGCGTGAAAAAAAAAGGTCAGTTCATAACAGTCCAGTCTTGGGGCAGATTGCATCATGGTGGACGGGGGTATGAAGTTTCATTAGCCTAGAAGCCTTCTGAGGGTGGGGGGTAGCTTGCATCATGGTGGACGTGTGTATGAAGTTTCATTAGCCTAGAAGCCTTCTGGGGGTGGGGGGTAACTTACTATATATGGCATAGTATGGATGTGCATGCCGAATGGCCCCCTTTTTCAGCGCTGCCAAGTGTATGACTAGCCCCCTTTTTTCAACAAAAAGTATATGACTGACACAATTTTTCTTGATTCGTATGTGAATGGCCCCACTTTTTCTGACATCTCGGTATATGCGTATACTTTTCGCTCAGAGATTTGTCAAGGCAGCTTGTTTTCTTTGTATTCAATGAATTGACTGCGACATTTGTGTAACTACCAGCAATATAATGGGTATAAAAAAATCAAAGGGCAGTATAATCAATAGGTCAACATTTTGAATAATCAAGTATATGAATAGGTCCATTTTTTCAAAGGCCAGGTATATGAATGGGGTAGGGTTCAAAATTCTGGCTCACACACCTGTACCACAAATACACCCAAGCTACCCAATCCCCTCCGCCTGTGAAAGCCTTAGTGTTTGAGAAACTGAGCTAAACACACTGACTTAACATTACACAGTTTGTCATTTACAACTGTATTAAGCTAACAATGCTTTGAACAAATGGGCCCTGGTATGTGCTGATCACAGCTCCAGATAAGAGGAGCTATCAATTTAACATTTTTTCTTATTTCTCCATGAAAACGTGGTACTTGTCTGAGCTGCCTCAGCATTTTTGCGGAGAAATAAGAAAAACAGCACTAAATTTTGGCTAAAAAAATGCCTTATGAAGGGCTATGGTTGATGGCAAAGGTAGCTGGATGAGTGGCAATCAGTGCAGACTATGATCAGAAGCTGCATAATGCAGCATCTATAATCTGGGAGTGCACTTTTTGCTCAGGTCTGTCTGTCTGTCTTAATACTTAACTTTTACAACTCTCTGAGCAAATTCAGGAAATAACAAATTGATCCTATTTTTTCTTATTTTTTCTCAAAATAGGCTTTGACATTTCCTGCAAATTGTCTCCATATCAAAGCCTATTTTCTGCAAAAAATAAGAAAAATATTTTAAAATATTGCCTGTTAATTTTTTTTTGCACAGTATGCAGTGTGTTAAGGTAATAAGGTAATATTACAGTAAGTGCAATAAGGCCAGTTTCTTTCTTTCTTTATTTTTTTTTTTACTATTTTAAGGTTTACAGGAGAGCGTATGATTTTAGCCCCTCCAGAAAAATAAAATTAGCACTTTCCTTTCAAGTCTGTTTCCTTCGATTTTGGGAAACTGCATTTTTAAATGTAATTTTGTCATAAAATTGTTTTATTTCAACGACCCAAGCTTTTTCATGTTTTTGTTTTTATTCCTACCTCCCGACATCAACTTTTTAAGAAATCTCCCATAAACCTAATGATAAAAAATTCTGGCCTAAGAGACACATTTTTTTCTGTATTTGATCATCTAGGTCAAATTCCTTTGTATGGTTTCTATTCTACGAATGCCCACAAGCTTGTGTAGTTCTTCTTTCAGCGTCAGGGTATATAATATCTGGGCCCAGGTGTTCAGAGCATTGTTAGCTTAACAAGCTCATTAATGACAAACAGATTAACTGTTGCAGCTGAAGTATTTTCAAATATATTGATATTTTTGCTGCAAAATATATGAGTAATGCAAAAGCTACTCACAATTTTTCAGCAAAAAAAAAAAATCAATGTATTTGCCATATTTCAAGGCAGAAATTTTTATGACAGGTTAGCTAACAACCTCATTAAGTTTTGAACAACTGGGCCCTGGATACTTTCATCAAATACAAAAATGTAAAAAAAATAAAAAAATTCAGACTTTTTTTCACGATAGGCATATAAGGTACCATTTCCATAAAGGCTGTTTATCTATCTCCAGCTGAAGAGCGATCCGCAAGGGAGATAAAAAATTTCACTCCAATGTATACCGTTTAAGCGACAGCTGAAATTAACATCCTCAGTAGCATAATGGTTAGCACATCCGTTTTATAAGTAGAAGGCTCTATGGCGGATATACATTTTTCTCAAACTTCTTTGTTGCTTTCTTTTTTTTTATTTATTTTATGATTTATAATCACACTTGCCATCACAGCTGATATTTTACTCCATTCTAACCCTTGACTCATAATCTGGACTGAACCGTACCTTACCGCTTGCTTACATATAAGAAGTATCACATCTCCTTCAGAAAAAAAAAAAAATGGGTCTGGTATTATTAACAGCTGTCCTTTTTAAAGACTCCTCATGTTTCTATGTTTGTAAAGACAAGGATAAAGTTCATATTTTACCTTCAGGGGAATGGACATAATTTTAAGGGGGGGGGGGGGAGGGTAACTCTGTCATTTTTTCTTTTGACTACTTTTTGAAAAGGTCTGCTCTAAAACTCCCAAGAGGAGCAAATTCTTTTCTTAAAGAGAAAACTGTTTTTTAGAATGGGAACAAATTCTTTCCTTTGGGGTCTACTCTAAAAGGAAAGAATTTGCTCCTTGTGAGCAAATTCTTTCCTTTTTGAGTAGACTCTTTTCCAAAGAGCAAATTCTTTCCTTTTAGAGTAGCCTCCTTTCAAAGGGGCAAATTCTTTCCAAAACCCCTTTTTAGAAGGGAACAAATTCTTTCCTTTGGGGTCTACTCTAAAAGGAAAGAATTTGCTCCTTGTGAGCAAATTCTTTCCTTTTTGAGTAGACTCTTTTCCAAAGAGCAAATTCTTTCCTTTTAGAGTAGCCTCCTTTCAAAGGGGCAAATTCTTTCCAAAACCCCTTTTTAGAAGGGAACAAATTCTTTCCTTTGGGGTCTACTCTAAAAGGAAAGAATTTGCTCCCTTTGGAACAAATTCTTTCCTTTTAGAGTAGACTCCTTTCAAAGAGCAAATTCTTTCCTTTTAGAGTAGCCTCCTTTCAAAGGGGCAAATTCTTTCCAAAACCCCTTTTTAGAAGGGGAACAAATTCTTTCCTTTGGGGTCTACTCTAAAAGGAAAGAATTTGCTCCTTGGGAGCAAATTCTTTCCTTTTTGAGTAGATTCCTTTCCAAAGAGCAAATTCTTTCCTTTTAGAGTAGACCTTTTTTAGAAGATCAGACATTTTTTTTTTGTTAAAAGTACAATTCAAATGAGAGTAGTCCAGTCCAGTGGTCCTGGTGTTCTTATATGACAGATGGCATTGTGCAGTAGACATTTTTTCTATTCCCTAAAATACTTGCTAATGGAATGAAATCTTTGACACAGATATACGAGAACTTTGGTACTTGTGTACCAAATATAGGTCAGTGCCAATCATGGTCTCAAAAACTGACTTTGACCACTTCTATCTCAGTTATTCTTTGTAGATATCCCACCCTTCTTCTACAGAAATCAGAATACTATATAGTCTAGTCCAACATTTTTGTGGCTATGCACTTCAGCTTCTTGTTAAAAATTATGCAGCTCTCAATAACAAATTTACCACTGGTAAACAAAAGAAAAAATAACATTTTGAATTCCCCTCTATTTCTACAAACTTTCCTGGGGACAGTCAGAAAATCACCAAACTATTTCTGAATGGCATTTTCAACACCTTACACCCTTTTATTTTTTAATGACTTCACATAAGCCTAATACTGATGACATCAAAAGTAAACTGTGATATTATTCAATTACTTGGGCATAGCTGATTAGTATAATAATACAGAAACAAATATAGTAAATGCATAGTAACCGTTGTCTTGCTGAATAAATTAAGATGCAACGCCCACTTCTAATTTTCAGCTAATCAGATTACTTGATTCAGATTGTTGCTTTAAATTCACATACTTAAGGCCTAAAAAAAATGTTATGTTTCCGATTTCCAGACCGACTGTCAAAAAAATGCGGCGACTGTAATTTTTTTTTGGCACACGAAGAAAAAAATTAATCCGCTACCGACCCCGGACAATCCTGGTTTTTATATACATTCCGTTACATAATTTGTCCGTACCAATTTTCGGATATTGTCTGTCTTCACTGTTCGTTTATTAATTTCCAATATGGCTGCACCCTTACAAGCCAAACCGAACATCTTAATGGTTTATTTCGAAGGGTGCAGCCACATCTCGGCCTAAAATAAAAAAAAAAGGTGTTTAACACAGCACCTCTTTATCATCAGTATTCAAAAACGGTCAAATGTTCGGTAAAAGAAGTCAAAATATTTTAAGATTCCATTTAAAAAAAAATTACGATTCACCGACCATAATTTGACTTGGAAAAAAAAAAAGAGAGAAAAAAAAAAAAATTGCTGACCTACCGACCCTATGGCAAATTGGCGATGAAATCCAGTCATTGTCCATGTTTATACAAACTTCAACTTTCTAGCTTTTATGGTTCCTGAGAAATCTGTTACAAAAATTTGCAAGAATGGCAAATTTTGAAAACCTACCAAGGGACATAGCTCCAAGATTTATGGGCCTTTGGCCACCATTCTGTCACTACACCTTCCTTACCTTAGAGACAAAGCATGGTTTAAGATTCACTGAAGTAGGACCACAAACATAAAAGTTATTAGCAAAAATGCATTTTAACTTTTGAAAACCTGCCAAGGGATATAACTCCAAGAGTTATGGGCCCTTGGCCACTATTCTGCAACTACACCTTACTTACCTCAAGGGAGTAATGGCTTCTCAAGTAAGGGTACCCCATCTAAGAGGCCTGATTTATGATTTAGGCCGTGCTCTAAGAGTTAAGGGTCAATATACTGGAGGAGATAAAGTGAAACCTGTGGTTAAGCAAGCACCTACTGAAAGCCAAAAGAATGGCTGCTTATTTGGGCTATTTGTCTTGGAAAGGAAAATGAAAACCTGGCCATTTACTAGAGGTGATTACTTAATACAGGGCTGAGTGTATATAGAGTTACAGAAAAGAGGGAGTTTCCGGATGATATTTCTCTTATTTCTCCATAAAAACGTATCTTTTTTAATGTTGTGTCTACTCATTAGAAGTGCCTCAGTGAGGCACCTCTAATAAGTACCCACAACAAACATTTTTCTTCAATCTCTATGAAAACAAATGTTGTGGGTATTCATTAAAAGCACCTCGATGAGGTGCTTCTTATGAGTACCTGCAACGATGTTTATGTGGAGAAGTAAGAAAAATATCAATATTTCGAGGGTTGAGCGCAAGACTGTAGTAACTCAAACATATTTTTGAAACCCTTGTTTAGGGGCAACTTTGACTCCTTTGTAAACAATGCAAATTTAGGTGCCATACAAGCAATGGCACCTAAATTTTACATTGTTTACAGAAAGAAATGTTGTAATCTTCAGAACGCCTTCATGGTGAGGAGATTAAGTATTGGGAAAAACAACCATCTGACTTGCTACAGTCTTGCAATCAGCCCTCGATTTTTTGTTGAAAAAAGTGCCTTATCTTTATCTATGAGAGTATCTACTGACTTCCTACCTGAATAATAAGAATCCTAATGAAGTGACTGCCACTCTTCGTACATCATCATTCACATCACTCACCTGAAAGGGAGAAAAAGAGTAATATTTTACCTTCAATCCATGAATACAGTGTGCACTTTTCTGGCCCTGGAAATGGCCCCAAAAATTCCATGTGTGTTATTTAAAGGGACAAGAAACAATGGTTATTTTTCTGTCAACACTTACACTTAGCAATTACGGTGGTAGGTATGGATGTGTGCGGTGGGTGGGTGGGGGGTGTCAGGGAGAGAAATGGGTAAGTGGGGGGCATAGAAGGGGCACTCATTACCAACCATTTCTGGTTGTCTAGGTAAATTCCACACTTCCACACTTTTGAAGGGCATGTTAATAGAGCCTGTGTATATTTCTTGATAAATTGAAAATTATTCCACACTCTATGCAACCCAATAAAATTGTAAGGGAAGCATTTTATCTGTGTTTTATTTTCTCCCATAAAGGATGCCAAAATTAAAATTTTGTTTGTTTGCATTTGTCTACCAAGCTACTGTCACAATCGACTGACAAAATCACAACGCAGATGAAAAAGAATACAACGCTTTATTTTAGGTCTAATGCGGGCTAGCAGCTTGCTGAATGACTGACTGACGAACGAGAAAACAAGCTCAATATAAATACGCCTTCGAACATTCGGGAAACCCTTGAATTGCGCCATGCTGTTCCACCGGACATTGTCAAATACGCACTCAACCCTTAAGGTCTCATTAATTGGCAATTTAAGACAGGTTTCGGCCTTTTCACTTGACATCATACCATCCTGGACTGGTCATCAATATTATTAACTGTGCGACTCAAGTGGTCAGTCACATACATGTCCTAATTGTCTTATCTTCTAGATTTTGCATTAAGCAATATATTCAACTGTTGTCTCATCTGCACCTTACAATTAGCATACATCTATACAAAGAACAAACTAGAGCTGGTGTTTGTAAAACACTATGCCCCCAACTGCTTGACTCTAACACTGTTTGACTCCAACACTGCTTAGCCATGACGGTAACAACAGTACAAATATATGATTTCAATGTTATTTTATCAAAGGGAAATAACTCTAAAATAGGAGATGATTGGGATAAGAAAAAAATACGGATCACCTATTTTTTCATGAGGAATCAAAACATGAAATTTCAAAACATTAGCATACATGGTTCTAAACTTATGCTATACACAATAAAGCAACGACATTAAATGGCCCAAAATTGCGAAGGGCCATAACTCCAACATTTCATTTAATTGGTTCAAAATTTATTCAGGTGATCTCCTCCTCAATCCCAATCAGTATACCAAATATCATGGCTCTAGCTTAAATACTTTTTGAGATATCTTGCTGAAAAAGTCAAAATGCCTAGAACTACAAAGGGCCATAACTATATCAATTTTTCATGGAATTCCCTAAAAAACAAACCAGGTAATCTCCACATCATCCCCAATCAGCATATAATATTTCAAGACCCTAGCTTAAGTGCTTTTCGAGAAATCTTGCTGACAAGGTCAAAATGAGCAGAACTGCAAAGGGCCGTAACTTTATCAATATTTTCATGGAATTCTCTCAAAATATAATCGGGTAATGTACACATCATTCCCACTCACTGTATCGAATTTCAAGAACCCAGCTTAAATACTTTTCAAGATATCTTGCTCACAAGATTTAATTCTGATTTTTTTCAAAGGGGCATAACTTTAAATAAACATGCTAGACAAGAAACAAAATACGGGTCGGCTATTTTTTCATTGGGAACCCAAATATAAAATTTCAAAACCCTAGCGTGCAGGGTTCTTAAGATACGGCATGCACAAAAAAAGCTTGATGAACGGACAAACAGTCGGATGGACAAATGAAGGCAAAATAATATGCCCCATCAATTTCATTCGAAACTGGGGGCATAATCAGGTCATCTACTCATCGCTACCAATCTATTCATCAAGTTTCAAGGCTCCAGCTTCAATAGTTTTTGAGATATTTTGTTCACAAGGGAAACATGCCCAAATTTACAAAGGGCCATTACTTATGAAATATTTTTCAGAATTTACAAAAAAATTAATCAGGTCATCTAATCATCATTACCAATCAATTCACCAAGTTTCAAGTCTCTAGCTCTAATAGTTTTTGAGATATTTTGCTGACAAGATAAAAATGCCCAAAATAACAAAGGGGCATAACTCAAGAAGTATATTTCAAAATTTCTTCAAAAGTTAATCAGGTTGTCTACTCATCACTACCAGTCTATTCATCAAGTGTCAAGGCTCTAGTTCCAACAGTTTTTGAGATATTTTGCTGACAAGGTAAAATTGCCCAAAATTACAAAGGGCCATAACTCATGAAGTATTTTTCAGAATTTCTTCAAAAATTAATCAGGTCATCTACTCATCACTACAAATCCATTTACTAAGTTTCAAGGCTCTAGCTCTAACAGTTTTTGAGATATTTTGCTGACAAGATAAAAATGCCTAAAATTACAAAGGGGCATAACTCAAGAAGTATATTTCAAAATTTCTTCAAAAGTTTATCAGGTTGTCTACTCATCACTACCAGTCTATTCATCAAGTTTCAAGGCTCTAGCTTCAATAATTTTTTAGATATTTTGCTGACAAGTTAAAAATGCCCTAAATTACAAAGGGCCATAACTCATGAAGTGTTTTTCAGAATTTCTTCAAAAGTTAATCAGGTCATCTACACATCACTACAAATCCATTTACTAAGTTTCAAGGCTCAAGCTCTTACAGTTTTTGAGATATTTTGCTGACAAGGTAAAACTGCCCAAAATTACAAAGGGCCATAACTCAAAAGGCATTTTTCAAAATTTCTTCAAAAGTTAATCAGGTTGTCTACTCATCACTACCAGTCTAGTCATTAAGTTTCAAGGCTCTAGCTCCAACGGTTTTTGAGATATTTTGCTGACAAGATAAAAATGCCCAAAATTACAAAGGGGCATAACTCATGAAGTATTTTTCAGAATTTCTTCAAAAGTTAATCAGGTCATCTACTCATCACTACAAATCCATTTACTAAGTTTCAAGGCTCTAGCTCTAATAGTTTTTGAGATATTTTGCTGACAAGGTAAAATTGCCCAAAATTACAAAGGGCCATAACTCAAGAAGTATTTTTCAAAATTTCTTCAAAAGTTAATCAGGTTGTCTACTCATCACTATTAGTCTATTCATCAAGTTTCAAGGCTCTAGCTTTAATAGTTTTTGAGATATTTTGCTGACAAGATTGCATCCATATTTTTTCAAAGGGCCATAACTGAGAAAAGGGGCATAATCCTGTCAAGAAAAAAAATACGTGTCAGCTATTTTTTCATGAGGAATCCATATATGAAATTTCAAAACAGTAGCATTCACGGTTTTAAAGTTATGCTATGCATCAAAAAGCGTGACGGACGGACGGACGGACGGACGGACGGAAGGACGGACGGACGAACAACCCAGAAGCAACATGCCCCTCCAACTTCTTTGAAGTTGGGGGCATAAATACATACAAGAACCGTTGCTGTGTTAAACTACCAACCCAAATCTTCTTATCTGTTTTTTTTTCTTTTCCTTTATTTTTTTCTTTTCATTTTGAATAACATTTTTTCCTCCGAATAAGGCATGTTTGTAAAACTCTGAAAAGAACTAGTGCTATCTTTTAACTTTAGGAGAGAGATTATTTTTTGGCCAACCTACCAGCCCTCAGGAAAATTCCTAGGTCTGCAAATGCAAACAAAATATTCATGAAACTTGGCCTGATCTTGGGATATGCTGATTGCAATGGACCACACGCATCTGTGCATGCAGGCAACATAATTAAAACACTTGCTTAGAAAATCTTTGAATTATAACTGTAGAATATGACAAAGCTCCATATAAGAGGGTGTGTCAAAATACTTTTTTCTTATTCTTCTGCTAAAACACATTTTAATTTTTTGTGTGCAAGAAAATAAGGCTTGACATTTCATGTGAATCATCTGCCTTGCAGACAATTGACATGAAATGTTTTGTCTGGTTTTCTCTGAAAAAAAAAAAAAATAAAATAAAAACAAGAAATGTCAATAAGCAGTGATTATTAGAAACCCACCACTCAGAAAACAAAACGTAAGGGAGGGACAAACCGATGGATGAACAAATGGATGAACTAAAAACTTGAAAAGCCTATACCGTATTCGACCTAATTACCGCACTGTGCGCTTATTTTTTCAAAATTACTGGGAACACTCATTTGTGGTAAAATATGTATCTACCTACTAAGGATACACTATAAAAAAGATCAGAAAAAGGACTTATTTGATGATGATTATGTGATTGTTTCTGATTTTCTTTATAAAGGCATATGTTGTGGGCTCTCATTTGAATTGCATCAACAAGTCGATGCAATTCAAATGAGTACCCACAACATATGCTTTTAAAAAGAAGTAAAGAAAAATTACCCACAACATATGCCTTTATAAAGAAGTAAAAAAAAATTACACTGGCTGTAATCTGAAGACTATGGAATTTCTTGACTGTGCTTATAGGGGTATGTGCGGTAATTAGATCGAATACGGTAAGTAGTATAGGATGCACTTTGGGGACCATCCCATACTACTCGTATACCACACACACAACCACAGTTTGATATAAAAATAGAATGTCATCTTCTACAATATTATATAGAGCTAAGGGTTGAGACTTGTATGTATTTACCCCACATATTCGGAAAGTACCATTACGAAAACATACCTACATTCCGTAGTCTTCAGATTACAGCCAGTGTACTTTTTCTTTACTTCTTTATAAAGGCATACGTTGTGGGTACTCATTTGAATTGCATTGACTTGTAAATGCAATTCAAATGAGTACCCACAACATATGCCTTTATAAATAAAATTAGAAAAAAAAAACGCATAATTATCATCAAACAAGGCCTTTTCTGACTTTTTTTTAATAGTGTATCCTTAGCAGGTAGATACCTATTTTACCACAGCCGAGTGTTCCCTGTAATTTTGAAAAACCTAAGCGCACAGTGCGGTAATTAGGTCGAATACGGTATTCAAATATACTGAAAATTTATCACCAAAAAATGAAAATTTTCAGATAAAAAATCCTGATATTTTTCATACTTCTGCTCAAACAGAACTGCCTCATCAAGGCAGTTCTAACGAGTACCCACAATTTAGGTTTTGAGCAGAAATAAGAAAAAATAATGTATACCCCTGTAAACCCCAGTTTTACTATATAAAAAATGGGGTTTAAGGGGGTCAAAATTATATAGGCATGTTTTCGTGATGTCGGACATCCGATCTGAGTCTACATGCACTGTTTCTTCAGGCATGTCAGTCTATATATGGTTAACAAAATAAAGTCAGAGAAGGTTTTCAATAGACAGAAAATCTCTGTCATTGTCCTTTTTAGAGGCTCATGCACTGAAACTTGACGAGGAATTTAAATGTCATGCTATCTTTTTCAGCTATTTAAATTCTCTTATTTCAAGTCACGTTCATTGTGCTAGTGCTTAACATTTTCTTTTGCTTCAGTACCATGTCTGAATCACGTTACATGAATACAAAGCTCCAGACAAGAGGGGATATATAAATATATATATATATATATATATATACACCACAACCTCTTTATAACACTATTGTTGGGGTCCACGTCCACAGCAAAAACCTTGTTAGTTATAAACAATCGTGTTATATCCAATAAAAATGTATAGATTATATTGAAAAATGACCATTTATGGTCCTTTTTCAATATAATCTATACATTTTTAGGATACATCTGAACCGTGTTCTATCCAAAACCATGTTATAACTAACCGTGTTATAAAGAGAGTGTAGTGTATTTCGTTTTACTACAAAAAATATTTGTTGTGGGTACCCACAACATATGTTTTTGTGGAGAAATACGAAAAATATCAATACTTTTGTGTAGTAAAAAGTGCCCCATGTGGAAGCAAGAACAGAGTATCATAATGTCAATAACCTCTGAAGGTAGTTATCCCTGATTGCACCATCCACCCAGTTTGTTCATCATTCAGCAAAATTATTGCTTGCAAAACAGAAGAGGACCAGACCAGACTATTCTCATTTGTGCTGTCTGGTCTGGTTTTTCTGTTTGCATATGATGTTGAGCCAGATTTTATCATGACAAAATTGATCATTATTCCACTGTATAAATTGCACCGAGAGCACGAATTGTACTAAAAAGGTTTTGTCACGTGCTAGCAAAATTTCCATCTTCTTAAGTAGAAAAGTGCAAATGAAGCTGAATGCAAATACCGTAACAATTCTAAATATTGAGGCAGACATGGTGTATAAATACAAGAGAAGCAAACAAATTTAACACAAAAAAAGTTAACTGATGTATGGACAGACTCTGTATATTGAGGATGCAAATATGAATAAAGTAAACAATCCAAACTCTTTCATCCCTACAGAACAAAACTTGAAATGTGTCAATATGACACAGATGCCCCTCTCCAGGGGCCACCCTCACCTGCACACAGGCATTTTGCAAAAAATGAAGTTGAAAAAGGGCCATGACTCTCATAATAATTGGCAGATTTTACCCTAAATAGAACTTGATCTATACTTCATGATTATATACCTGTGTATAAAATATGAATCCAATACATATACACTAATCTTTTCAAAACATGTTGAAAGGAAAACATTTTTCGAAGATGAAAATGGGCCATAACTCCCATAATAATGGGTGGATTTTACCCTAAATCGAACGTGACCTCTATTTTATGATTATATACCTACGTATATAATTTGAATCCAATACACTAATCTTTTCAAAAGCAATCGAACAGTACCCATTTTTGTTACGTACAGGACGGACGTACATACGTACAAACAGTGGTGATACTATATGCGCCCCATTGAAAATGGCGGGGACATAATTATATCATGGGCAGTAGCATGTATCCTGGCTGGCCTTCATTACTACTGAAAAACACTACTATCCCTGTCAGCAGGCATCAGTAAGTTTTAAGCTTTAACGCTTAGCATGCTGGATAAAAATTTAAACAGATGACATTTTAAAATATCTTTTCTTATTTTTCAGAGAAAATACGCTATGAAATTTCATGCAAATTGTCTCTTCTAAAGATAGTTTGCATGAAATTGCAATAAGCAAAATCGGTAGATGACAAATTGATATTTTTCTGGTCTTTATCTGCAAAAAGGCCTGATATCTCACGTGAACTTTCACATGAAATGACAATCCCAAATTTTTGGGAAAAAATAAAACAAACATTAAACAAGAGGCCCATGGGCCACAGCTCACTGACCTGAGTGAAACAACCACAGCAGATATCGAGGGTTGAGTCAGATGGTTGTTTTTCCCCAAACCTAATCTCCTCACCATGAAGGCGTTATGAAGATTACAACATTTCTTTCTGTAAACATTGAAAATTTAGGTGCCACTGCTCGTATGAGCAATGGCACCTAAATTTGCATTGTTTACAAAGGGGTCCAAGTTGCCTCTAAACAAGGGTTTCAAAAATATGTTTGAGTTACTATAGTCTTGCGCTCAACCCTCGATATGCAGATGTTATGCAATATTTTTCCAATCCTGTCATAGCAACTAATGAAAGGATCATCATCTGAGCAGTTCTTGGTTTTGAAGAAGAATGTTTTTTATTATTATTTTTTTCCTTATATGGGCATGACAGTCAATGGAGCATGACCATTTGAACAAACTCCAGACAATCTCGTTTCAACAGTAGGATCGACTAGAAATTTGGTGGAAATTCGCCAAGTGGTTTCTGAAGAATTGTTTAATAATATCATGATTTTAAACATGTATATAGCACAGGGACAGGGGAAGATAACTATCGCAGAATAAAATTTTGATTCTAACTTAAAGCTTTTGCCACTTCAATTATATATTTTATGTTTTAGACACTTCAGCTATTTTAGTCTTTGTGTTTTTCATTTAAAAATTCTTTTTTCTAAAATTTAATGTTGTCATGGCAACCATACAAAATGGCCACTGGTCATAAAACACATAAACTGCACAGACAATCATCAGATATTCATAACTGCTGAATATGGGACGAGTTGCATAAGGCGAGCGTTACAGAGCGCTTTGTGGCGCTTCGCAATGCAACGGTAAGTTACCAAAAAGCGCTTGGTAGCGCTTTGTAACTATGTTTGGAGCTGACTCGCTATCTGAAACAGACTGTTGCATAGCAACGAGACAAAACAAAATGGCGGCGCCCGATGTAGTCAGTGTCCGTTTTAAGAGATGAAATGTTTCTTATTTATTTTATTGTCCTTAGACGGCGTGCATTGTGCAGAAATGACCATAGAACACAAAACCAATCGTTGAAGCAAGTTTTTTTACGAGAAATTCCTAGTTTGAAAATCGTGTCATTTTGGCAGACATTTTAAAAAGCGCTCCAAACAAACAAACCGTTGCATAGCACGGAAAAATCGCTACAGAGCGCTACATGAAAGCGCTTTCCTTATGCAACTTACCCCTGGTTCACATCACTTCACTGGTTATGGAGAAAATGCATATTATTGAAATACTTTTCCATTAAAAGTCTATCGGAGCTTTCTGTTGCCATGGCAACAAAACCAAGAGGCTGATCATCATAATTTAGCTATTTTGAATAACCCTTCCAAAAGCAACATTTTGTACCAAATTAGAGTCATAACACATAAACTGGGTATACAATCATCAGATCATCATAACTGCTAAATATGGTTCACATCACTTCTCCGGTTATGGATTTGTGAAAAAGAAGGAATTACTCAGCATATTCAGATATATACAAGAATGTTTTGGCTTTGAATGATCCGTATTATCACCAAGAAATTTCTGTGGAGAAGAGGAATCTTAATTGTTTTCTATAAATTTTAATTACAGTTGACTCTCGTTATCTCGAATTCCAAGGGACTCTGAAACACTTCGAGATATCCGTACCTCGATATATCAGAGTTGCGGAAGTGAGGCAAACAATAAATTGAACAACCACATTTAATAAATAAATATGTAATTTGACTCCTGATATATATAAAATAATGTGGAAAAGAGGAGAAATTGCTCCTTAGGAGCAATTTCTCCTCTTATCGACAGTATTTTGTTACCTGTTCTTAGATTTCCATGTTAAAGCAGGGACCAGAATTTCACTTCGATATTAGCGGTTATTCGAGATACGTGAGTTTGAGATAACGAGGGTCGATTGTATTTTAATTTCTTAACTCCTATGTCCATCTTTAGCTCTCACTCACAAATTCAATGTTACTATTCCTTTATTTCAGTTTCAAACAATTTCAACTTTCAGTCTAAATTTAAATAATGTTTTGAAAAGTATATACTTTCTAAAATATATAAATTACTAAATATCAAACAAGATTTTGCTGAAAATTTCTAAACTCTCTTTCCCTAAATTCAAAATTCTTCCTTCTATTTTTTTTTTTTTTTTTTTTTTTTTTTTTGAAAAATCAATTAAAACTCATGTGCCAATTTAATGACTGGGTGACAGTATGCTGGCTGGAAAAAAAAAATCAGCTGACAACATTTTGAAATATTTTCATATTTTCCAAGAAAATAGGATTTGATATTTCATTGCTCTCCACAGGAGACAATTTGCATAAAATTTCAAATCCCTTTTTTTTTTCTGGGAAAATGAGAAAAATACTATTGATTGTCCAGTAAGTGTTAAATATTTCTATAAGGTATGTTTTCAACTGCCATGCTGCAAATCTACAAATTACGGAAGACTTAATCACACTAAATATAATTACAGCAGAAAGTAATGACTTAATGTCTGTCTAACATGCAAGATTTCTTTTTTCTTTTTTTTTTCATAAAAAAAAAAAAAAAAAATCAATTACATAGCTCTAGATAAGAGGGCATCCAGAGGAATATTTTTCTTAATTCCCCACAAAAAAAAATATATATATATATTTTTTGTAGCTACCCATTAGAAGTGTCTTGGTAAGGAGCTTTTAATGAGTGCCTGTAACATATTTTTTCTTGGAGAAATAAGAATAAGGTATCAACAATGTTATAGTTTAACCCAGTTAAGCCTAGCGTCCCATAAAAGGGACACTGGCAAACAGTGTAGACCCAGATCAGGTGCCACAGAATGCAGTCTCTGATCAGGGTCTACTCTGTTTGCATTAAGTTCAGAAATTTCTACAAAACGTGACAAATATAAAAACTAACCAGGCACACCCTACTGGTAATGGACAGGTCCAAAGAGTTATGGTAGAAGAGTCCACTCAGCATAAATAGGTTAACCCTTTCAGCCCAGCAGACCAAAACCAGGCCATTCTGTTTTTTTTTTTTTATTTTAAGATGAAACCCCTATTTGTATCAGTTGACATGTCCAAATTCAAGGATGGAAGTGTCCACTTCAGAAACTAAGGCATGAAAGAGTTAAAAAGCACATTATCTAGGACTATACATTTTTCAAGAAATAGAAAAAAAATCTTCAGCATCTGTAAGTTTATCAGTGATTCCTTTACATCTGGTTTGCACCACAGGAACCTATAAAGCTAACCACAACTGCACCAAATGACATTTTGATTTTTTTTTTTTTTTTTTTTTGTATTTTTCAGAAAAAATAAGAGATAAAACTTGACATTTTATGTGAATCGTCTGCCTAGCAGATGATTCAGATGAAATATCAAGACATGTTTTCTCTGAAAAGTGAAAAAAAATCAAAATTGTCTGCTGCAGTTGTGAATGGCACTTTAAAAGTTAATGAAGAACTTTAAAAGTTCTTAAATGGTTCTTTATTGGTTCATGAACAGTTAGAACAGTTCATGAATCTTCAAGTAAGGATTATGTTCTAAGACTGTTCTTTTATTTCAAGAATGTTCTGAAGGTATTGAAACGGTTCAAAACCTGTTCAAAAACCTTTTATCCCCTAAAGTGCTAATCACTACAGCAGCAGATGACACTTTGATTATTATTATTATTTTTATTTTACTTCTACTTATTATTTCTATTTTTTTTATTTTTTAGAGAAAATAAGGCTTAACATTTCCAAAGGTACTTAAATTGCTCTAAACTTGTACAAAAAAACTTTTAACCTTTAAAGTACTAATCACAACTGCAGTAGACAATGTTCTTTTTTTTTGTTGTTGTTTTTGTAGTTTTCAGAGAAACTAAGGCTATTCAATAGGTAGTCAAATGAACTTGTGTAAATTTTAGGAAAAGTAAGATAAGGAATTAGGATGCCCTAATATGTAGAGAAAATACAGTACTGCAATCTGCCTAAATAAGAAGTCAGTCCTTCTGTGAGTCCCATCCGTTAACACCTTCTATAACTAAGTGTCACTTCGAAGATTTTTGATTACATATATCACTGCAGCCACTTACCAGAAACTATTCATATTTGGTAGGAGGGTTCTCTTCCATTCTACATCTATGGACCCTGGGTCATGCCCCAGGGGGAGGTTAGAGGTCAAAAGCTAGGACACCTCAATACAGTAGTATATTGCAGTTTGTTTATACAAACAACTTCTTAATAATGAAGGATGGACACCAGACATATTTATCACAACAATATTTAGTGTAATAAGGTCAAGGTCATTGTGACCTAATTTTATGCTCCAATGTTTTTATCTTATATCTTGAAGACTTGTGATACTTGGATACTGATTCTGTGTGACACTACAACTGACAGCATAATAAATGTAGGTCACCCTGACCTGTATTTCATGGTCCAGCAATTTTTCCTTATATCTTGAATGTTATTTGATGTATGAATATCATTATTTGGGATTATGAATCAGTATGATCCGACAGTCGATCTAAAAGTAAATGTAGGTCACTATGAACTATATTTCATGGTCCAGTGAATTTATGATACATCTAAGACAGCTTGATGTATGACTTAGTTTGGGATTATGGGTCACTAGGACACAGCATTTTATCTCAAAATAAATGTAGGTCTTTGTGACCTATTTCATAGCCCAGTGATTTTGTCTTACATCGCCCACTATTTGATGTCTAAGTGTCATATTTACAGATAATGACACAGTGTGGCCTAAACTTTGACCTCAGTAAATATAAATCAGCATATATTTCATTAGTGATTTTGCTTAATATCTTCTATGGTTTTTAATGGATTAACATCATAGTTGGTATAATGGATCAATGTGACACATCAGAATGACCTCTCAGGTATATGTAGGTCAGGTAAGTGACCTATGTTTTATGGTCCAGCAATTTTTCCAGCAATTTTTCTTCATGTCTTGAAGACTATTTACTCCAGAAAAGTTGTACTTGGGTTGATATATCAGTGCACTTAGAGATTGGCCCTGTATATAATATCTGGGTCAGTGACCTATATTTCATACTTTTGCCTTATATCCTTGTCACTAACTTAAAAATATCTTATAATAAAGATATAGCGCCTGCTCGGAGTATTCGTGACCCTCTGGGCACTTGCTCTAGTGAATGATTCTATTGTAATTCCGAACATACATTTCAGGAGAGTTGTTAAGGAGTAGTATATGATGATAATTCTGCAATAATACGTTGTTGGTACTCAATATAAGTGCCTTTCCAAGATATTTCTAATGAGTACCCAAAACCTAATTTTTTATGGAGAAAAAAGTACCCCAGAATTATCACAAAATACTCCTTAATATGTTTTCTGCTTTTACTGAAACAAAATTCAACACATCTAGAGTTCTATACCAAATCTGGGACACTCATGGCATTCTTTATTCTTTCCGTAAAATGAAAAAACAACGCAATTAGGTCAGCAGTACAGTTTGTCGAGGATTTGACATTAAATGATCCAGTGCCAAAACTTACATTAATGATGACAAAATCAAACTTTAGCATGGTGAATTTTGATTTCAGCAGATAACACTTTTGCAGGAGACATCTTAAGACTGATAATTTATGTAATTATATATATATTTTTTTTTTTACTGTATATAGGCCCTGGCATTTAGTCTGGGGACTGATGGCCTACCATTTAAATAAAATAATAATCCCTGTTTTCTCAGAAAAAATAAGAAATGTACCACTTATTTCATCATCTGAAGAAATTGTCTTCAGCATATTTATGGTTTCCGTAGTTAACCCTTAAAATGCCAAGAAAACCTGCATCTGAAAATGTCGTCTGTTTATGTCTTCTGCTGAATATTCTTGCAAACTTTTCAAACATATTTTTGCATACAGGCAAACATGTGGACCCAGAGCAGTCTGATCTGGATCCACACTGTTTGCAAAAATGACTTTTAAAATCACAAGCAGACAACAATTGTTGGGTTAAAAACGGATTGCTACTAAATCTTTATATTTCTCCAGGCTACAATGGCAGATGTCAAACCAGTGGTATTTTTCTTATTTTCCACCAGAAGTAAGGCTTGGCATTTTATTCCAAAGGAGAAAATTTGAATAAAATATCCAGCCTTACTTTCAGTAAAAAAAAAGGAAAAATACTGAAACTGTCATTTCTGGCCTTTAAATTCAGCAGGCTAAACATTAAAAATAAATCAATATTATGCATTTGTAAAAGCAAGAGTGGGCTACGGTTTCCATCTCGCCAATAATGATTTAGATTTTGCTGTCAAAGCGCGTAGACAACAAATGAGGTTTGAAACATATGTTTAAGTCTATTTCTTCTAAATTTAGAATCCATTAGAACAAGTGCTCAATCTTAATTTTTTGGTCAAATTTATCATCTAACACATTTTACTGCATTTAACAGTAAGCTTGCCAGATCCTCAACAAGAAGCATCCTTATTGGTGTCAATGAGTACCGTATTAACTTTAAGTATTTGGACAACTTAAACCTTAAAGTTTTCACAATCTGTGGCATCTGATCAGGGTCTACATTGTTCCATACTCATCCAATAGCTGATATATCAACAGATAGTAGAATGGACTTACTTAGTATACTAAGTAGTTAAAACTTATCCAGCCTCGGCGGCTCAGTTGGATGTCGGCTCAGTTGGATACTTATCCAACTGAAGAGCAGGAGGTAGTGGGTTCAACTCCCGCCAGATCGGCAACATTCTTTCGTGGATATTGATCATAAAATATTTTCTACAGTCATTCTCTCCCTTCCACTGATTTAAAACGAGCAGTTGTCAGTTTCTGGCAAAAGAATGTACACAATACTGGTTAACTGCTTAGAGGACTAAGCCTGCCAATTAGAAGTGTGGTTTGGTAAACTGACCACACTCGACATGACCCATTTTGGTTGACTGGGCCATAAAACCTTAACACAAAACAAAAAGTTAAACCTTACCATTCTATGGGCAGATTTAGCAGATGACAAACTCGTGATATTTTTCTTATTTTTGCTAAAAAATAAGATTTGACACCTCTTGCAAATTGTCTCCTAAGGAGACAATTTGTATGATGTGTCAGATCCTATTTTCTCAGAAAAATAAGAAAAAATATTTCAAAATGTTGTCTGCAGAAATTTTTACCCAGCATGCATAGTGTTAAGGTGTCCCAATACTTAAGGTAAATATGGTTATCTATATTTGTTTTAAGTTGTAGTTTTACGGCCCATTCAACAGTTAAGGTCATGTCGAGCAGGCCAGTTAACCTATTCACACTTTTTTCCTGACAAAGAAAACCTAGATCAGCCTCACAATCATCTGCTCAAGATATTTGTTGCCCACTTAAAGAATATGTCAACAACCTGTGAAGGCCTTGCACAGATGTACAGGTTGACCAAGGCCTTGGTTGTTGGCATATGACATACAGATCCTTTCTGAAAGCATATAAAATATAAATTTCGCCAGCCACAATTTTTATGGCTCCCTGACTTCCTTGACACACTTTCTGCCAATCTTGACATAATCAAATTCATTATATTTCCCTCACTGGTGTTCTAATTTAGAAAAAATACCTTTTATGTCACACTTTATCACTTAGCATTAGAATTTTTTGTTTCTTTTTTCCGAGAAAACAGGCTTTGAGATTTCATGCAAATTGTCTCCTCTTTAGGAGACAATTTGCATGAAATCTCAAAGCCTGTTTTCTCGAAAAAAAAAAAAAATAAGAAAAATATCTTCAATTCGCCATCTGCTGAATTCGCCCAGGGAAAGGTAAGGTTTATGGTAATGACTCAGACATTGGTCCAGATGATGTGGCCTTCCAAAGATTTTTTTTTTTTTTTTTTTTCACTTTTGTAACAAAACGTACCATAATACCCAGTGGACTTTGTACAGAGTAGCATCATATATTCCAACGAGTACTCACAAGGTAATGATGAAGATGATGATTTGGTGTTTTACATCCCTTTCAACACTATCTAAGTCATATCGAAATGATGTACGGGTGATAATGAAAGGCTCTGGGCAATGAAGAGCCATACAGCCATGAATCCCGCCTCCTGCCTGGTTCGAACCCTTAACTTTTGCCGTGAATAAATTAAGATGCCACACCCACTTCTAATTTTCAGCCAATTAGATTACTTGATCCGGATTGTTGCTATAAATTTAAATACTTAATGGCAAACAATGCAGATCCAGATCAGTTGGCTTCTTCAAGCCAACTGATCTGGATCTACACTGTTTGCAAAGGCAGGGTGTATCCGGGTTCAGCAGGACTTGGGTAACCTCATCCAAAGTGGGAAGGCTTAACCATTCAGCCACAAGGACGCTTTTACACACAAGGTAAGTTCTGGAGCAAAAATAAATATCCTAAATTATTGCTAAACTTATTTTGGAACCTTATCTGGAGTTATGTAACACTGACATAACATATGCCATCATTTTCAAAATCTATTATCAAAATAATTATTGAATTTTTCAGGGCTCTGTGGACAAAGGGCCTGCTTCTTATTTGAGCCAGCGCATGACAAAATCTACATTAATACTTGTGTGACCAGGGAAGACTCAGATCAGCCTCACATTCACAGTCTGATCACAGTCTTTGCTGAATGGATGTGCCTTCTAAAACCTCCAGGCTATATAAAGAGGGATAAATGAGAATCATTGCCATACTGATCTGAGTCTTTGCTGGTCACACAGGTCTCACTGTAGGTTTTGTCATGCGCTTTCTGTATGAAAGCCGAGCTCTGACCTCATTAGAATTGTTTTATTACCACATTTACCCAAGTTTTCAGACAAGCAGGCCTCCACAAACAGCATAGACCTAGATTTGGTTGGTTGGGTTGGAGTTTAATGGCCTAGTCAACACTATTAAGATCATTGTTAAGCTGGTTAGTTTACCTAACCACACTTTTTCCTGGGCAGGCTTTGTCCTCTAAGCAGTTAACCAGTACTGGAGCATATTCTTTCACCAGAAACTGACAACTGCCCTTCTTAAGTAAGAGGAAGATAGAGAATGACCACAGAAAATATTTCATAGTCAATCTCCATGAAAGACGTTGCCAGACACTGCTTGGACCGAATCTGTGACCTCCTGATCACTAGTCGGACACGCAGCCTGCTGATTCACCACGGACAGCTGAGTAGACCCAGATCAGATGAAACAGAATGTAGTGTCTGATCAGGGCCAACATAGTTTTCATGGGGAGATCAAGAATAAGATAGAGTACACAAGCTGTAATTTGAAGACTAGAAAATTGCTCAACTGAGTGCTTATAAGGGTATGTGTGGTAATTAGGTTGAATATGGTACGTGTATGTTGTCAAACTCATTGGAATATCTCACTCAAGCCATTTCTGTGAGTAACCACAATGTATGTTTTCAAGCAGAAATAAACAATATCAATATTTTTGGCTGAAAAAAGTGTCTTATCTAAAGGTATGCATAACTACCTTACTTCCAAGGTATAGGGATAGATAGGCAGGGGTTTTACGGCCCAGTCAACCCAATGGGGTCATGTCCAGTGCGGCCAGTTTACCTAACCACACTTTTACTGGGCAGGCTTAGTCCTCAAGAGGTTAACCAGTACTGTGCACATTCTTTCGGCAGGCCTGTACAAACAGTGTAGACCCAGATTAGATGCTGCAGAGTATGATCTACACTGTTTGCCACTCATCTGGCAATAATTTAGACATATCAAATGGACCCTTTCAAATTTCAAGTATGCTAAGTAGTCACAATATTTAGGATTTGAGTTGGAGTTTTATGGCACAGTTCACCTCGCCAGTCAGGTAACCTATTCACTTTTCCTGGGCAGATTTAGTCCAAAGGGTTAACAAGTTCTTATCATAGCTTCAGATTATGCACTTTTTTCAATGGAAAAGTACTTTTTATATCTCCACGTAAAAGTATGTTGTGGTGCTCCTTATGATACGCACAACATGTTTTCATGGAGAAATAAGAAAATACTAATTGGATACCCCATTTTATCTGGAGCTATGACTTGTGCCCATACTTTTGCCAGTAACCGACAACTGCCCTACTTTAATCAGCAGAAGGGGGAGTTAACCTTTGTCCTGCTACCGGGATATGCCCTGCCTTTGCAAACAATGTAGATCCAGGTCAGTTGGCTTCGAAGAAGCCAACTGATCTGGATCTACACTGTTTGGCATCAAGTATGTCAATTGGTACCAACAACCTGAATCAAGTATTCTGGTTAGCTGAAAATTAGAAATGGGAGTGGCATCTTTATTCAGCATGACAAGGGTTAATGACTGTGGAAATATTTTCATGATCAATCTCCAAGAAAGTTATACTGTATGTGGTCAAGCAAGAGATCAAACTTGCAGCCCCAGACTGGCTCCTGTCTCTAGTGACAAAATATTTTTTCTTATAATCTGTTTAATAATCAACTAAAATAAAACCAAAGTAATATCATGACTATAAAGGCTGGTCACTAGAGACTCTAGTGACCTGCCTTAATAGTCATGATAGTTTTTTTTTTCATTATTTTATTTTAGTGGATTATCAAACAGAATTATGAGAAAAATATTTAGTCACTGGAGACTGGAGCCAGTCTATTGCAGCCCCTACAAATCAGATGCATTACCAACTATGCTATACAGCCTGGCTTGGTTATCTTTAATAAACTGGACAACTGATCTTACCGAAATAAACAGCTGATTTTAACATACCGTAGCTCTTGATAAGGCGCTTTTTTCAACCAAAAAGTATCTATACTTTTCTTTTTCGTGACTAAAACATATGTTGTGGGTACTCATTAGAAGTGCCTCACTGAGGTGCTTCAAATGAGTAGCCACAACATATGGTTTCATCAAGAAATAAGGAAATGACTTGCCTGATGCCGAGTCTTATCTAGACCTATGGCTGAAGATCATGTTTTCCCAGACAGAATTAACTAATCCAGTGCAAGACAACCATCCTGATATTAAAGAACAATTTGCATCTTCTTTGGAACTTAAGTGCAAAATAATTCATCTTGGGAGACAAGCATTTTGTCTGCATCTTGCACGAAAATTCCTCTTCAATATCTCATAAATAAGGGGAATTATAAACCATAAGGTTTCCCTCTCCTAAAAAAACACATGGTCTGAAGAAGTCTCACATCTCAAGGTACTTAACCTTTGCCATGCTGAATAAATTAAGATGCTGTGCCTACTTATTACTTTCAGCCAATCAGATTACTTGATCCAGGTTGTTGATACAAATTCAAATACTAAACTTTTCTTTAGAAGCCAACTGATCTGGATATACACTGTTTTCTTCAGTAGTCCAACTGATCTGAACCTACACTGTTGGCAAAGACAATCCGGGGTCAGCAAGACCTGGGTTAAGATGACCTGCTCAATGAAATAAAAGCATCTCAGACACTGCATAATACCCCACCACTGGGCAGTTAACATAACATGGAGTGCAGATGGATATGTCTGCTGGTCAATATCAATTGAAGAAATTTCATCCAAATCCATCAATTCTTTCTCAAATTATTAACTGGAAACCATTTTTTGTCAGTAACAAAGGGCAGTGACTCTGTTGAAAACTGACGGAAAATGCTGGGTAATAATCCGAAGCAATATCATTTGACATATAAAATGCACTGATTTGGTCTCATGAAATTGTTCTGGTATTTTCTCTTATTTCTCCATAAAAACATACATTGTGGTTACTCACTGCAATCAAACATGGTTACTCACTGGAACTATCCCAGCCAGACATGCAGACGGTAAGTAAAATAGAGAAGTTCAAATTAGATGTTCAAATTTTAGGACAAGTATTCTAAGGAGTTAACCCTTGTCATGCTGAATAAATTAAGATGCCATGCCCACTTCTAATTTTAAGCCAATCAGATTACTTGATCCAGGTTGTTGATATACATTCATATAGTGAATGACAAACAATGCAGATCTAGATAGTAAGCCAACTGATCTGGATCTACACTGTTTGAAAAAGCAGGGTACATCAGGGTTCAGCAGGACAAGGGTTAAGATGCCTGAAAACTAATGCTTCAAGTCCATTTTGGATTTGCCTTGGGCTTCTTATAAACAAAGAAAAATCTATGAATAACAGGACAAAGCAATACAATGTATCAAGTTTCTTCTATTGTGTAGGTAATAAAAAGTTAGCTACAACAGGAAATCTTACAGACAAACAGTCCAATAATAAATAACTGTCATTTGCATCAAAGTTTCTGGTGGTTAACCTGTGAGTATTGTGCACATTCTTTCCACAGAAACTGACAACTGACCTTCTTGAATCAGCAGGAAGGTGAGAATAACCGTAGAAAATATTTCATTATCAAATCTCCATGAAAGATGTTGCCAACCCAGGGGGGTGGGGGGGGGTCAGAAAAAAGCTTCAAGTTAACTCTATGTTCAAACCACTTAAAGTGCTGCCAGTCACAACTACTCCAGACAACAATTTTATTTTTTTATTTTTATTTTTTCATAGAAAAAAAAGTCTTGACATTTCAAGTGAATCATCTGCTTGGCAAACAATTCACAAGACTTACTTTCTATGAATAAAGAAAAAATTTAGAATGCCCTCTACTACAAATTTTTCTTGGCACAAAGCCAATGTGACATGAACCTGAACTGTTTCAGAATGGTCTGTCTGCTGATTAGGACTGGCGTAAATGAGTCGTTGCAGACTTCATTGACAAAATAACCGGCATGAAGCCAGCAAATAGTACCTGTGGCTACCAGAAAATTGTGAAAACCGAGACCAGCCTGCACATCCTCTCAGTCTGGTACCATGTATATGGTTCAAGTTCCAGGTATGGTACAGACAAACAAGGAAGACCTAGCTCAGACGGTGCATAAAGGACAGGCTTGTCAAGGTCATCACTGTTTACATACATCATTATGTACTTCTTAACTGTGCCTGGTCCGAAAACAAACTGTAGTGGGAGGATAGCAGACTTTTTCAAGTAATTTATGGATCTCCTTGATAGCTAAAAAGGTAAATCTCCACATCAGGAAATAGAAGTTTGCATAATTTGAGGTGCGTCAGTCAAAAATCAACATTTATCCCGTAGGCTAACGGCCATTAATCCAGACCAATAAGCACGTCTTTGCAGACACATTAGGACATTCTGCTATTCAATTAAGTCCTATAAACGGTCCAGAAAACATGCAGACAAACAGAGGCAACCCTGGCTGCAATGCATAAAATGGCAAGTTAGTCTGTGTCATTACTGGCTGAAATGCCAATCTGCCAATTTTTATCTGAAGAAATTTCCTCTTGTCTCAGAATACACACAAACGAGTCCGATCATGGAAAACAACAAGTTAAAAACAAAAAACAAAACAACAACACTTTATCATACTCAAACAGCAAAAACCCTGACCAGACTGCACATCTATGCTCTTTGCATTTACCATACAGAAATTTTGTAGATAATAATTAAACACACGATGAACAACACAAGTCGTGGCCAAGATTGCATGGAAATGATCTTCAAACTGGTCGGAATCATTCCCTTTTCACCAATTGAAAAATATTGGTTGTTTGACAGGGGACCTCTAATTGCTTTGATTATTGCCATCGATTTGCTCCAGATAAGGCACTTTTTTTTATTCAAGTGATAAGTATTGATATTTACTTATTTCTCCATGAAAACATACGTTGTGGGTACTCATTAGAAGCGCCTCACCGAGGCGCTTCTAATGAGTACCCACAACCCATGTTTTCGTGGAGAAATAAGAAAAATAACCTGATACTCCTCTTATCTAGAACCATGCATCAATTTGCATGTGAGACAAAACAAAAACACCAGCTTCAAAAATCAAAGCTATGGCTAGACTCCCCAGAGGGTACACCAAGGAAAGTAATTTTTCTTGACTAATTGTGACGCACTGTAAGGAAACTGACAGCCCTGTAAATGTACATTGTAAAGACCTGGACCAACCTGCATGGAAGTGATGGTAATACCTACTGTAGGTTTAGTGCTAGGCTGCTGTTCTATAGGTTGTGGGTTCGAAGCTCACTCAGGGTTTCCTTATGCAGAGCCCTAGCACACGATCCACATACAATACCAGGCCTTATTTTCTCAGAAAAATAATTATAATAAATTAAAATGTCTTCCGCTACAATTTCGTTTAGCGCTTTACCACTCTCTGGGCAAATTTAGCAGAGAACAAGATCATATTTTTCTTAGTTTTCCCAGAAAACAGGATTTGATGTTTCATACAAATTGTCTCCATTTGCATGAAATGACAAAACCTGTTTTTCCGAGAAAAATAAGAAAAGTATTCCAAAATATCATCTGCTGAAAATTTTACCCTGAGTGATAAGCATTAAGCCATTGTGTAGTGTGAACAAAAGAAACTGTTTCTACAAATAACTGTATAATGTGTGTGTTTTTTTTTTTCTTCCAAATGACTGTAATTTTTTGCTGAAGAGGTTAGGTTTCCATATAGGTATTTTATTGATCTCCAGCTGAAGAGTACTCAGCAAGGGAGATAAAACAAGTGAAACTAACATCCTCTGTAGTGTAATGGTTAGCATGTCTACTTAGTAAGTAAAAGGTTCACTCCCCATGGCAAGAATATATTTTTTCTCAGGTTCACTCCCCATGGCAAGAATATATTTTTTCTCAAAGTTTTTCTTTTCTTTTTTTTTTTTTTTTTATCCCATTCCAAAGTCTGAGTCAAAACCTGGACCAAATCATGCTTTACCATTTGCTTATGTACAAGAAACATCAGGGCCCAGTTGTTCAAAGCTAACGACATCATTAGTTAACGATTCGTTAAAATTTAAATCAAGTGATACGCAAATATGCTGAAATTTTTTGCTGAAAAAATGTGAGTAGCTTTTGCAGTGCAAAAGCTACTCACATTTTTTCAGCAAAAAATATCAGAATATTGTGTATTGACTCTGCTAAAACAGTTAATGAAATGACCCTTAACGAGCTCGTTAAGCTAACGAATCTTTCAACAACTGGGCCCAGAGCCCTTTTAGAAAAAAAAAACAGGGTCTATTACTACCAGCAGCTGTCATTTTCAACCTACTGTAGTCTGGAGACCCCTAAAAGGGTAACTGGCAAACAGTGCTGACCCAAATCAGCCGAATGTGGCATCTTCACTGTTTACAAATAGTTCAACCATTTTTCTCTAGGAATATCTAAATCACATAGCCTGACATACCAAAAATCGAAATTAAATCTTCGAATATATAGTGTGGGAAAGAATTCATTCAGTCTACAATGGGTTAAAGACACGTCTTTTTTCATATATGAGCACACGACAAAATCTAAAAGAAGACGTGTGACCAGCAGACTCAGATAAGCCTGCATATCCACCCACTATGGCAATTGTCATTTACCTCTCTTTGGATAGCCTCCTGATTATAGAAGATTTTTGCAATCAGTCTTCGATCAGACTGTGCAGATGTTTTAGATATTGCTGTGTTTATTCCTTCCATCATTTTGAGATTAGTCCCGATGCTCATCCTTTTCTGGTGGATACCCAAGAACTGTCAAGCCCTGATTTCTTTTTACAATAATAAGGGCTGTAGCAGGACAGCATAGCTCACCTAATTCGCACTTTGCCTCTAAAACTTCAAAGTGTTACCTTGATCTCAAGGCCACTGATGTGGGTTGGTACAGCATCAAACTGCAGACCCGTATCTAACTATGAACTAGTTACATCTAACATTACGTTTAGGAAATACAGCTTCTTGAAAAACTAACCAAAACCTCCAATGTAAAGTTTTGAAGGCTATGACCTTGACCTCAAGGACAGTGAGGGGGTGGGGATGGTGCAGCATTAAATTCTAGTGTAGTATCTAATACCAGGCAAAGTATCAATAAGACCATGCTCAAACCAGAAGATATAAACTTCTAAAAACTTTAACAAAAACTTTAACATAATTCTTTTTTTCAAAGTCCATGACCTTGACCTGAAGGTCACTCATGTAGATCTGGATGGTACAGCTTAAAACTTCAGCCCAGTCCCTAACATGATCTACTTCCATCCAGAGGTTCAGGAGATGCAGCCTTTTAAAAACTTAAACCAACAAGAGCTATCCCAGGACAGTGTAGCTCGCCTGAATGGCACTTGCCTCTAAAACTAAACTTTTTTTCTAAGTCTGTGAGCTTGACTTCAAGGTCATTTATGTGGGTCAGAATGGTGTAGCATAAACTTCAGACCAGAATCTAACACCAGGGCAAGTATGAACTACTCCATCCAGAGGTTCAGGAGATATAGTCTTTTAAAAACTTTAACCGAAGCCGATGCCAATGCCTACAACATTGTGACTGCTATAACTACCTATACTTTTGTGCAGGTGAGCTTAACCCTTAAAGCGCTAATCACCACTGCAGCAGACGACAGTTGTTTTTTTTTTTATTTTTCAGAGGAAACAAGTCTTGACATTTCATGTGAATCATCTGCTTGGCAGATGATTCACATGAAATGTCGAGACTTGTTTTCTCTGAAAAATAATAAAAAAAATTTTGAATGTTGTCTGCTACAAATTTTGCTTGGTGCTTTAAGGGTTAAAATTGTAAAATGGCAAAGTAACAGATTTTTCATTTTTGTCTACAGAATATTTTTGCTTAAGGAGCAGTTTGATCTGCATCAACACTGTTTGCTCAGGCATGTTTTTCCAAATGTTTAACGTAAATATGGTAGAAAGGTCACCGGTTCACTTGAACATGACTGGCCGATAAGTACTAGGGTCTCAACATAATGTCTCCGTTAGCAACATCGCTGTTTTCATCAAGACAATCTACTTTCTCCCCAGATACTGACTGTAATTATCCTATATAATCATACGCCTAAACTCCTTTACCTTATCACCCCCATACTTCTATAATTTGAACGTCCGAATGGCTAGCTGGAGATGTATCTAAAGAAAGTGGCGGTTGAGTGGCAAACAGTGTAGACCCTGATCAGATGCCGCATGTTGCGGCATCTGATCTGCGTCTACACTGCTTGCTCTGGCCTGTCCATCTGAATATTTAGCATAATACGGTACTTCTCTCCAAGATAACTCAAAATCAAATTACGATAAAAATACCCTATAAAAGCGCCATTTTATCATGTTTATTTAATGCTTAGCATGCTAATAAAAAATTTGGCAGACAACATTTTAAAATATTCATTATTTTCCTAAAACATAATCTGTAATGCAGCCCTTCTTTCTCGGGTAAATAAAATTATCTGAAACATGAAATGCTGATTTGTTTTATCCAACGTGGTAAGAAGTGTTAATCTAATAAGGAGAATGCTGTCTATTAGTGTAAAAATGTAGGCAGTACAATCAGATCACAAAAAAATTCTATGATGGAATAAGTGCTGGCGATCTAGAGTCCACTTAAGTCAAAGCAAGGCAGCTGTACTAATCTGGTGCATTTATTTGTGTGGGTTTTATTTTTATTATTATTTTATATATTTTTTTTCCTGTTTCATGATCATGACAGAATTTTGAGCTGTCTTAATAGCAGAATTTATCTGTATTACGAGTCTTCAAATTGTCAGAAATTGTCAGAAATTACTGAAGTGCATCTATTGAGTGCTTATCGAACATGTTTGAAATGCACTATTTCAGTACAGTTAACCCTTTAAACAGATGACACATTTTTTTTTTTATTGTGAAAATATGTCCTGAGATTTCATGTGAATTGTCTAAATGATTTGGATGATTCACATGTAATTTCAGTCTAATTTTCTCTGAACAATTACAATATCAATTTTGGAATGCCATATGCTACAAATCTGTTTAGATCTTTAAGGTTCAAATATTATATTAAGCAGACTATCTAGAAGATACTGCACTCTATCCTAAACACAACTATAATCAAAATGCCGAGCATAATTCTTTTATGTGATGTAAATGAAAAACTGACCAGTCAGTGAACTATGAAATATAGCTCATGGTCAAATAATTCACTGTGGCTCAAACAGCAACACCTAAAGGTGGAGACTTGGTGGATTTCCCACCATTTTATAAAAGGGAGAACTTTTGTAACTTCCCGTTTGCTCTCCTGCATACTGATTTCCTTCTGAAAAGGGATCTACTTTAAAAGGAAAGAATTTCCTTTTAAAGATGATCAGATCCCTTTTAACCCTTGTCATGCTGAAAAAATTAAGATGCCATGCCCACTTCTAATTTCCAGCCAATCAGATTACTTGATCCAGGTTTTTGATAGAAATTCACATATTTAATAACAGTGCAGATCCGGATCAGTTGGCTTCTACACTGTTTGTTAAGACAGGGCATGTCATGTTCAGCAAGAGAAGGGTTAAAATATGACGTTTTAAAATATTTTTCTTCCTTTTTCCTAGAATACAGGTTTTGATATTTCAATTTGCATGAAATATCAATGCCTATTTTCTGGGAAAAATAAGAAAAATATCATTAGTTTATTATCTGCTGAATAAGCCCAGAGAGCGTTAAAGGTTAAAATGAGTAATCAATGTTTTTATCTGTGAAGTAACCACACTGAATTTTACTCTCTTACAAGCACATTGTGGGGAAATAAAAATGGATGCAAATAATCAGACATGAGTTTTATATGATCTGTTGAGACAAATGAAATGATTCTAGTTAGCCGAGAAATGAGCCATCAGGGTTACAGCCATTGAAATTCACGGTATAAACTGTAGCATATATTGATGTACAGCAATGGCCTTGAAACAATTTTGACAGAATTCTCTCCCTTGAAAGTGAATCAGTTCCCCTTAATATTATTCCTGTTATGCTTGTCTTGCCTTGTATGGAGAGCATACCTCAGGGTTTTCAGGTAATAGACAAAGTAATCAGATTTTTTTTTCCTCCATGAAAATATTGCAGCACTAGATAAGCGAAATATCTAAATAAATATTTTTCTGATTTCTCCATGACATGTTGTGGGTACTCATTAGAAATGCCTCAGTGAGGCATTCCTAATGAGTACCCATAACATATTTTTGTCGAGAAAAAAAGAAAAATATCAATGTGATTAAAAAAAAAAAATGTTTTTTCTAAAGTTGTATATTTGTTCTACAATATCAACAAACAGATATTATTTTTTTCATTTACCTTAAAGCACTAGGGAAAAATGTGGCAGACAACATTCTAATTATTTTATTATTTTTCATAAAAAAAATAAGACTTGTCATTTCATTTGAACTGTCTGCTAGGCAGACAATTCACAAGAAATGCCAAGCCATAGTTTCTCTGAAAAATACAAACAAGCAAAAACAAGAGCTGTCGTAGGACAGCGTAGCTCGCCTGCTGGGTACATTTTATATTGTAACATTTTTATCATTAAGCCATATAATATAGGTCAAACTGACCTAGATGTATTTGTATGTAAATCATTTTGTCACATAGATATAATAATCCAGGTATGACAATTCTCCATGAAATAGTCATACAAATAAAAGCCAAAATCACTGAAGCATGAAATATAGATCACAATGACCTAGATATAGTAAGTGGTCATTCATTGGGTCACATGGAACTAATATCCCAAGTGTGACATTTATCCAAAAATAGTATTCAAGATATAAGGCAAAATCACTGAACCATGAAATATAGGTCACACCAACAGAGATATATTTTGACGTCAATAATCGGGTCACAAGGAACTAATATCCCAGGTGTGACATTTATCCAACAAACAGTATTCAAGATATAAGGCAAAATCACTGAACCATGAAATATAGGTCACAATGACCTAGATATAGTAAGTGGTCATTCATTGGGTCACATGGAAGTAATATCCCAGGTGTGACATTTATCCAACAAATAGTATTCAAGATATAAGGCAAAATCACTGAACCATGAAATATAGGTCACACCAACAGAGATATATTTTGACGTCAATAATCGGGTCACAAGGAACTAATATCCCAGGTGTGACATTTATCCAACAAATAGTATTCAAGATATAGGGCAAAATCACTGAACCATGAAATATAGGTCACAATGACCTAGCTATAGTAAGTGGTCATTCATTGGCTCACATGGAAGTAATATCCCAGGTGTGACATTTATCCAACAAATAGTATTCAAGATATAAGGCAAAATCACCGGACCATGAAATCTAGGTGACCTGGACCATAAAATGTAGGTCACCATGACCTTCACTCTCTTACACTTAAACCAATGTCACATAGTTAGCTGATGTATAACCAGTTGTGTCTATAACCTGTAGGCATATAAGATTTTACAAATGTGTCCTAGATTTTGACCCCTAGCCCCACTCCAAGGCCCACCCTGAGGTATGAACCCAGGGGTATGTTCTTTTGGAATCTCAGAAGACTCCTCCAGGTACCCAAATTCTAAATATGAATGCTCTATGAGGAGTGAAAGTCAAGATATAAGAATTTGAAAAACTTTAACAGTATTACACAGGTGTCCTAGATTCTGACCCCTAGCCCCACCCAGGGGCATGAACCCAGGGGTTTATTCTCTTGGAATCTCGGAAGACCCTCCAAGGTACCTAAGTTCCAAATTTGATGCCTCTGTGAGGAGTGACTGTTGAGATATAAGCATTTGAAAAACTTTAACACAGTGTGACGGGAACGGGAACGGGAACGCAAACGCAAACGACCGGGGTGACTACAATAGCTCTCCTTGTACTTCGTACAGGTGAGCTAAAAATCAGAATGTCATCTGCTGCCGTTGTGATTAGCACATTAAGGGTTAGGAAATATTTAAGTCACAAGAAAAAGGAAATCTAAGAGTATCTTGGGACAGAAGGGGCCTAGATTATCCTGCATGTCTGCACAATCTGCCCAGGACCTTCAGCTTCAGGCCATAAGCCAATGGGTAGTCCTGGGCCCAGTTTTTCAAAGCTAACGACGTCGTTAGTTAACGATTCGTTAAATTTTACATCGAGTGATACGCAAATATGCTGAAATTTTTTGCTGAAAAAATGTGAGTAGCTTTTGCAGTGCAAAAGCTACTCACATTTTTTCAGCAAAAAATATCAGAATATTGTGTATTGAATCCGCTAAAACAGTTAACGAAATGACCCTTAACGAGCTCGTTAAGCTAACGACGCTTTGAACAACTGGGCCCAGGCATACAGTTTGGTTTCTGCTTAACGCTTAGCATGCTGGGTAAAAATTTCAGCAGATGGCATTTTTAAACATTTTTTTTACTTTCCAAGAAAATAGGTTGCCATTTCATGCAAAATATCTCTCTAGGAGACAATTTGCAGGAAATGTCAAAGCCAGTTTTCTAGGAAAGTTCAGAAAAATATTATAATTTGTCATCTGATGAATAAGCCAGAGAGTGGTAAAGATTATAATGATTTATCAATGTTTTTGTGAAGTAGCTACAGTGAAGTTTACTATCCAACAAGAACATTCGGAGAAATAAAAACAGACGCAAATAGTCGGAAATGAGTTTTGTATGATCATAATAAAAATAGGATCCATATCAAACAGTTTTTATGAATCCAATATTTTGTATACAGAATTGATTACTGTTTTACATGCTGGTTATTTTCTCAGCCAGCTGGAAAACAATATAGCTATATTTGCTGATAATCTGTCATAGAATTGATGTGTGCCATAATGCACAAAAAGGAGGGGGGACCTTGATCTTTAGCACTCTATTGCCAAGATAGCAGAAGATGACAAATGGTGCTTTATTATTGTCTTAGTTTTATCTAGAAAACAGAGTTTGAAATGTCAAACCCTGATATCTGTTAATAGAATTAATACAGGTGCTGCTATTGAAAGGTCAAGGCAGTTAGATAACATGAAAGAGCCAATCATCACTACAGCAGATGACAGTTTACATTTATTTTTTCATTTTCTTTTTCTGCATGGCGCCTGTTTAAATATTAGTAAGTTTGAACAAATACTTATAGAGGATTAGTGTGTCTACCGCTTAATTGAACCCTTCGGCATTATATGCCATCTGGGTTTGTATTAACCTTTGTCCTGCTGAATAAATTAAGATGCCATGCCCACTTCTAATTTTCAGCCAATCAGATTACTTGATCCAGATTGTTGCTATTAATTCACATACTTCATGGTAAACAGTGCAGATCCAGATCAGTTGGCTTCTTCAGAAGCCAACTGATCTGGATCTACACTGTTTGCAAAGACAGGACATATCCGGGTTCAGCAGGACTAGGGTTAATGTGACTGGATATACCTGATAGGTGTTCTGACATTTCTGCAAAGGTAGACAACTTTTGTGACTTCCTGTATCAGTTTGCTTTACTATATGCAAAGCCCCTTCTAAATAAGGATCTACTCTAAAAAGAAATTTTCTTTCAAAGCGGGTGTACTCTAAAAGGAAAGAATTTGCTCTCAAAGGGGTCTACTCTAAAAGGAAAGAATTTGCTCCCACAGGGAGCTATGTGTTAAACAGAAACCAACCCTGCATGCCTGGGATTCCCTCTGGCTTAAAGGCTAAAGCAATTTCAAGCTTCTGAAGTTCTATTGTAAAATGATTGGTGTAAGCAGACAATGAAGTTCCTAGTTAGACTGCACAGATATACAGGATTTTCTGGTCCTTTTCTGTCCCAAGAGATCCCTAAATATTCCTTTTCTCATACATCTTGTATGACTCTTACTTCTTATCTTTTAAAGCACTAATAACAACTGCAGCAGACGACATTTGATTTTTTCTTTCTGTTTGTATTTTTAGGGAAAATAAGGCTTGGCATTTCATGTGAATTGTTTACCTAGCAGACAATTCACATGAAATGCCGTCTTATTTTCTCCGAAAAATCATAAAAAAATAATTTAGAATGTCACCTGCTATAATGTTGCTTTGTGCCTTAAGGGTTAATGAAAAAATAATTGGGGATCAATGACATTTTTCTGATGATATTATAAACACGTAAATACCTCTGTTTTTAAATCATGTTAATATTTTTTCTTATTTCTCCATAAAAACATGTTGTCGGTACTCATTAGAAGTGCCACATTGAGACACTTCTAATGAGTATCACAATATATGTTTTCATGGGGAGATAAGAAAAATATTTATCTGGATATTTCACTTATCTAGAGCTATGGTTTATTTTCATGGACAAGAGAAAATCTTATTACTTTGTCTATTATCTGAAACCCCGGAGGTACACTGTCCATATATGCTAAGACAACAAAACGGAAATAAACATATCTTTAAGGGTAATTGATACACTTTCAAGGGGGGACTACTCTATCAAAATTGCTTTTGCTTCCTTCTGAAAAGGGTTTTACTTGAAAAGAAAAAAATTTGCTCCCAAATGGGAGCAATTTTTTTTCCTTTTAGAGTAGACCCCTTTTCAGAAAGGGATTGGTGCGCAAGAAAGGAAATAGGAATCACAAAAGTTTTCTCCCTTGTGAAAATGGCTGAAAATGTATCAAGTGTCTCCAACCCCCTTAACCCTTGTCATGCTGAATAAATAATTCAAGGGGGACTACTCTATCAAAATTGCTTTTGCTTCCTTCTGAAAAGGGTTCTACTTGAAAAGAAAAAAAATTGCTCCCAAACTGGAGCAATTTTTTTTTTCCTTTTTGAGTAGACCCCTTTTCAGAAAGGGATTGGTGCGCAAGAAAGGAAATAGGAAAAGTTTTCTCCCTTGTGAAAATGGCTGAAAATGTATCAAGTGTCTCCAACCCCCTTAACCCTTGTCATGCTGAATAAATTAAGATGCCACGCCCATTTCCAATTTTCAGCCGATCAGATTACTTGATCTAGGTTGTTGATACAAATTAACATACTCAGTGGAAAACAGTGCAGATCCAGATCAGTTGGCTTCTTCAGAAGCCAACTGATCTGGATCTACACTGTTTGCAAAGGCAAGGTATATCCGGGTTCAGCAGGACCAGGGTTAATCATCCTACATATCCACATGGGCTGTGTCAGGATTTTTTTTTTTTTTTTTTTTTTTGAGGTTTTACGGCCCAGTCAACCCAATGGGGTCATGTTGAGCGCGGTCAGTTTACCTAACCACATGTTTACTGGGCAGGCGTAGTCCTTTAGGTTGTTAACCAGTATTGTGGACATTCTTTCGCCAGAAACTGACAACTGCCCTTCTTGAATCAACGGAAGGGAGAGAATGACCGTAGAAAATATTTCATTATCTGGCAGATACCTATGACCCATATTAGCCTTCACATATATGCAGACTAATCGGAAAATCCACAATACCGATTTACCCTAAGTATTCGGACACCTCAACTCCTTATCATACTTGTTCTAAAATTTAAACAAGTACAATGTTACAATGTTGTGTCTAAAAATTGCTGGATGAGTGGAAAACATTGTAGACCTTGATGAGACCCATCCCATCTAGGTCTACACTGTTTGCTCTGGCCTGTCTGTCCGAATACATAGGGTTAATAGACTATGCTTACAAAATCGAGGGTGAAGAATTTGAATAAGGAGAATCAAATATGGAATAATACATTTTATTACCGTATTCGACCTAATTACTGCACATGCTCCTATAAGCCTTTTGATTATAGTCAGTGTACTTTTATCTACTGCTTTATAAAAAAAACATATGTTATGGGGACTCATTTGAATTGCCTCGACAAGTCGAGGCAATTCAAACGAGTCCCTACAACATGTTTTTTTATAAAGAAAATCAGAAAATAATGTTGCAAAAGCATCATTTAATACGCTACTCATTAAGTCCTCTGCTGAACTTTCTTTAAAGAGTACCCTTATTAGGTTGATATTTTACTACAAGTTTGTTCAGTAATTTTGAAACATCTAAGCGCGCAGTGCGGTAATTAGGTCGAATACGGTATATACCTAGTAGTAAAGAATAGGGATTTCTCAGTTAGTTACTTTCTATAATTTACAGTGCGATGATATGATACCAGTATTCCCCATAACAAGTGAATTATTTCACAGTCTCGTAACTGTTTTCATAGACAGCTTCCTACTTTATTGCATTTCATCCTGACGTCCTCGGCTGCTAACTTTTTAGGAGACATAAAGCTGACCAAAATGAAACATGTTCCCATAACATCATGAAACTGTTGACGTTACATCATGAAGAGACGTCAACTTTCCTAATGAATGGACTGAATAACACCATTTTTGTACGTTGTTTATTGTTGTTTATTGAATAATAAACAGTGTTTGCTTGATATGAAAAATCCGGCACTTGGGAACGTGGATAATTCAATGAAAATCCGTTCTTTTGGAACTTGTTTTTTAACCAAATTACCACGCTCCATCGATGACAGATTTTTCAAATCAAACGCTGTTCATTATTCTCTATATAACAATGTTTTAAACCCTTAAAGCACCAATTAAATTTGTACCTGACAACATTCTAAATTTGTTATTATTATTTTTCGAGGAAATAAGGCTTGACATTTGCAAATTGTCAATCACCTGCTAGGCAGACAATTCATCTGAAAAGTCAAGCTTTATTTTCTCTGAAAGAGAAACAAGTACTTCAAAATGCTGTCTGCTGCAGTTGCAATATTCTTCATTTTAACCCTTCTCTTGCTGAACACATCATGCCCTATCTTTGCAAACAGTGTAGATTCAGATCAGTTGGCTTCTGATCTGAAGAAGCCAACTGGTCTGGATCTGCACTGTGTCATTAAATATGTGAATTTCTATCAAAAACCTGGATTAAGTAATCTGAATGGCTGAAAATTAGAAGTGGGCATGGCATCTTAATTTATTCAGCAAGGCAAGAGTTAAAAGTGACTCCTTTTCAGAAAGGGCTGCACTTGCATGAATGCAAACTGGGAGTTCCCCTGAAAAAACTGACAAAACATTTATCTAGTTCATCCAGTTACCTTAATATTATTTTACCATTTCTGTTAGCATTTTATTTCCAAGGAATATAATAATTAGACAAATTTGTGGTTGCAACAATATCCCCATTTATAATTTATAATAGCAATAAATGTGCAGATATTAATTTTGTTTTTTTTTCTTTTAAATATTTACTTTGATCTTTCCTACTGGAGTAAGTTTCATTTTATAATTTCCCCTTAAAGCGCCAATCACAACGACAGCAGCCACATTTTGATTTTTTTTTTTGTTTTGTTTTTCAGAGAAAATAAGGCTTCAGAATGTCATCTGCTGCAATTTTGCTTGTCCCCTTAACTTTGCATGCTTTTTTGTCATCTGTAGATTTTTTTTTTTTTTTAAATCTCTTTTTTTTTTTTAAAAAAAAAAAAAAATCTTTCAGGAATACCATCAGAGTGTCAAACAGTTTGGAGCTAGATCAGGCTCGACGTTTCGTTGGGCCTGATCTGGGTCCAAGCTATTTGCAAAGGTTATCAGCAGACGAAAAAAGTCACCTCTTGCAGGGAAAGAGTTAAAGTTTAAATTCTGATTGTTTTATGCTTTAATAACTTACTGGTTCAACAATATGTTACAGTTTAATGAGGATGAAAGCTTTCTTTCAAGAAACAATTAACATTTTGTAAACTAATCTGTTCATTTATAACGAAAATATTCCTCTATAGATAAAATGCTTTATGTAATAAAATGCACCATTCTACACCATAAAATACACAATAAATCATCATAAATGCTTTATTCTAAAATTTATGAATTATTTACTCAACAAGGATCCTGCAGAATATGTTATGTCACATCTGTCATTTGTCTATAGAAGTCAAGGTATGAAAGAGAATATAAGTGTGGATGGACCAAGGGCAGGACAGAAAACCAGAACCATATTTTCTACTGGTTTCTAAAGCAGGTGTAACAAGAGATGTCAATAAGCAGTGCTTATAAGATACCCCCACGAAGAAACCAAACTGTAGCAGACTGACAGACAATTTGAAAACCGTATACCCCCACGCAAACACAGTTTGCTGGCAGTATAAAAATAAAAGCACTAACAGCATGGGCATACTGTATTACCATACAAATACTGGGACACATTAACACCATATTTTTTTTTTTTCAAATTGTGAACAGGTCCATTTTACTACATGTTCCTGTTAAGGTGTCTAAAACCTGTTTGATGAGTGGCAAACAGTGCCACCTTTTCGTCAAAATTCAATGGCGCAAACAGTTTTTGGAACCATGAAAATTTGTTCGAGGTATAGGTAGTTGGAGCCAATGAGGGTTAATCATGGCGCCAGGTCAGGAAGCAAATGGCAGTAATTTAGGGAAACCTTTTCGATCTTATCCACAATAATGGTATGTTGAGTGTACTCATTAGAATTGCCTCAATGAGGCAATTCTAATGAGTACACACAACATATAATTTCATGATAAAGTAAGAAACTTTCCCTAAGTATTTGTTTTCTAGAGCTATTGGAAGACTTTGTAGAGACTCAGAAACAAGTTCCAATTAGTCATGGTAAATGAGCCATTGGTGTTCTAGTTATTGAGGTTTGATGGTATATTGTTTGCTCAGGGATGCCTGTCCCAATACATAGGGTATATACAGTAATAGCCCATTCCCCAGTATATACTGAAAATGCCAGTATTAAAGTAATGCTTATAGGATATCCCCTGCAAATAATATATTTCATGATTTTATGTAAGTCAGTACATGAAATTCATTGGACTTGTATGAAAGAAACAGTTTATCACAAATAAACTAATTTTTAATGTTTATCAATCATTTAAGAAAGATAAATGAATGTTTTCAAACCTTTTAATTCATCATTAAGCCACCACATTAATTTCATTTGCATGGAATGAAAGACACGGAAACCTTTTAACATCTATCAGGGGCCATAAGTATGTAAAAAAATATCGAATTAGCCCATCAGCAATACCAATGCACTCACAGTTTAAATAAAACCCATAAAACACTACAGAATATATTGTATGGAAACAAATACCAATGGACATACAATGATAGACTGATGAATGAACACACTGATATTGCTGTTAACCCACTAATGCCGAGAGAACTCTTTAACCTTAACTCATTGGTCAGGTCCATTTCCACTAGAAGGGCTGTTTGGTTACTTTTTATTATTACCATGTTTTATAAAAATTCCTGTATTTTATTTCAAACAGTGAAGACCCTGATCAGACGCCGCATTCTGCGGCATCTGATCTGGGTCTACACTGTTTGCAAATGTCCCTTTTATGGGGCGCCAGACATAAATGGGTTAATGTACTGTACATATCTCTAGATGAGATGGGGTATCCACATAAATATTTTCCTTATTTTGCATGGAAACATATGTTATGGATATTCATTAAAAGCACTTTAGCTGTTTTCGATAAGAAATAAGAAAAATATCAGTACTTTTCATTTAAAAAAAGGGGCCTTATCTGGATCTATTACACATCAAGGCCCAGTTGTTCAAAGCTAACGACGTTGTTAGTTAATGATTCGTTAAACTTTATATCAAGTGATACGCAAATATGCTGAAATTTTTTGCTGAAAAATGTGAGTAGCTTGTTAAGCTAACAACACTTTGAAACAACCGGGCCCTGTACTTACCGCCACATGCAACAGTTTTCTTATGGCTTGATTATTTCCTGATCCACAGTATGCCATTCCTATAGTGTACATCCCAGACCATCTCAGAATGGGATCTTTATCACGACAAAGACTTTCTACTAAAGCGTCAGCCTCCTCCATTCTGCCATACATTGTGAGGGCAATACCGATAGCCAGACCTCGTAAGATCTTCTCGTGCTGAGTTTCTTGGGCATACTAATAACAAACAAAGAGAGTGAGCCGTCAGAATACAGGATTCTCAATAAAATATTTTAGAGGAGGCCAGAACAAAATTTGAGGCAGCCAAAATGGCTACTACTAATAAAAGTATTTGCCAAATGTATTCGGACAGACAGGCATGAACAAACAGTGTAGACCCAGATGAGACAGCACAGAATGTGGCATCTCATCTAGGTCTACACTGTTTGCCAATCATCCAGCAATGTTTAGACATAATGATGGGTAATGAATTGTAATTGTTCAAATTTTAAAACAAGTATGGTGAGGTGAGGTGTCCGACTACTTAGGGTAAATACCGAACAGAAATGTAACAAAAAAGGATTCTAGGTGGCCAGGAAAATCTTTGATGCATTCATTTTGGACTCCAGTCACCTCTTAATGAAAACTCTGAGAATAGCAGGCACACAATGCAGTACCATATTTACCATAAATATTCAGATACCATCACTACTTACCATACTTGTCCTAAAAATTCAACAAGTCCATTTTACTATCTGTTCACGAGTCAAAAAAAGCATACAGCTGGACGAGTGGAAACAGTGTGGACCCAGATCAGATGCTGCATTCTGCAGCATCTGATCTGGGTCTACACTGTTTGTTCAGGCCTATCTATCCATATACCTAGGATAAATACAATACATTTTACAGGATGCTTTCTTTGATCATCTGACATCACTCCATCAGGGAGCATTTTCCGCAATTACATAACAATTATTGTCATAGTTAAACAGACAGTGGAAGCAAAACATAAAAGCAATAGTAAATCTTTTGCACTCTCTTGGCAAAAATCAATAGACAACAAATCGATGGCATTTTTTTCTTATTTTTTCTTTTTCACTGAAAATGGAGCTAACATTTCCTTGAGAGACACTTTGCATGAAATGTCAAGTCCAGTTCAGTTCAGTTGTCAGATTTTTAACGTAGTTGGGCAACAGAGTCACATAGGGGCTACATCAAGTCCAATTTCGGGAAAGCAAAGTAAGGAAATAATATTTTAAAATGTTTTCTACTATTTAAGTGCAGCAATTTAATTGTTAAAACTGTTTCCTATGTAGCTGGCACTAGGAATCCCAACTTTCTTTCACTATTGCTTTTTTTTTTTTTTAATATATATTAAATTTGAAAAACTGTAAATCTGTAAGGTGATGTTTTATATTAAGCAGTCAAAATGTCTCAAGGCTTATGTTAATTGCTTTATTAGTATTTTTGTTTCATTTTTTGGCTTGTTTTATACGAATATAAAGAACTTCAGTAAAGTTTATGTTGCACCGGCATACTAAAATGTGAAAAGAAGCACCAGAAGAGAGAGAGCTGTCATCCATATTTAGCTCTGATAATGAGATAAAACAATCAATGAAGAGAAACTTCGGTAAATGTCCTAAGATTTGGAACATCGAAGTTTCTGACAAAATGGCATATGCAAACAAAGTAGACCCAGATCAGATTGCTCCTTCAGGAGCAGTCTGATCAGGGTCTACACTGTTTGCCATTCCACTAAGTATTTTAAGAAACAACTGCGTTAAAAGCAAATTATAGGCCAAACAAGTTTGAAATAAAGTGTTAGAAATTTTAGGACATTTACCATAACAGTATGTTTTTACAATCTGTATACTTCATTTAGCGTGAACACTAGAGAGGACATAGTTACATGGACTAACAAATAAAAACGGATGGATTGAAACTTGCATGCCAGTCACCCATGCTAATGCAGGTGTGACTAAAATAACTGTTGCTTTATTAAGAAGAAGAAAGCAACAACAAGCTTCTTCATGCCCTACAATGTAAACCATATAAAAAAAAAGACTTTTGCAACCAGAATATATTACTTACTGCCACCATGTCTTCTATAGCCTGTGCTGACTTGGTTCCTACCATGACCAGTCCCATACCCAGACCAGCTGCTTCACCTAGTCACAAAATATATATGGATAAACATTATTACAAATAACAGGAGATAAGAAGGAGTA
Organism: Anodontia alba; assembly: GCA_964016985.1. Classification (NCBI taxonomy): domain Eukaryota; kingdom Metazoa; phylum Mollusca; class Bivalvia; order Lucinida; family Lucinidae; genus Anodontia; species Anodontia alba. Next base: position 6,108,113 of record OZ024832.1, on the reverse strand, counting down.
TTTGGTGATAATTCTGGGATAATTTTCTCAGTTTCTCCATAAAAAACATATGTTTCATGATTATAATATCTTTCTACGACAACTTGCTAAATCATGAGGTATTTTGATATACCAAAACATTTTGTTTTAATAAAAGTGGTCAATCCTTGTTGTATATTTTCTTACTTTGGATTTAGTCATGGAAAAATGGTTTCTACAATGCTGTCCCAATAAACATAGGGTTATCGCAAGCAGCAAGTAGTTGCTACCTGCCCTGAAATTAGGTAGCAAAATGCATCTACATGGCAGCAAAACATGTTGCTCCCATGTCATGGGTTAAACCTTCAAGCGCTAAGCATATTTAGCAGATAGCATTTTCAAAGTATTTTTCTTATTTCAGCAAAAATGAGGCTTGACACTGCATGGGATTTGTCTGCTTGGCAGACGAGTCACATGAGGTGTTGTCTAATTTGCACTGAAGACATTCACAACACTTAAAAGTTGATAGTGTTCGGAGCACTTTACCAGGTGGCAACTTTTTGCTACCAACAGCTTGACCAGGTACGGTAGCAAACTGAATTTTCAGGCAGCAAATTTGCTGCCTGCTACTGTTAATTTCGAACTCTGAATCCTGTATATAATTTTATCTTTTCTTTTGTTTCTTTCGTTCCTTTATTCATATATGTTGCATGCATTGTACTCTTACGCCATATGTATGGCCTGAGCTTAGCCAAATAAAGTTTAGTTCTGTTCTGTTCTGTTCTGACATAAAAAAGAAATTTATCTGTCTGGCCAAAGTTGGGTAAGGGAGACGATTCTTACCTGTTACTGCATCATCCTGGTATAAGTTAAATTTCAGTTGTTCGTAAATATCTGAAATAAAGCAAAATATCAGTAGATATGTATTAACCCCTGTCATGTTGAACAAATTTCTGCCAATCAGATTACTTGATCCAGGTTGTTGATACAAATTCACATACATAATGACAAACAGTGCAGATCCAGGTCAGTTGGCTCCTTCAGAAGCCAGTTGACTCCTCCGTGAAATCACCTGACCAGTAAATGACACCAAAACCTGACCAACCAAAATAGCTTACCAGTTAACGGTTAATGTTATTGCTTAGACAAACAATATTACCTATGTACTTTTTCATTGATAAATACAGGTACACATGCAGTTTTCATTGACAAATACAGGTATCACGATATTGTTTGTCTAAGGATTTACGCATGGGCGTGGTTATAGCCTTCTGACGGAGGAGTCAATTGATTTGGATCTACCTTGTTTGCAAAGGCAGGGCTTATCAGGGTTCAGCAGGACCATGGTTAACTCTTAACTCTTTCAACCCTGCAGACTAGAACATACACCTTCGCAAACAGTGTAGAACCAGATGAGATGGCTTATGATGAGCCATCTCATCAGGATCTACACTGTTTGCCATTGGGCTTCAAGATCTCTGGATGACGCCCCATCTGGAACAACGGATTTGTCCCAAATCATAGATAACAAGAGCTGTCGTAGGACAGCGTAGCTCGCCTGCTGGGTACATTTTATATTGTAACATTTTTATCATTAAGCCATATAATATAGGTCACACTGACCTAGATGTATTTGTATGTAAATCATTTTGTCACATAGATATAATAATCCAGGTATGACAATTCTCCATGAAATAGTAATATAAATAAAAGCCAAAATCACTGAAGCATGAAATATAGGTCACAAAGACCTAGATATAGTAAGTGGTCATTCATTGGGTCACATGGAACTAATATCCCAGGTGTGACATTTATCCAACAAATAGTATTCAAGATATAAGGCAAAATCACTGAACCATGAAATATAGGTCACACCAACAGAGATATATTTTGACGTCAATAATCGGGTCACAAGGAACTAATATCCCAGGTGTGACATTTATCCAACAAATAGTATTCAAGATATAAGGCAAAATCACTGAACCATGAAATATATGTCACAATGACCTAGATATAGTAAGTGGTCATTCATTGGGTCACATGGAAGTAATATCTCAGGTGTGACATTTATCCAACAAATAGTATTCAAGATATAAGGCAAAATCACTGGACCGTGAAATCTAGGGGACCTGGACCGTAAAATGTAGGTTACCATGACCTTCACTCTCTTACACTTAAACCGATGTCACATAGTTAGCTGATGTATGACCAGTTGTGTCTATAACCTGTAGGCATATAAGATTTTACAAATGTGTCCTAGATTTTGACTCCTAGCCCCACTCCAAGGCCCACCCTGAGGTATGAACCCAGGGGTATGTTCTTTTGGAATCTCAGAAGACTCCTCCAGGTACCCAAATTCTAAATATGAATGCTCTATGAGAAGTGAAAGTCAAGATATAAGAATTTGAAAAACTTTAACACAGTATTACAAAGGTGTCCTAGATTCTGACCCCTAGCCCTACCCAGGGGCATGAACCCAGGGGTTTATTCTCTTGGAATCTCAGAAGACCCTCCAAGGTACCTAAGTTCCAAATTTGATGCCTCTGTGAGGAGTGACTGTTGAGATATAAGCATTTGAAAAACTTTAACACAGTGTGACGGGAACGGGAACGGGAACGCAAACGCAAACGAAAACGCAAACGCGGACGACTTCGTACAGGCGAGCTAAAAAGTCTATTTCAAAAATTCACCTGCTGAAAGGGTTAAAATGTCTTAAGATTTTACTGTTAAAATGTTCAGAAGATTTACTGAATGGGGATTCCATAGGTCTACATAAGGAATGGATCCAGATAAATCTTCTTCTCTCTATAAAAACATATGGGTAAGGCAGTAAGGTAAATGTCCTTAAATTTCAACACTTTATTCCATACTTTTTTGCCTAAATTGTGCCTTACACAGTTGTTTCTTAAAATACTTAGTGGAACAGCACAGTGTAGACCCTGATCAGACTGATCAGGGTCTACACTGTTTGCATATGTCATTTTTCAGAAACTTTGGTGTATGAAATTTCAGGACATTTACCATACTCAACTGTCTTGGCGTATACTGAACTGGCCTCACTGTGAAGCTATTACAAAATTTCTAAGTCTACATCTAGCAGTTTATGTGTTTTGCTGTTGCAGAATGTCTTTCAACTGAATATTGATCAACTCATCATACATATCACCATAGCTAAAGATAAGTGGGGGTACCCGCATAAATATTTATTTCTCCACAAAAATATATGTTGTGGGTACTCGGTGAGGTACTTCTAATGAGTACCCACAATATATTTTGTGGAAAAAAAAAAGACAAGTATCAGAAATTTTTACAAAAAGTTGCCTTATCTGGAATTTAGATATCTTCATGTAATTTGAACAACACACATCATCTTATAAATAATCACTAGAAAAGTGGGGGTTGACTTTTATTGATATTTTTGTCCCCTGTGACATTATGGGCTGCTTTTTTCAACAAAAATACATATTTATCAAACTAGATATAAGAGAAAAAAAGTGGATGTAGGCATGGTAATTGCATAATCCCAAACAGTAAACCTAATTTGATCATTTCTAATTCTATTATTTCTTCCGATATGATTAATTTTATACTGCTCTGTGAATACAACTTAACTGTTGATTCTCATCTTTTATCAGTCCAGACAAATTATCTGTAATGTAGCACCTGTGAAAGGCAGAGATCTGAAGATAATTGAGCCAACACACCAAAAAACCTACCTTTAAGACTTGTGTGGTCTGTGAAGATTCAGATCAGCCTGCGCATCCGTGCAGTCTTCGCTGATCACATGTGCCTTCTAAAGCCTTCAGGCTATTCTGAGGGATAAACGCAAATCCTTGCCATACTGGGTGGATACATTTTCAGAGGAGGAAAAAAATGTTTATGTCCCCTTTTGAAAACAGTTTACAGTCCACTCTTGTTATCTCAACTTCCCTTATCTTGAATAACCACTTATCTCAAAGTGAAAATGTGGTCCCTGTTTTAACACAGAAATCTAACAACAGGTAGCAAAATATTGTGGAGTAAATTATCCTCTTTTCCTGTTTTCAACAGCATTTTCAATATATCTAACTTCACGAGTCAAATTACATATTCATTTGTTAAATCTGGTTGTTTAATTTATTTTTTTCTCAATTCTGCAAATCTGATATGTTGAGTTACGGATATCTCAAAGTATTCCAGAGAGTCCCTAGGACTTTGAGATAAAGCAAGTTGACTGTACTTTAAAAGGAAAGAATTTGTTTCTATGAGGAGTAAATTCTTTCCCTTTAGAGTAGACCCCTTTTCAGAAGAAATTCAAAGTGCTGGAAAGCAAACATGTAGTCATACAATTTGTCGCCCTGATAAAACATGGCAGAAAATCTATTCCTTAAATATTTTGCTTATCCGACTAAAGTCAAGGAAATAACAAGTAACTCACCTTGTCTAGCTGTACCCATAGCGGCTAAACCCAGCCCTAAACAGCCACCATGTCTTACAATCTGTAAAAGAGAAAAAAATTCATTACTCCACAAAAGGCCTTTTTTTATCTAAAAAGTACACATCAACCTCTTTATAACACAGTACATTAGAACACGGTTTTGGATATTACACAGTTCAAAGCTGGATCCCCAAAATGTATAAATGGTCATTTTTCTATATAATCTTTACATTTTTTGTTTTGGATATAACACGACTGTTTAACTAACACAGTTTATGCTTTGAACCCCAACAATAGTGTTATAAAGAGGTTGTGGTGTATTGTTTATTTATTTTTTTTTTTTCTTCTTATATTTCCATGAAAACATACATTGTGGATACTCATTATAAGCGTTTAATGAGTGTCCACAATGTACAATTTCGTTGAGAATAAATATTTACATGTTTATGGATACCCCTCTTACCCTTTATCCGCCCTATGTATTCGGACAGAGAGGACTAGGCAAAAAATGTTGACCCAGGTCAGAAGCTACAGAACATGTCTACATTGTCTATCACTCTTCCTGCTATTTTTAGAAAACATCAACAGGTACTAAAATGGACTTGCAGAGGTGTTAAATTCCCTCAAAACTTACTTGTCCTTATGGTCATTTTTTTTTTTTTTTTCATTTAGATGCTAAAAATGAAGAAAAAGTGAAGAAAGTTCTGAAAATCTCACTCGCCCTTCCTTAAAATTTACTCACAAATGTGAGCAGGCAAGTGGAATTTTACGTCCCTGACTTGTTCAAAATTTAGGACAAGTATATGGAGTTAAGATGTCCCAATACACCACAACCTCTTTATAACACTATTGTTGGGGTCCAAAGCATAAACTGTGATAGTTAAACAACCATGTTATAGCCAATCAAAAATGTTTAGATTATATAGAAAAATGACCATTTATGGTCATTTTTCTATATAATCTATACATTTTTGGGATCCATCTTTGAACCATGTTATATCCAAAACCGTGTTGTAATGATCCATGTTATAAAGAGGTTAGTCTGTATTTAGGATCGATATGGTATTATCTATCATTTTGTGTTCATGTGTAGGAAAAAAAAAAAATACATTTGCCACACTTTGTTACAATTTCACACTGCCAGATAAGAGGGAGTATCTACACAAATTTTCTTATTTTTTTTTTCAATAAAAACATTTGATTAGAACTGTCTTGCCAATGTGATTTAAGAGCACCCTACATTTTTATGGAGAACCACAGAAATTAGCCAAGATTTAACATCAAATTGTCCTGCTTAACAATTTGATATGATTTGGACTTTTATATCCCAGTCAACACTCTTAAGGTAATGTTGAGTCAGTCAATTAATCTACTCACACTTTTCTTGTGCAGGTTTAGTCCTCTAAGTGGTTAACCAGTACTTTGTGCCCATACTTTTGCCAGTAACTGACAAATACCCTTCTTGAATCAGCACAATGGGGAGAATATTCAAGATCAGTCTCCTTAACCCATTTAAGCCTGGCATCCCATAAATGGGACATTGGCAAACAGTGTAGACCCACATCAGATGCCGCACAATGTGGCATCAGGTCAGGGTCTACACTGCTTACATTAACTACAGGCATTTCAATAAAAGATGGTAATAATAAATACGACCAGACACCCCTTAAACTAAAAATGACCTGATCCAACGAATTCAGTTGGAAGAGTCCACTCAGCATAAATGGGTTAAAATTTATGTGGCCGAGCTGCAATGCAAATTAGCAAACCCTGGATCTGCAGTCATACCTATTACTGACTGTGCTATCGAGCCTGGCACATACAGGTAGAAGAGGTTGATTGATTGTGTAGGGGTTTAATGACATATCAGCGCTCGTGGGTCATTTTGTGTCATCTCTCAGAGAAAGAGAGAAGAGATAGAAGAGATAGTAGAGGATGAAAGAGAGGGACAGGGGAGAAAGAGGAAAATGAATGAAAGTGAATAAACAAAAGAAATAAAAATATTCCACCTCTACCCTTACCTATTGCAAATATAGCAGGCCTTGCCCAAATGTAAGCTAATCTCAGTTGGATGCCCCACTGACGTAAGATACACGGCACCTTTGCCTCACTCAACCACTCCCTCAGGTTGAAGAGGACTTTAAAAGTAGTGGCATTTGGTGATAATTCTGGGATACTTTTTTCTTATTTCTCAATAAAAACCACTATCGTAGGTGCTTGTTAGTATCACCTTGCCATATTTTTATGGAGACCCAGAGAAATTATCCAAGATTTATCATCATAATCCTCGAATTTAGGTTGTTTACTTACATCGGAAGTAGCATCTTTGACTTGATTTAATAAATAATCTGTTATATTTTCACCATGGTTAGCATGTATTAAACCTGAAAAAAAAAAAAGAACTTCAGCACTGACCACCTCATAATCAGAACATAAGCCACAAGATGAGAAAATGTAGTTTATACAGGGGTTAATCAATCCTGAAATATTAAAATTAAGTCCTGAAATTGAAATACTTTCTCACGGTTTTGTGTTCTGTCAGGTTTTACGGCCCAGTCAACCCAATAGGGTCATGTCGATTGATTGTGTTGGGGTTTAACGACATGTCAAGAGTCATGTCGAGCGTGGTCAGTTTACCTAACGACACGTTTACCGGGTAGGCTTAGTCCTCTAAGCGGTTAACCAGTATTGTGCACATTCTTATGCCAGAAACTGACAACTGCCCTTCTTGAATCAGCGGAAGGGAGAGAATGACAGTAGAAAATATTTCATGATCAATCTCCACGAAAGAATGTTGCCGACCTCGGCGGGGGTTGAACCCGTGACCTCCTGGTCTCCAGTCGGACGGTGCATCCATAATATTTCTACATGAAAACATCTGTTGTGGGTACTTATTAGAAGTGCCTCATTGAGGCACTTCTAATAAGTACCCACAACAGCAAAGAATAAGAAAAAAAGTGCCTTACATGGGGATACACAATAAAGTGAAATTTTTATTACCTAAAGCATATAATCCTCCACCTTCAGCAAAAGCCGAGCCAGGACTGTTATCCTTTGGTAAATATGCAGCCATTAAGTTTAATGCCTCTTTTTCATGGCCCTGGAAAAAAACAAGTACATATATTTTTTTCTAGTCTGATTTATACAAATTAATACAAGAGTACAACAAAAGTTCATCTGACTGATGTAAATAAAAACGTAGATAGGACATCATGCTGTTATATTTAATGTAAATACTTCATACATGTACTTTATAGCATTAAATTTGTATATCGATAGACAAACACATGATTGAGACAAAATAAATTCTGAAAGACTACATCCAGTTTTGTAAAGGGAATGAAATAGCATAGGCAAAACTACTTGGAACTTTTATTGTAAATAATTCAGCAAATTCACTGAATTCTTTGGATTAATTCAGCAAATATCAACAAAACTACAGATGGATTGTACAAATGTATAGGTATTTTAATTCAGTTTACCTTTAGGCTAAGTTTCAACAGACACTTGAAAGAAATACCTTATTTTTACCAATCTTGACATTTCAATCCAGTCATCCTTTGCAGAACATGTATTGACATGTCACTCACACTATCTCATTAGGACCTATTTTCTGAGAACCATTACTAAAATACCACTCATGTAGTCAACAATTCCATCTGGAGAATGTGAAAGATTCAGTAAGGTATGTAATTAAGGGAAACCGACACACTTTCTGGGGACAGGAGAGGCAACCTTCAAAATATTTTTTTGTCCCTTTCTGAAGTGGGGTCTACTCTATAATGAAAGAATTTGCTCCTAAAGGAAGCAGACCCCTTTTGGGCACAAATTCTTTACTTACAGAGTGGACTTCTTTTTCAGACTCCCTATGGGAGGAATTTCTTTTATTATAAAGTAGACCCAAATTCTTTCCTTGTAGACCCATATTGGTAGCAAGTTCTTTCCTTATACAGCAGACTCTTTTTCTGGAGATAGGTGCACAGGGAAGCAAATAGAAAGTCACTGAAGTTGCCTCCCTTGTAAGAAATGACCGAAAATCTACTAAGTGTATCAAGTCTCCTTCATTGTAACACCTACCTTATGTATACATCCTAGACTAGCGGTGGCTGTGAATTTAGCCCAGTTTGTTGCACGAGATAACCATTCCAGATGATCTCTGAAACAGAACAGCAAACAGAAATCAATCATTGCAGAGTAAATCTACACAAAACACCATTTATAAACAGTGATGGTCCATACCTGCCAGCACAACTAGCCTGGCCCTTCACTGTTTACATTAGAGAGACACAGTCAAGGAAAATATCTCTAACAAGGAAATATTTGCCTCCCTTCTCACTGGGGGGTGGGGGGTGGAGGTGGTGGGTGGGGCTACTCTAAAAGGAAAGAATTTGCTCCCCTAGCCCTCACTCCTAAGTACTTGGGAACTAAAGATTCTAGTACTTGGGAACTAAATAATGTTCGATAAATGTTGTCTCCCTTTATCAAATGGAGCCAAAAATCTTCAGGAGAATCCATTCCCTTTGAGGCTTTATAAAGCAAGCTAAGCAAAGGAAAAGAAATTGTTCTGATCCTAAAAAATGTGTAAGCTGATATGGTTATTCCCTGTTCATTCATAGAAATTTGTGGGTTTAGCTGTCAAATGGCTCAACTATACTTCAGCATAGCTCCATATAAGGTGCTTTATTTTTTTTACAATAAAATAATAATGTTTTCCTTTCTTCTCCACAAAAACATGTTGTAGGTAATCTGACATTAAAAGTGCCTCACTGAGGTGTTTCTAATGAGTACCCATAATTAATGTTTTCATTTAGAGTTACGTGATCTGATGATCAGCTTCATGTCTCCTAGATATTCCCTCTCTGGGTCACACTCAATGGAAGCTGCTCATGAAATTCTGTGATCTGAGAACATTCTCTCAGCATGATACAGAGTGCCAGATCAATTTGGTTTGCCTTTGTGTTAGGGCTTTATGGCCCTGTAAACACTGTTAAGGTCAAGTCGAGCCAATCAGTTAACCCACTCACACTTTTCCTGGGCAGGCTTTTACTGGTTACATACTTTTGCCAGTAATCAACAACTGTCCTTCCTGTGTTAGTGCAATGTGGAGAATGATTGTAGAAATGGTTTCATGATCAATCTCCACAAACTGGCTGAGTTGGGGTTCAAATTTGTGATCTCTTGATCTGTACTATGGAGCCCAGCAATGTCATTTCAAATTATTGTAGTAATTAGTAAATGTGTACAAATTATACCAATATTACCTAAGAAACTGATCACAAGTTGTTCCTGTGTGCATAAAGGCATTTGCTATCACAGTGGCAGAATGGCAGACAGAATTTCTCACAGCATCCTGTAACATAGAAATGATATCTTAACCCTAGTCCTGCTGAACCCTGATATGCCCTGCCTTTGCAAACAGTGTAGATCCAGATCAGCTGGCTTCTGGAGAAGCCAACTGATCTGGATCTGCACTGTTTGCCATTAAGTATGTGAATTTATATCAATAATCTGGATCAAGTAATCTGATTGGCAGTGAAAATTGGAAGTGGGCATGGCATCTTAATTTATTCAGCATGACAAGGGTTAATTAAAACTGACAATTAAAATGTCCATTCACAAAACTGGTCACTATATTAACCGAAAATATTTGGTTTAAACATATCTGAGCATTTCCTACAACACTGTAAGTGCCCCCAGCGAAGACTCAAATCTGCCTGCGCATCTGCTCAAGCAGATAAGTCTTTGCTCTCTGCCTGAAGATGCTTCAAGGCCTTGCCTACCCAAAGGGTGCCCTGCAAAGACTGAGCAGATTGTGTAGATGCGCAGGATGATCTGAGTATTTACAGGGTGAAAATACAAACGTAGGAAATACTGTGCCAAGGCTCATTTTATTATCAAAATTTGCTGGAATTTGAACTTGCAATCCCTGGTACTGCACTCTTGACTGTGCTAAAGAGCACATCTCCATGAAAATATATACCATGGCTTCAGATAAGGAGACTTTTACTAGGGCAGTTCTGATGAGATGCTACAAAGTTCATTTTTTTTTTTTTTGCGCAAAGAAATTAGGAAATATATCCACACTGTTGAGTAAAGTGTTGCTCTGGAATGCTGTTTCTAAATTTACAGATTAATGCTTTTAATACTGAATAATAAAAGCATCCCAGACACTGCATGATACCCCGCCACTGCAGGGTAACAAAACATGTAGAGAGATGGCTGTGTTTTATGTGGTACTTAATAAATTGTAACCCCCATGAGAACTTGAAGCCACATTATGCTTGAACAATCTTTAAAGAGCTATAACTCTATCAAAATTTGCTGTACTGTAACCTTGTACCAATATGCACTGCATCACATCGATAGAATGAAAACTGTAGGAGGAGTTATCCGGAAACAAAGTCAAGTCTGAAAAATCTTTAAAAAGTGTAAGAACTCTATTAAAACTTCAAAACAATATGCACTGTATCCGCCTCATGGTCTTCGTGTCCACCAAGTTTCAACGCAATCTGATGAAAATTGTAAGAGAAGTTATCCGGAAACAAAGTGCAGATGGACGGACAGACAGACACTGGAAGGTACATCATAACACAGTGCCACTATTGGAGGTATAAAAATATATTTCGTAGCTGATAACATTTTAAAATATTGACATTGATAAAAAATCAGGAATAAAAATCAGAGAAAAAAAACTGACATGTTGTCTAAGGATTTCGCACTCAAAATGCAAAGAGCACTTTCTATTACAGACTCAGCCTCAATTTCACATCTTACCTTTGTGTTTTTTAATATTAACATATCTGTTTTGTTATTTCTAATAAGGAACTGTAAATGAAGATCTATAGTTGTCTCCCCTCCTAGAATGGCGACTAGCTTCGTGATACGATCTTGCAGTGTTTTCTCTGCCTCAGTCTGAAATTACACAATGGAATATAATTGAATAAATTAAAATGCCATGCCTACTTCTAATTTTCAGCAAATCAGATTACTTGATCCTGACTGTTGATAATAATTCAAATACTTAATGACAGTGAAGAACCAGATCAGTTGTCTTCTTCAGAAGCCAACCGAGCTAGATCTACACAGTTTGCAAAGGCAGGGTATATACAGGTTCAGCAGGAGCAGGATTAACCCATTTATACATAAATATTTTCAATGAACTCTTCCATTTTTACCCCCAAGTTTTGGAAGTAGACTCTCCTGTCTATAAATTCGGGTATGTCCATCCTTGTAAACAATGGTTTTAGTAAAAAAAAATGAAAAGCAGAATGACAAATAGTGTTGATCCTGACAAGACAGCTCAACATTGGAGGGTGACCAGGTCCTAGACCTATCATAGGAAAAGGTAGCTTGACTCAACTGCTGCTTGCCTATCATATGAACAATTTCTAAGTCAAAGGCCAATGAGTGGGACTTGTATTGAACAAGACGTATGACTAGTATCTAACACCAATCCAATAATTTCCTAAATCCACCCAGGCATTCAGGAGACATGTATCTTTCACAAGAATTCTGTGGAAAGTGATGTTGCATCTGCTAGTGCCTGTCAGTACTTTAAACAAGATTAAAATTCATGTGAAAAGGAATATTAAAGGCTCCATATTCCTAAAAAAATTGACATTATCCAAGAAAGGTTTAAAAAATATTACTGCAATCATAAATGTGGCACCTGATAGCCTGTAAAATTGCAGTTAGCCTCACATTCTTAAACGGAATCAAAAATGAAATATAAATTCAGAGATACTATAAAAAATCATTTCATTTTTGATCCAGTTCAAAATGAGAGACTAACTGAATTTTTACAGGCTTTCAGAAGCCACATTTTATGATCATATTAATGCCATATATCAATTTATTCAACCTTTCTTGGATAAAAAATGTCTATTTTTGAAAAATATGGAGCCTTTAAAGTCACTGGACCATTATGTAGTTTATGGTCACAAACCAAATCAAAAGTGTAAGTTCCTGTTAGATAGGAAGCAAATGCCCGGTTTGAAGATTAGGTCATATGGTTAATCAGAAATGAGTCAAATGCTAGGGTTGATACAAAAAATGGCTGTTATTAGACAGTCAAATATAGGTCATAAAACAATACAATAGTGTACTATGTAATCCTATTTTGATGTTTTTTTAATAATTACAGTAAAACAATTTTTTAATATAAATAGTAAAATAAAAACAGAGCAAGTCTTTAACCCATTAAAGTGCCAGATACAACTGTAGCTGACAATAGTTTTGTTTATTTTTCTGAGAAAAACATAGTCTTCACATTTCACAAAATGTCAAGACTTTCTCTTTGAAAAATAAAAAAACAACAAACAAACAAAACAAAACAAGAAATGTCAATAAGCAGTGCTTATTAAATACCCCGGCAAGGTATTGACTTAGTGCAGAAACCAAAACATAATGGACAGACTGATATGAGGAAACAATATACCCTCCTCCCCTACCCTCCACCACCGCACCCCCCACACACCCCAAACTCAACCCCCTAACAATTTGTTTGTGTTGGAAGTTTTACAACCCAGTCAATCCAATGGGGTCATGTTGAGCGTGGTCAGTTTACCTAACCACACTTTTACTGAGTAGGCTTAGTCATCTAAGCGGTTAACCAGTACTGTGCACACTCTCTTTGCCAGAAACTGACAACTGCCCTTCTTGAATCAGAAAACTTTAGAATGTCATCTGCTAAAAATTTTGCTTGGTGCTTTAAGGGTTAAGTAATTTAAGAAATTCTCAGAAAATAAAACATTACCAAGTGTTTTGTAGGTTCTTTGGTTGAGGTGGAGGCTGTTGACTCATCTGTATCCATAGATGTGCTGAAAAAGAAGAGATTTTCAACAGTTTGCTGTATTTTTTCAACCCAGAGACAGTATTTCATCCCATAATAATACTTTAGAAATCTTGAGTATTTTAACCATCAAGAGTATTTCATCCCATCAACATATTATCAACAATATTTCATCCATTAGTAATATAGTGCATATGACAGTCTGGTCAGAGTCTACTCTTTTGTAAATAGAACATTTAATGTCCATCATAGCTACAGATAAGATAAGAGAGGGTATCCACATAATATTTTTCTTATTTCTCCATAAAAACATATGTTGTGGTACTCATTAGAAGCACCTCACCAAGGCGCTTCTAACAAGTACCCACAACATATGTTTTCATGAAGAAAAAAGAAAGATATCAGCATTTTTCGGATGAAAAAAGCATCTTATCTGTTGCTATGGTCCATACAATATTTTAGCAATCAAATGCACTTAAGATTTTTCAAAAATCACTAGAAAAACTTGTAGTAAAAATTATCCTCCTAATCTACATACACTTTAAAGAAAGATCAGCAGAGAACTTCATAAGGGCCTATTAAATGATACTTATATTTTTCTGACTTTCTTTATAAAAGCATATATTATTGTTGAGGCAAGTCTATTGAGTACCAACAACATATGTTTTATAAAGAACTAGATAAAAGCACACTGGCTGTAATCTAAAGACTACTAAATTGCTTGACTGTGCACTAATAAGAGCATGTGCGGTAATGAAGTTGAATACTGTATACCGTATTTATCTGTGTATAACACGCACTTTTTTACCCAAAAAGCGTTTTTAAAAATCTGATGCATGTTATATATAGGAACGCCAAAATCGGGACAGAAATCGCCGAGATAATCGGTTGCGAAAACTCATGACATACACAATCGCCTGTTAAAAACACAACATAGATCATTTGCTATAAGATGTCCATGATTTTTGATAACTATCTCACCCATAGCGTGGTTCTGGCAGCTCAAAACAAACTACTTGATCTGATTTGCAGTAATCTGATATACTTTTCATGTCAATGCTCTTTTTGTTTACGTTTTTTTTATTTTGTTGATCACGTGATCTAGTCAAAGGGAAACTACTCTAACAGGCATATACATCTGAATCTGTATTGATTAACGGACTTTCACATGACTCACATCACACACTGTAACTGAGTAAATCAGCTGCAGAAATAAATTTGGTAAGACATAAATATCGGTTTGAACGAGCATTAATTGAAAAAATTTTTAAAAAAATATTTAAGTTTATGCAATTATTAAAAAATATTGATAATAAATAAAACCAAATGGGGTTTTGAGGTGGGTAGATCAGTCATTTGCATTTTTACCTTTTTATTTTCTTACCATATATTTATCTTTATTTTATTTATGTATTTATTTATTATTTTTTTTTTTTTTTTAATTTTCTTCTTTTCTTTGGACTTATCAACAAAGTTTTTGAAATAAACAAGTTTATGATAAAAAAGAAAAAACTACCAGCATAGATCTGTGCACTTAATTGGGTAATTGGCAGTCAGAGTTACACCTGGTCAACTTTAATTGTTGTTTGCATTGCGCCTGAGGCATTGAGTTGATAATTTCACGTCTCAGTTAAGAAAGTGACACCAAGAAGGTGTTAATTATGAGACATACAAAAGAAATAATACATTTTATTATCATCACGTCTGCAGTTGGAAAGCAAAGAACTGCCTACAGTACATCAAGTTCCCCGAGGCCCATGGTAACAGAGCTGCACGACGGGAATTCAGTTAGCACTTTTGTAAATTCGGCCTGTTTCTACTCATAACCTTCCGAGTTCAGTTATTTTCAACTCGATGCTAGTGAAATATGATACACTTTACACCTGGGAACTTAGTCAATAATAATTTCTGCGTGTTATACAGAGGAACATCTTTTTTTTTTTTCACAAAATCTTTAGCAAAAATTCGGTGCGTGTTATACGCAGGTGCAAGTAATACACAGGGAAATACGGTATGACAAGGGCCCTATATTCCCATGCTGAAGCTCACTTACGTGTCTTTTTCTTTGTCTTCATCTGTTTTAACTGGTGTTTTCTTCTCTGCTGTTATGGGAACAGGGGCAGTGGCTCTCAGTGCAGTCTGTACTCTGTTTAGGAACTGCTGTGTGGCACTGTCATACATGTCAAAAGCTATCTGGTATCCCATTAATACTGATGTCTAAAAACAATAATATTCATTGAAGAAACTTAACAGACACGTTACATAACTCCAGATAACAGGGGCACCCAAATTAATATTTTTTATAATTCTCCATGAAAACATACGCTGTGGCTATTCATTAAGTGCCTTGTTGAGGCGTTTATAACGAGTACCCACAACATATGTCTTCAAAGAGAAATAAGCATATATATGTTATGGAACTCATTAGAAGTAGCTCAGTGAGGCACTTCTAGTGTGTACCCACAATATATTTCATAGCTGAGATAAGAGGGGTATCCAGAAAATATTTTTCTTAATTCTCCATGAAAACGTATGTTGTGGTTACTCATTAGAAGTACCTCATTGAGGTACTTCTAATGAGTAACCACAACATACGTTTTCATGGCAATATAAGAAAAATGTCAAAAATTTTGGGAAGAAAATAAGTGCCTTATCTGGAGCTATGATTGTTTTCATGGAGAAATAAAAAAAAAAGTATTTATCTGGATATCCCTATGTTAAACATCTAATAAAAACTTTCTGAAGAAATATGGTTTTTAAAATGTCAAACTATCCATTAAGTCTTATAAAAGCAGGAATAGAGGTGAGAATGATGGACAAACAGTCAACTAATATTGCAAAATAAAATAATAATTATACAGTAAATGTCCTAAAATTTTGTACACCAAAGTGTCTGACAAACCTGTATATGCAAACAGTATAGCCCTAGATCAGACTGCTCCTGGAGGAGCAGTCAGATCAGAGTCTACCCTGTTTGCCATTCCACTAAGTATTTTAAGAAACAAATGCACAAAAAGCAAAAATAAGGCCAGAAAAAGATGGAATAAAGTGTTCCAAATTTTAGGACATTTACCATAAAGTTTTAATATACATGCGCACTTGAAACCTAAAGAATGTGGAAATCACAGGGACAAACCAAAGTAAAAAATTTTATTTTAGAGCATTAATCACAACCACAGCAGACACTACTTTGAATTTTCTATATTTTTCAGATAAAATAAGGCTTGAAAGTCAATTGACAAGAAATGTCAACTCTTATTTTCTCCAAAAATAAAATCAATTTTAGATTGTCATCTGCTACAATTTTGCACAGTACTTTAAGGGTTAACCCTTGTCCTGCTGAACCTGGATATACCCTGCCTTTGCAAACAGTAGAGATCCAGATCAGTTGGTTTCTAAGAAGCCAACTGATCTGGATCTGCACTGTTTGCCATTCAGTATGTAAGTTTATATCAACCACCTGGATCAAGTAATCTGGTTGGCTGGAAATTTTAAGTGGGCGTGGCATCTTAATTAATTCAGCATGGCAAGATTAACAATGTACCTCATCTCCTTTGAGTAATTTTTCGAGAACTTCTGCTACTGATTGGGCATCGTCAAGAAAGATGTAACACTGACAGACGTTGATGTAATCTGGAGTGGCAAGATTCATGTATAATTTGGTAAGAACACCAAGAATCTGGTTTCTGAATGTTCTATTCTGTAACAGGGACATGGTCACCTTTAGACTGTATGTCAGCATGTAGCATACATCCTCCTGAAAACATAGCAAAAATACAAACAGTCAACTAAGGCTGACACGATTAATCGGATAATCAATTAATTGAACGATAAATTCCACAAAAATGACTATCATTACAGATTTGCTAATAATGGATCATTTAATTTAGGTGTTTGTTACTTTACTGTATTTACCCTTAGTATTCAGACACCTCACCATACTTCATCTAAAATTTGAACAAGTCCAATTTACTACCCACTGTTGTGTCTAAAATAGCTGGGTGAGTGGCAAACAGTGTAGACCCTGATGAGATGCCGCATTTGCGGCATCTCATCTGGGTCTACACTGTTTGCTCAGACCTGTCTGACAAAATACATACAATAAAGTATAATATATGATAGGGTCATGCTCAAACAGGTAATATTATGATCAAATCTTCAGCTATTACTAATAGATTATCAATCGCAATGGCAGGACTGATAATCGATTATATTTTCAGCTCTGATTAGCCAGCCTTACAGTTAACACTATGAAGGTCATGTCAAGCTGGCCAATTTACCTAAACACTTTTCCTGAGAAGGCTTAGTCCTCTAAGCGGTCAACCAGTACTTATGCACATTCTTTCGCAAACTGACAACTGCCCTTCTGAAATTGACAGAATGGTGAGAGTTATAGAAAATATTTCATGATCAATCTGACAATCTCCATGAAAGAATGTTGCTGATTCCAGCGGGGATCAAACCTGCAGCCTCCTGATCACCAGTCAGACCTGCATTCGACTGAGCCACCGAGCCAGCTCCAGATAAAGGAGACTATCCTCATAACAGTTTCCTGATTTCTCCACAAAAGTATATGTTGTGGGTATGCAGTGGAGCTTCAAATGAGTACCCATAAAATATGTTTTCATTTAGAAATAAGAAAAATATCAAGGCCCAGTTGTTCAAAGCATCGTTAGCTTAACAAGCTCGTTAGTGGTCAAATTGTTAACTGTTCTAGCAAGTACAATATCTAATTCACATGTATTTTTGCTGAAAAAATGTGAGTAGCTTTTGCAAATGCAAAAGCAAAAGCTACTCACATTTTTTCAGCAAAAATATGAGCGAATATGCCATATTTAATGATCAAAGTTTTAACAATACATTAACTAACAACATCTTTAGTTTTGAACAACTGGGTCCAGTCTTTCAGCTGAAAAAAAAAAGCCTTATCTGGACCTATGAAACAATTCTTTACTGAACCCTTAAAGGCTGAAACCTGGTCCCGAGGTTAAAAAACATGAGCATGAAATTTGTCCTGCAAATAAATCTAAAATAACTGACAATTGCAAATTCTTTCATGCTAAACATAGCTGAGCTTGAAAATTTCTCTGCTTATAAATATGAAAATGCCAACTATTGTTGGCATATTTATTCGCAGAGAAAATTTCATGCTCAGCTGAGTTGAGCATGAAAAAAGTTTTATAACCTCGGAGCCTGGGCTACTTTCAGTAGTATCTAGAAGGGGCAATGGGGCCATTTGCCTGCCTAAAGCCATTAATGACCCTTCAGCATAAAACATGGGGCCCAAATGACCCTCAAAAAGCAACCACCTTACCCAAAATTCGTGTACTGAAGTCCCTTAAAATATAAAATGGACCTTTGAGAAACATTATAAGGATCAGTGGTGTCCCTTGTCCTATATGTAGGTACAACACTGTACATTAGCTGTAAAAAAAAAAAAAAAAGACTTGTTATGAATTGATTTTCTAATGACTTCATTTCCTCACTGATACTCTGATATCCAGTTCTCTGTATTTTATATCATTCTAGACAAGGAAAGCAAATTCTTTCATTTCAAAATAAACCCCTTTTGCAGGTGTGGTTTGGCATTGAAAATCAAACAGGATGTAAAACTAGTAACAATGTTTTCAGAGAAAACAGATGTCCCTCCACCTTGAATTTTCAGTTTTTCTACTACTGTGACCTTGAAAATTAGGTCAAGGTCACCAAAATCCATTCAGTTTTTTGTTAGATTCCAATTATCCATCCATGTAAATTTGGTTATAATTCAACCACTGGTTAACAAGATAATTGTGCAGACAAGAAAGTGTGACGCCAACACCAATGCCAACGGGATCCGAAATCAATATGTCCCCCTTGGCCTTCCCTTAGGTGGGGGGATGTAAATTGATGTTTTCCTTGTTAAAAAGGTGCTTTTATTAGTCCTCTTAAGAGCAATAACTTACACTTTCAAGAATGGCTTTTTCAAAAATATCAATTCTTCTTGTTTCCAGAGATATACCAACAGCCTGAAATAAACACAAACTTGTGTACACATTTAACTCAGTCTTCAAAATTCTAGGTGACATTGGAACCTCTACTGACATCATCTCTCAATAACAGCCACCTTCCTAAAACAAAGTGCAGTTTTAATATAAAGTTAATCTCTCAACAACAGTCACCTCTCTATAATGACCAATTGTGTATCTTTCCGAGGGTGGCTGTTGTACTGTATTTTCCAATTATGAACCATATCATTACTGCTATAATTGACAAAGGATGTGCTTCGTGAGTGGGAGGAGACGGATTTTAAAATACCATGCAATGCCAAAGATTTTAATAATGGTACTAGTTGCTGTTTTGCTTTATGTCCTGGCAGCATTAAGAACAGCTAGCACTGGTCAGCTAAGTCTTATAGAAAAACACAGAAACAAAACCATAGCTCCTAAAGAGACAATTTGCATATAATGTCATAGCCTATTTTCTTGGAATAATAATATATATTCAAGTTGTCTGCTGAAATTGTTACCCACCATGCAAAGCTTTAAGGTACATAATGTCCACCCACCTGTTTGTACTGTTTGTCATCAAAACATCTCTGGAACATTCTATTGACAATAGCTTCAAGTCTGGCATCAATCGGTTTCTGTTCACCTTCCGCCTCCTCAGCATTGCTCACCCTCAGTTTTGTGTAATGATCGATACACTTAGCTGGATAGAAAACATAATAATGAGAACATAGCATAGGTCTATATAAGAGGGATATCAGATAATTATTGTTTTTTACTTTACCATGAAAAGATATGTTGTGCAGGGAAAAAGACTAACAGGGGCCCAGTTGCTTATGGCTCCTAAATTTTGGACTGGGCCCCTAACTTTTTGGAGAAAATACATATACACCTAATGTTAAATATTCTTTTTTGGCAGTCTGGGCCCCTAAATCAAAATTGTTAGTCTTTATCCCTGTTGTGGGTATACAAGGTGCTTCAAATGAGTACCCACAACATATGTTTTCATGGAGAAACAGGAAAACATCAAGACAGTACTGTTTGGTTGGAAA
Organism: Anodontia alba; assembly: GCA_964016985.1. NCBI lineage: Eukaryota > Metazoa > Mollusca > Bivalvia > Lucinida > Lucinidae > Anodontia > Anodontia alba. Next base: position 6,087,908 of record OZ024832.1, on the reverse strand, counting down.
AAACAGCAGCCTTATTTGGAACTATGATTCATGGTATACAAAAATCTGGCTTACTATTTGTACCTTTAGCCCATTCTGGTTTGTTTGTTTGTTTGTTTGTTTGATTTGGGCTTAACGTCGCTTTCAACAATCTTTCAGTCATATTGCAACGGTGTCTGGATGTGGCAGGGAGCTCAATGCTCGCTTTTAGAGTGCTGCCTCACTGAAATATCACGCCCCAGACACTTTGACATGATATTCCATTCAGTCACATTATACTGACACTGAGCTGACCAGTTCCGATTACTAGCTCTACTTTCTTAATGCTGAGCGCCAAGCGAAAGAGCAGCTAGTACCATTTTAAAAGTCTTTGGTATGACCCGGCCGGGGATCGAACCCGCAACCTCCCGGTCACAAAGCGGATGCTCTACCACTGAGCCACTGTGCCGGTAGCCCATTCTGGATAAAATTAAACATTTACAAACAAAGCTCCAGATTAAGATGATAACTTGGGAGTTAAAGGCTCCATACTCCTCAAAAACAGACATTTTATTATCCGAGAAAGGTTTAATAAATTGATATATGGTATTAATATAATCATAAAATGTGGCACCTGACAGCCTGTAAAATTTCAGTTAGTCTCTCATTCTTGAAATGAAATGATTTTTTTTATCATATCTCTGAATTTATGTTGTCAACATTAATTCAGAGATACAATAAACAAGAGGACCATGATGGTCCTATATCGCTCACCTGAGCAAACAGCTTTGCAAACTTACTGTTAAAGTTTCAGCCAAGTTCACTGCTCTAAGATTTTTGTATAAATTTTATAGCCCTACTCCTGAGCGGCCATGTTTTTTACATGCATCATGATCGCTGGAACCGAATCTTGAAAGATGGTCACCAAAGGAACAATTCTGCCAAGTTATATTGAAATTGGTCCAGTGGTTTCTGATAAAAAGATTTCTGAAGTGTTTTATATAGCTATATAGGGAAAATAAGTCCCATCCCCTAACGGCCATGTTTTTTGATGAATCATGACAGCCTGAACAAATTTGGTAGAGGGCCACCAAAGGAACATTCCTGCCAAGTTATATTGAAATCGGTTCAGTGGTTTCTGACAAGAAGATTTTTAAAGTTTTCTATTTAGATATACAGGGAAAATAAGCCCCACCCCTAGCAGCCATGTTTTTTGACGAATCATGATTGCTTGAACAATCTTGGTACAGGGTCACCAAAGCAACATTCCTGCCAAGTAATATTGAAATCGGTCAGGTGGTTTCTGACAAGAAGAATTTTAAAATTTTCTATACAGATATATACCGAAAATAAGCGCCGCCCCCTGGCGGCCATGTTTTTTGACGTATCATGAAGGCTTGAACAATCTTGATAGAAGGTCACCAAAGCAACATTCCTGCCAAGTTACAATGAACTCTATCCAACGGTTTCTTACAAGAAGATTTTTAAAGTTTTCTATATAGATATATAGACGAATCATGCCAGCTTGAACAATCTTTGTAGAGGGCCACCAAAGAAACATTCCTGCTAAGTTATATTGAAATTGGTCCATTGGTTTCTGACAAGAAAATTTTTAAACTTTTCTATATAGATATATAGGGAAAAATAAGCCCCGCCCCCTGGCGGCCATGTTTTTTGATGAATCATGATTACTTGAACAATCTTGGTAGAGGGTCAACAAGGAAACATTTCTGTCAAGTTATATTGAAATCGGTCCAGTGGTTTCTGACAAGAAGATTTTTAAAGTTTTCTATTTAGATACATAGGGAAAATAAGCCCCGCCCCCTGGCAGCCACGTTTTTTGATGAATCATGACGACTTGAACAATCTTGGTAGACGGTTACCAAAGAAACATTCCTGCAATGTTGTATTGAAATCGGTCCAGTGGTTTCTGACAAAAGGATCGGCAAGGGAACATTTTTGGCAAGTTATATACAAATCGGTCGAGTGGTTTCTGACAAGAAGATTTTTAAAGTTTTCTATATAGATATATAGGGAAAATAAGCCCCGCCCTCTGGCGGCCATGTTTTTTGACGAATCCAAATGGCTTGAACAATCTTGGTAGACCATCACCAGAGGAACATTTCTGCAAAATTATATTGAAATCGGTCCAGTGGTTTCTGACAAGAAGATTTTTAAAGTTTTCTATATAGATATATAGGGAAAATAAGCCCCGCCCCCTGGCGGCCATGTTTTTTGACAAATCCAAATGGCTTGAACAATCTTTGTAGAGGATCACCAAAGGAACATTTCTGCAAAATTATATTGAAATCGGTCAAGTGGTTTCTGACAAGAAGATTTTTAAAGTTTTCTATATAGATATATAGGGAAAATAAGCCCCGCCCCCTGGCGGCCAGGTTTTTTGACGAATCCAAATGGCTTGAACAATCTTGGTAGAGGATTACCAAAGGAACATTTCTGCAAAATTATATTGAAATCGGTCCATTGGTTTCTGACAAGAAGATTTTTAAAGTTTTCTATATAGATATATAGGGAAAACAAGCCCGCCCCCTGGTGGCCATGTTATTTGACGAATCCAAATGGCTTGAACAATCTTGGTAGAGGATCACCAAAGGAACATTTCTGCAAAATTATATTGAAATCGGTCGAGTGGTTTCTGACAAGAAGATTTTTAAAGTTTTCTATATAGATACGTAGAGAAAATAAGCCCCGCCCCCTGGCGGCCATGTTTTTTGACGAATCCAATTGGCTTGAACAATCTTGGTAGAGGATCAGCAAAGGAATATTTCTGCAAAATAATATTGAAATCGATCCAATGGTTTCTGACAAGAAGATTTTTTAAGTTTTCTATATAGATAATATAGGGAAAATAAGCCCCGCCCTCTGGCGGCCATGTTTTTTGACCAATCCAAATGGCTTGAACAATCTTGGTAGACCATCACCAAAGGAACATTTCTGCAAAATTATATTGAAATCGGTCCAGTGGTTTCTGACAAGAAGATTTTTAAAGTTTTCTATACAGATATATAGGGAAAATAAGCCCCGCCCCCTGGCGGCCATGTTTTTTGACATATCCAAATGGCTTGAATAATCTTGGTAGAGGGTCAACAAAGGAACATTTCTGCAAAATTATACTGAAATCGGTCCAGTGGTTTCTGACAAGAAGATTTTTTAAGTTTTTAGTTAAAAAATCTATTTTTAGCTCCTGTGACCTAGATATGCAATGGACCGGAACCATTTGAACAATTTTGAGAGAGGACCAACCAAAGATCATTCCTGTGATGTTTGGTCAAATTCCAATCAGTGGTTTAGGAGGTGATGTTGTTTAAAGATTGTGACCGGACGAACAGACGGACGACCACGACGGACAGTGGGTGATCACAATAGCTCACCTTGAGCCTTCGGCTCAGGTGAGCTAAAAATCATTTCATTTTTGATCCAGTTCAAAAACAAGAGACTAACTGGAATTTTACAGGCTGTCAGATGCCACATTTTATGATCGTATTAATACTATATATCAATTTATCAAACCTTTCTTGGATAAAAAAAATGTCTATTTTTGAAGAAATGGAGCCTTTAATCTATGATATTTTTTTTTTAATTTTTGCACCAAAACATATCTTCTGGATACTTACTGGAATCGCTTCACCAGTGATCAGGTTGTATTATCAGAACTGTATACAGCTACTTTAACTAAAGCATTTAGCCAGTTACGGCTGCCTGACTATATTTGTTGGCATATCGAAAACTGTTAGTTTTCCCCTAATGGACCTCTCATTGTTCTAAATAAGGTGATAATTTAGGATGATTTATGTTGGATATTTTTTTGTTATATTTTACAACAAACATATCTTTCAGTACCCAGTGAGTACCCCTTATCTCCAGAAAAGACACATTTTTCCACCAAAAGTATGGATTTTTTTCTTATTTCTCCTCAAAAGCTTGTTTTTGACTCTGTTGAAGTTTAACGACACGTCAACCCTTGTGGGTCATTTTGAGTCGTCTCCCAGAGAAAGGGAGAAAAGAGATAGAAGAGATAGTAGAGGAGATGAAAGAGATGGACAGAGAAGAAAGAGGGAAATGAAAGAAAGTGAAGGAACAGAAGAAATAACAACATTCCCCTCTACCCTTACCCGCTGCAAGGACAGCAGGCCTTGCCCAACTGTAAGCCAATATCAGTTGGACACCCCAATGACAAAAGCTACAGGATACCTTTGCCTCATGTAACTACCCCCTCAAAAGCTTGCGTTGTGAATACTCATTAGAAGTGCCTCTGTGAGGCACTTCTAACGAGTACTTACAACAGGGCCCAGTTGTTCAAAACAAACGATGTCATTAGTTAACGAATTGTTAAAACTTTGATCATTAAATATGGCATATATGCCAATATTTTTGCTGAAAAAATGTGAGTAGCTTAATACCTGTGAATTAGATATTGTTCTTACTAGAGCAGTTAACATTTTGACCACTAAGGAGTTCGTTAAGCTAACGACGCTTTGAACAACTGGGTCCAGATGTTTTCCTGGAGAAATAAAAAAAAGATAATTCTCTAGATACTTCTCTTATCTGGAGCCAAGATGGGTACATGTATAAGTGCAAAAGTAACAACATTTATATTTAAAGCATCCGTTTTGCCTGGAACAATGGCTTTGATGCACATTCATACAACAGAACACAACCTCTTTATAACATTATTGGTAAGATCCAAAGCAAAAACTGTGTTAGCCAAACAAACGTGTTCTATATTATCAATACCTCTTTGTTTAGATACAACACTTTTTGTTTACACTTCCAAACCATCTTGTATCTAAGACCTTATTAACTCTTAAGGTGCCAAGCAAAATTTGTAGTAAACGACACTTAAAAAAATGTTTCTTTATTTTTCAGTCAAAACAAGTCTTGCCAAGCAGATGATTCACATGAAATGTCGACTTCTTTTCTTTGAAAAAAAAAAAAAAAAAATTGTCATCTGCTCCAGTTATGATTGGCGCTTTAAGGATTAAAATAAACTGTTCCAAAGACTATACAAACCTATGGTAGTTTCTACATATTCCGATGTGTCATTAACATCGAAGAGATTTCCCGCCCCTAAGGCATACGTCAAAGATTCTTCAAAAGCTCCAAGGTGGTAATAGACCTAAAACAAACAAGAACCCTTTAGATTTTAACTTTTCACAAACATGAATTCAAGGAATTTGGGGCAAAAAATCGGCACTGATTTTTCCCATTTTAAAGACAAAAGTTTCCAATTTTTCCTTGTCAATATTTAGAGTGAAATAAGAATCAAGATTATTTATTGGTTTATTAATTGCTATGTAATTCTCCCAAGTTCAAATCAATAACAGTATTGGAAAACATAGACTGAAGTATGTTTTTAACTGATCTGAAACAAATACATGTATGTGTTTTATTTCTTCCAATCCAGTTTTCCCGTTAATAGATTCAAATACCATATTTCTCAAGTTCAATGGCCCTGGCCCCTAGTTCAAAGGAGCAGGAAAATCCCAGCAATTATCATAACAGGGGTCATCCTAGAGGGCGATTTGGGAGAAAAAGTCTCCCTTAGCTGGCTGTCTTCTCCCTGTCTTGAGCTGAGGGAGAAGTGCAAATGTAGAAAGTATAGGGAGATCCAAAATTTGGACCAAAATGTCTCCCTGAAATCCTGAAATGGTCGCAAAACTTCTCCCTCTCTGAACACTCCAGGATGACCCTTGCATAAATCAATGTATCTCTATATATTTTGTAAAAAACGCCTACACTGAAACTATCATGCCCTACAGTAATGAAAAAAATACCAAACATATATGCAAACTGAAAAAGAAATTAACATTCACATGTAACTTCAAGAGGTCACTGAAGATTTTACTTTTCATTTTCAGAAATTAACATTCACATGTAACTTCAAGAGGTCACTGAAGATTTTACTTTTCATGCATGAAAAGTGAAATCTTCGGTGACCTCTTGAAGTTACATGTGAATGTTAATTTCTTTTTCAGTTTGCATATGGTATATGTTTTCAATTGATTGAGTTGGTTTTATGGCCCAGTCAACAATTAGGGTCATATCATGCCTGTCAGTTTACCTAAACATACTTTTCCTGGTCAAGTTTAGTCTTCAAAGCAGTTAACCAATATCTGTGCACATTCTTTTGCCAGAAAATCAACAACTGCCTTCTTAAATCAGCAGATGGGAAAGAAAATATTCCATGACCTGTCTCCACAAAAGAATGTTGCTAGACCCGACGGGGATCGCCCCCGCGACCTCCTGACATACATCTGACTGAGCTACCGAGGATGGCAGCAGATCTGTTTTGAATTCAACTTAAAATTTTTGAAAAGGTGTTGAGACTTTCTGCTCACTTTAAATAATGACAGTTCCATTTAATACTTATTGGGCAAAAATGATCAATGTGTACTTTTCATGAACTTTGCCTCTATGAAGTAATGTGCAGATGTTTTTTTTAGAAAATGCAGAAATGCATTGATTTGAGTAGCATAAAGTGGGAAATAATTATGACCAGTTTTTGATGAGATTTATGTTATATCCACTTACTTTAGAGGCCACTAAGGCAGCAAGTTCTCTGTGTTTAAATGCACTGTCTTCATGTAACACTTCTCTGAAAATAGACCAAAAATCTTTTATACAGTCAAACTTCAATGGCTCGAACATCTTTGGGACCATAGAAAATTGTTCGAGACATGGGTAATTCAAGCCACTGAGGGTTAATCATGGTGCCAGGTCAGGAAACAAATAGCGGTAATTTAGGGAATTTTTCTTGATTTTCTACACAATAATTGTATGTTGAGTGTACTCATTAGAATTGCCTCAATGAGGCAATTCTAATGAGTACACACAACATACAATTCCATGATAAAATAAGAAAAAATCCCTAAATATTTGTTTTCTTGAGCTATTGGAAGGATTTTGTACGGACTGAAAAACGAGTTCGCATCATTGACGGTAAACGAGCCATCCAGGTTCGAGCCATTGAGGTTGTACTGTTTTATCACAGTTTTATGTTTCTTTCAAATTAATTCACCCAGAGGAGCTCAAGTTGTGTCTTGAGAAATGGCACTTTCTGAGTGGTGTACACCACAACCTCTTTATAACACTACTGTTGGGGTCCATAGCATAAACCGTGTTAGTTAAACAACCGTGTTATGTCCAAACAAAAATGTATAGATTATATTGAAAAATTACCATTTATGGTCATTTTGTCAATATAATCTATACATTTTTGGGATCCATCTTCGAACCATGTTATATAAAAAAACGTGTTATAACGAACCATGTTATAAAGAGGTTGAAGTGTAATTTGTTTTTCTGTTGTTCATCAAATCAGACCAAGGTTGAGTTCTTAAAATGAGTTTTCTACAAGGAACAGCATGACCAATTTACTTCAGGGTGTAACTACAACAAATTACTGGGGGTCATCAAACTTTGGCCTAACTTAAGATGTCTATGTCATGAGTCCGGACTCATGACCTCACTAGGGGGCTGAGATATGTACCTATGAAATCTAAAAAGGATCAATAACATCAGAGCAAGCATGAAGTGAATGTATTCAAAGGTTGAGGAGATAAAATCTCATAGAAACTTTGACACAAAACTTTAGTCAACAGACAGATGGACAAATGGAAAGATAGAAAAACGATGAATAGCATTACTCCATATGCATACATGTAATTTGCAACTACAGTCGAACCTCAATGGTTCGAACATCTTTGGGACCATGGAAATTCGTTCAAGATATGGGTAGTTCGAGCCACTGAGGGTTAATCATGGCACCAGTTTAGGAAGCAAATAGCGATAATTTAGGGAAATCTTTTCGATTTTCTACACAATTCCATGATAAAATAAGAAAAAAATCCCTAAATATTTGTTTTCTTGAGCTATTGAAGGATTTTGTAGGGACTGAAAAAAGAGTATGAATCATCCACGAGCCATCCAGGTTCGAGCCATTGTGGTTATACTGTATTTCTACTATGGGGAAAAAAAACAAAACAAAAAAAAAAAAAAACTATTTGTTTTAAAGCCAATGAATAGAATAATATATAACATAAGTATTCATCAGGGCTCTGGAAATTTTGAAATCTGAATCGGTCCAGCCGATGACGATGACGTCAGCAATGAGCCCATTTCAAAAAAAAAAAAAATGTATATATCACCTGTCACGAAAACTAATGACAATTGGCAGTCCTATAACTCCTTTTAAATAATACACCTCAACTCCGTTATATTACGGAAGTCCTGGTATTACGAGCATGATCAAAGCTGGCGTCATCAATAAATACAGTCATGTATGTAAAAAAAAAAAAAGGAAAAAAAAAAAAAAAAAAAAAAAAAAAACGGTGTTGTTGTTATTTCCACCTCCGCAGGGTTTTCCTAAACTATTTATAAACAACTGATTCCCGTCTTGTATAAGCGCGAAGACGGCGGGAAACAGGAGAGACGGAACGAAACGACTTTCATGGACCTAATTTGGTCTAATAAAAAAGGCCTGCGCCACGGGCGGTTTTACAGTTTTTAATGCTTCAAGATTTGATCAGACTGCTTAAATTTTAAGCACTGACCAATCTTGTCTAGCGCAAATGGTGCATTACTTATTTTTACCGTGAAATCTACCTTGAATTATACTCCCGTGTTATGGCAATCAACAACAATAAAAAAAAAAAAAAAAGCAATCAAGAATACCCGGATCAGACGCCGTTGTATGCGACATCTGATCAGGACGTACACGGTTTGGGAATTCATTTTTCGAATCTGGGACCGACAAACTGTGTTGATCAAAACAAAAAAGAAGAGGAAGAAAACGGGTGCGTTCAAGCGGTGCATTCTTTTATCACTCTCAGTAAAGCGACCTTTGATCTTTTGGACACGCCGACTGCACCTGGATGTTTTGCAGTCTCAGTGTATTCACACGTGTCACACAAACGGATTAATTATCAGACTACCGTTACTGATGATTCGTGTTAATCGCTTGTTTACCGCACAAAGGTCAGTGAAGTGTTGATTTTTTGACAATGTTTGGATAATGACGTAATTAATTTGTGCTGCGGGTAGGTTGCCGTTATTCAGCTGTCTCTCCAATATACATGTCAAATGATCGTTTAGAGCCTTTTAACTACCATAATATCGCATTTAAAAGGTGCGCGGACGTTGTCAGTTTGGGAAGACTTGACCGTTTGTGACTTTCTAGATATCATTGATTCGTGAAAATTGGTTGGTTTGGGAAAAATGGGGTTGAAGGCACAAACCTGTTGGACCGATTTATTAGCGTTTTGGGGTGTTTGAAATCGGTCCAGAATTCTTAATATCGGTCCAGACCGGCTATTTTTTCGGTTTTCCCGAGCCCTGGTATTCATAGCTCTTGATTATGTGCGTTTTTTTTTTATCCAATAGTTTTCTTATTTCTCCATGAAAAAACATGTTGTGGGTACTCATCATAAGCGCTTCTAATGAGTACCCACAATGTATGCTCTTATCTAGACCTATGTATATGACGACAAAATATTTTGCATTTTGTTCTTCCAAGTAAGCTGTTATGCAAAAAAAAAACACAAAAAAAACAACAACAATACTTTCTGAAAGATGTAAAACACTTGTAAAGCAGACAAACTTATAAAACTAAGCAAGGCATCAAATACTGTACATGTGTGTAAGTTTAAAAGTAGCATTAAAAATTTTCCAGCTGACTTACATTTTATCAATGGCTTCAGAAATTTCAGCCCAGAATACATCTACTATCTTGTTCAGTTTTTCCAGAGCAAAGACCTAAAATAAAAAGAAATTAATGTGAGAAGACATTCCATATTTCATATAAGACTAGCAACAGACTTGATCAGCCAACATTATCTCCAAGACATCCCTTTTTTTTAACCCAAAACATTTTGACTTTTTGTAATATTTCTTCACAATATCATATCTTGTGGGTACTGATTTGAAGTGCCTCAGTGCAATGTGCATGTTATATGATGAGTATTTGTTGGTGTTGAAGTTTATGGCCCAGTCAACCCATTAGGGTCATGTCGAGTGTGGTCAGTTTACCCAACCACCATTTTTCCTGGGTAGACAGTCCTCTAAGCATTTAATCAATACTTGTGCACATTGTTTTCACCAAAAACTGACAACTGCCCTTCTTGAATCAGTGGAAGGGTGAGAATGACTTGAGAAAATATTTCATGATCAATTTTCACGAAAGAATGTTGCCGGACCCAGCAAATTTCCCATGCTTTCATGACAGGTCAAGTGGCCTTTTGACTCTAAACCGAAGGTCACATAAAAATAATGTTGCTCTCACATACCTTTACCATGTGAGGAAGTCATGCAGCAAATTTGGTTAAATTCCACCCAGTGGTTTAGGAGACAGTGTGATGGTAGGACAGATGCTGTTACAATATCCCCATTGCTAAAGTGTGGAGAAAACAACTGAACTTGTATTGTGCTACTTTGGTGGGATATTTAAAACCATTCACTGCCAGAACACTGCTCAAAATTAGAACACTTAAGCCCTGTTACAGCTGTTATCCCAAGCCTTGTGTGGGACAGGACTGCAAATGAATGGTGCATTACCATATTTTTTTTTATTTCTACCATAAACATCCTTAAGATTCAGATACCTCAAGGGGAATGGATACACTTTCAAGTGAGATAACTGTCAGAATTGTTATGCCTCCCTTCTAAAAATGGGGATCTACACTAAAAGCAAAGAATTTGCTCCCAAGGGAGCAAATTCTTTCCTCTTAGACTAGATCCATTTTCAGAAGGGACATGGCATGAAGGAATGCAAACAGGAAGTCACAGAAATTGTCTTCCTTAAAAGTAAAAATGACCAAAACTCTATGAGGTGTATTCCCTTAACCTTACCATACTTTTCTTAACAATTTGAACTAGTCCATTTAGCTGCTCAAGGACCCATGTTTCCACAATGTGGTGACCAAATAAATAGCAAACAGCATTGATCCTGATCAGCCTGATCTCAGTGACCAGGTTTTTTTTCACACCTGTCTGTCCAAATTATTAAGGTCAATATGGTACCTGATGATCCTGGTCTTACCTTAAGCTGAGGCTCTGTTTCATCTAGAAGGGAGAGCACCCCAGCTGTAAAAGAAAAAAATATGGTATTGGTACATGTATGGTTCAGCAAGGCTCCAGATTAGGCACCTTTTTTTTTTTCAACCAAAATGTTCTAATACTTTTCTTATTTCTCCATGAAAACATATGTTATGGGGACTCATTACAAGCGCCTAGCCAAGGCATTTCTAATTTGTACCCACAACTGGTTTTCAAGGAGAAATATGAAATATCTTGAACCACAAGATGAGCCCTAAGGTAACATGCCAGAGATCCTTTCTGGCTCTGTTTAGGGCTAAAAGCGAAATAAGAGTTCATTCCCAAGGCCAAAAAGAATGCTTTCCTCTTAGTCTCTAGATTTGACTGTGTTGTAGGTTTTACAGCCCGCTCAACCCAATGGGGTCATGTCGAGTGGGGTCAGTTTACCTAACCACATGTTTACTGGGTAGGCTTAGTCCTCTAAGCGGTTAACCAGTACTGTGCACATTCTTTTGCCAGAAACTGACAACTCCCTCTTGAATCAGCAGAAGGGAGAGAAAGATCGTAGAAAATATTTCATGATCAATCTCCACTAAAGAGTATTGCCGACCTTGGCGGGGGTCGAACCCGCCACATCCTGTCTCCAGTCGGACGCGCATCCAACTGAGCCACCAAGGCCGGCATCTTAGTCTCTAGTAAAATAAGAGTTCATTCCCAATGCCAAAAAGAATGCTTTCCTCTTAGTCTCTAGACAAAATTTGAAATTTTGGTGCTAAATGCTGAGAGAAAAATCCATAGAAATGTTTACGTCTTCCAATATACAATACAGCTTGAGTGTTTTTTCAAAAACTCTGGATTCGAGATAGCAAGAAAATAAGATTTCTAAATAAATACAAATAAAAACACATATTGGTTAAACAATTAGGGCAATCAAACAATTCTATACACAGTAAATTGATTGAATATATATAAAATCCCTCGCAATTGTACATGTTAATATTAATCTACAAACAGTCAGGAGCATAACTTCCACAAGTTATTTTTTTTAACTCAAAAGAGTTATCAATTTTGCTACAATTTGTGAATTTAACTTGTTTCAGTTATTTTTTTTAATGTGTGCCATTTTTCACCTTCTGATACTAGACTTATAGCAATTTTCATGGGCAAGTGGTTAATTTTGTATGAAAGATCTGTTACATAACTTTATGACCAAGCAATAAAATTTTGTATGCATCGTCTAGAAATGTGTATGCAGAGTCTTTGAAGTCAATGAAAAAATATTCTTTTAACTTACTTAGGCTATTTTCAAAATATTTACAAATTTCAGAAATAAGTTAAATAAGTTAAAACCTTCAGCCAAAGGAAAGTTAACAATTACACTTTGGAAGGGAGGTTAATTTAAAGTTGAATTTTAACTTAACAAAGTTATAAATCTTCTCAAAATTTTAACCTTTAGAATAGGGGTGTGCAAAAATACTGGTATACCGCGGTATTTCTTTGGCGTGGTACGTACCGTGGTATACCTGCCTGTACCGCGGTATTCTGATGATTCTATTTTTAGCAACAATCTATTGTAGAAAACCATAAATCTCCAAAATATTGAAACAGTTGAAGTTGAAACAGCTTAAAATGGTGTGCTTCAGTTATAAACCATTGAATTTCATTTGCAAATGGTAAGCCTTCATGTCTTAGGCAATGGATGAGGTGAAATAATTATACATGCACCATTACTTGTTGTAAATACATGTATATTTAACAATAAAAGTTGATACTTAATGGAAGTATAACAGGGGTTATAGGGATGTAAATAAGTATGCAGTTATAAAATTGATAATAAGCAGGAAGAGGTTACTAAAGCATTAAGTGCTGGAAACTGCTGACTAATGGTCCTACATGTATCTCCAGTCTCCACTCTCCACTGCTGATTTTTTATTTAAAATATAAATTTCTATTGCAATATAAAATGTAAATCAATATTTCATTGAAAATAAAACTCAGCACAGATGATTGAGGTGGTTTAAACTTATAGACCATCAGATGTTGGTATATCAACCAAATGGCAACTCCTGCTGGCAATTTCACAATGATTTCTGCAAAATTTAATACGTGGTATACCGTGGTGCATACCACGGTACTTTGTTAAATACTGCAGTATACCGTGATACTTTATTTTTCGCGGTATCCAGCCCTACTTTAGAAGTTATGCTCCTGACTGATAAACTAGAGTGTTTGTCTCAACCGAAGTCTGCGTAATAAGCTTTAAATAGGAACTGAAATAGATTTGACCCCAGAAATGAAAACTGAAGTGTTACAGTCCTTAAATACATGCTCCTGTGGGATTGTTTGTGTTCAAATTTTCGTCCCAGTCAACCCAATGGGGTCATGTCGAGTGCAGTCAGTTTACCTAACCATATGTGCTCCTGTGGGATGACACTGCTTGGGTTAAGTCATTAATATGAAACAGAAACAGGCTAGGACTCAGCATTGTCCCCTGTGGGACACCTGAATCTACTGTAACTTCTGATCCTTTGCCTTCTATTTTTTTTTTTTACTATATCCGAGGCCTACTGTCCTTTTGACATCTCTCGAAAAGACGTTTTTTGCTTGGCGTTTTATCTTAAATGAAAATATTTTGTTTTGATTGACTATATCTTATCAGAAACCATTTGTCTTTTCTGTTTCTGTGTTTTGTTCTCAAATGTGTACCCTAAAATTAAATTTATTGCCAAAAATTGGTCTGACCTATGCAATTTCTATAGTAAAGTGATTTTTTGGAATTTTTGTCTTAGTAAATATTTTTTAATTTCTTTGCTGAATTTGAATTATTGATGTTTCACAACAATATTGTGAAAATTTCAGAAAAATTGAACAAGTAAAACTTGTTGAAAATCTGCCTCCAAGTTACCTACCCTACAAATTTCTGCATAATTTTCATTCATTTTTACTATGGGAAAAAGTGAAAATATTGGATTTTTAAAAAAACACTGACTAGAATAAAACTTTTTGCGCATAGGTAATTACGACAAATGGTTTTGCATTAAATCATGACAAAAGTTTGCAAATTTACTTCTTCTGTTTAAAGCGCCAAGCAAAAAACGACTTTCTGAAAGATGTCGAAAGCACAGTAGTATAATCTCTCGATTCTAGGACTACTTGCATGTGTCTTTTGCATAAAAATGTCCTTTAAGCAACCTATGTAATAATCCAGCACATGTTCAGACCCAGAAAAAATCCCACACCAAGCAGGGATCAAACCCGCAACGCTAGAACCACAGGCCAGTGCACAAACGGTTGAAACCACTGTGCTACCAAGCTAAAAAAATGATGTAAACAAAGCAGTCATTGTGGGTGGGGTACACATCTTACAGCGTGTACAATGATTAATCTCCATTTATTGTTAAATCATGCCATTAAAAAGAAAATATTGATATTTAAAAAAAAGTGTAAAACAAGTCTTACCTGCAGAAGTTATATTTAGCTTCATCTTAAAAGAACCCCAAAGGATTTTCTTGTGTTTTCTTTTTGCTGAATAACGTTGGACCGGTTAGTTGACGAATTCGGATTACCTCTGAAAAAACGCGCGCACTTGCTTGGTTCCTGTGGACGGTCCTACTAATAACCCGATGGCACCCCACGGCACCCCTTGACACCCCACAGCATCAAAATATATGCATTTTTACAATAAAATATGTGTTTTAGATGGAAAAGAATAGTTTTGTAATACTTGTCTTCACCTTAATAAACAGAGAATTTATATTGATGACTTGTGTTTGATTTAAAATATTATGTCTAAAACTCTCGTCAATGTTTTGTATCCCATGGCATCAAAATATATGTATATTTACCATAAAATAGGGCAATAATAATTTTGTAATGTTTATATTTAAATAAACAGATAATTTATATGGATGACGTGTTTGATTTTAGTAAAACACAAAACTATTATTTTAAGTAAAATACACAAAAAAAAAAAACATAAAGAAAACATGCCTATTCAAATATACTGAAAATTTTACCTCCAAAACTGAAAAAATTCGGATAAAAATTTCTGATATTCTTCATATTTCTGCTCAAAACATAGACTGTGGGTACTCGTTAGAACCGCATCGTCGAGGCGGTTCTAACGCGTACCCACAATCTACGTTTTTGAGCAGAAATAAGAAAAATAATGTATACCCCTGTGAACCCCAGTTTTACTACATAAAATTGGGGTTTAAGTGGGGTCAAAATTATATAGGCATGTTTTCGTGACGTTACTTAAAATTCCCAAGCCTCGGGTGTGAGACTAGGAGGGTCTGTTTCTGTTTTGCATAGAATATGTGAGAATAACTATACTTATTTTACTGGCATAACTTGAATATAAGATGTAATTTTAAGTTAAAACGTATTTTTAATAGACTGTCAACTTACACCCTTGGTCTTTGCCATATTAACGCGTCATTTTGAATCTTGGTGTTTAAGCACCACGAGATAAGTGCTTGAAGTAAGTCTTAAACAATCACAAAAACAAATTTTGATACGTAAAAGTAATATCCTGGTGTAATTTCAGCATTTAATAAATAAATACAATATAATAATTTATTGCCGTGGTGATATGGGGTGCCATGGGGTGATTAATAGGACCCTGTAGATGGGTATAGCTAAACTGCGAAACAAACGTTCCTTTTTCGATTATTCTGGATGGCCATCGCTTAAGTACGAAAAAAAAACGTTCCTAAGTCACGAAAGAAAAGTTTCTTTCATGAAGGAAGGTTTCTTTTGCGAAAGGAACAATTACGTTACACTCGGACATACGGGTACTGTGTCCGAGCTTTACGGTAAAAAAATTAGACTATTAGAATAATAATGAAAGAAATCTGAATATTAGACTAAGATGAAAGAAATAAGGCATTTAATTACCAGCGAGCGATGTGAATAATTGTTTTGTTTTTAAGACATTAGTAATGATAATGAAATTGCGAAGTCTGCTTTATAGAGTAAACTTCTCATTTTTCGGATACTGGTAATGATTAAATGACATGTGTATTAATGATAAAGAAATGTATTGGTCAAGGAAACCGTGACGTCGTTATGGCAGTGATCCACAACATCAGAAAACGTACATTCGGACACGTGCGCACAACGAAGATTCAGATAAGCCTGCCAATTCGAACAGTCTGATCAGAATCTTCACTGGGCATACATGTATTTTTGATAGTCAAAGACGCAAAGTTTCTTCATGCGGACAATGAAGACTCTAATCAGACTGCACGGATGCGCAAGCTGACTTGAGTCTTCATTGGGCGCACATGTCAAAAGGTATTTTTTGTCTCGACTGCTTTAACTAGTCAACTGTTTTAATCGTTTATTTAATAATTAATTGCTATGTGATATTAGTATTTGTTCTTTTCATTTATTGTTTTATGTATATATGTGTTGAGTTTACCGAAAAAAAATACCAATCAATCAATCGATCAATCGATCAGCAAGCAGGAGCGAAGTTGTCTTACACTTATATAGATGTATCCACACACTAAATGTGGTCACTCTAGGCCAGGAAGTAAGGATAGGTCATTGCAATCATAAATGTATGTTTTGTAATACAGGTCATAGGTCATGACATGAGTAACGTTGACCTACATTTTGTATGCAATACACTGACTTTGGTCCACAAATGAAGACTGCATGATACTGTAACCCATTTACGTCGAGTGGACTCTTCTACTACAACTCTTTGGACCGTACTATTACCAATGGCAGGGTGTCTGGTTAGGTTTTATTATCACTGTTTTATAGAAATTCCTGTATCGAATGCAAACAGTGTAGACCCTGATCAGACGTCGCGTTCTGCGGCATCTGCTCTGAGTCTACACTGTTTGCTAATGTCCCTTTTAGATCCTTTTACAGGACGCTATAGGTATATCTAAATAGTTAAACATACTGCAAACGATGTGTGTGTGTGTGTGAGAGAGAGAGAGAGAGAGAGAGAGAGAGAGAGAGAGAGAGAGAGAGAGAAAGATTAAAAAATGTCTATGAGAGCATGAGACCCAGTCTGTGTTGGAGAGAACGTATTCTGCTGTGACACGTGCATAAATTTTATTCAAATGTCGTCTGAGAATTTGCAGTCTAGCAGGGAGGTCACACATAACACATTATTTAATTTCTTACCTTGCTTTTCAACAGGAAACTTGTCACAAGCCATACAAACCATCGAAAAAATCCGCTCTTTGTTTATTTATCTATTTATTTATTTATTTATTTATTTATTTATTTTCCATACAAAAATCCGCTGTTTATTTATTTTTATTTAGTTAGTTATTTAAAACTTTATAAAACTTGTTTTACTATTTTTCTCTGCAGACGACACGTTGTTGATTCGTCTCGTGGAGATGTCAGTTTCAAGCAATGTAAGTTTCAAACGTTTCAATTTGATTGTCATTATGTCAGTGTCACGTGTAAGTTCACAATTCATGCCTATAAATATCTTCGTATTACCGCCTCATTTGACCAATAATGTAAATAAAGAACTGCGTCTAAGCTTTAACCCTGGATATGCCCATGCCTTTGCAAACAGTGTAGCTGCAGATCAGTTAGCTTCTGATCTGGATCATGGCAGCACGGTTTGTCATTTAGTATGTGAATTTTTAATTCAACAACTTAGATCAAACACTCCGATTGGCAGACAGTTAGAAATGGGCGTGGTATCTTAATCTGTTCAGCATGACAATGGTTGATCAATGCAGCTGAAGTCCTTGGCCCACTTGTTCTAAGCATCGTTAGCTAAACGAGCTCGTTAATGACAAACTCATTAACTGATGTAGCTATGAAGTATTTTTAGATACATTGATATTTTTTGCTGCAAAATGTAAGTAGCTTTTGCAGCTAATTTTTTTTCAGCAAAAAAGCAAAGTATTTGCCATATTTCAAGATAGAGATTTCAACATCATGTTAGCTAACAACTTCGTTCAGCTTTGAACAAGTGGGCCTATATACTACTACAAGTTTGGAAATGTCTGTAAATGATCCTTAGCATTTTCCACGCTAAGGGCAAATTCAAAAGACGACAAACCAACATTTTTTTCTTATTTTTCCTAGAAAACGGGATCTAAGACTTCATGCAAATTGTCGGCTAGACTTAAGAATCTGTCCGCCATCTTTTACTTTTACTTGGCCTCAGAACGTGAGTGAGCACGCTTATTAACTACAATGTGTGTCAGGGTGGTCACTGATGGTTAGAGTTAGCTTAATTGAGGGGTCTAATTAGCATACCTATATCAGGAATATTTATAGACGGTTACATGGGTTAGGGTAAGATTAAGTGGCTGACAGATTCTAAAGCCGCTCCAAAAGAACAGTCAGAAATGAATCATGAGCAAGATGCCGTAAAATATGAAAACGGTTACGTCGTATGCGAACAGCTAGCCTACTCACAAGGCGTTAAAATGAATAATATAGCAACATAGCCATCTATTTTCATTAAAAAATAAACAGTATAATATTTTAGCTAGTCTAGTCTTCTTTCTCAATTTTAAATTGATAATACTCAGCCAATAAGTGTATTGAAGATTTTACTAAATAGACTTGCCATCATTCACAAGTTGACTATCTATTAAAAATAAATAAAACTGATCAGACTCTTATTATCATACTAGTAGCTAGTCTAGTGAACAGCGAAAGCTTAGATCAGATTGGGTATCCCCATATTCAGATCATATTTGATTACAATGTGAGCGAAACGTAAAGTTCCTAAACTGGTTTGCTTTTGGAGATCGATCTGGGCCTTCAATGGGCATACCGTGAATCCTTTCCGGCGTCGTCGTTGGCGTTGGCGTCTTCGGCGTCGGCGTCAATAAGTTAAGTCTGTGCGTTTAGCTCTATTTCTCAAACACCAAGGCTTCTAGGCTAATGAAATTTCATACATACATCATACCTACTGCCATCAACAGTTGCTAACTTTGACCTACTTTTCACGCTTGGCTAAACAGTGGTTAGTCTGTGTATTTAATTTAGTTCGGCTTCTTGAACGCCACCAGTAGTCGCGACATAGCTATTCGGCGAATTTCTTGCCTCGCGTTGTGGCTCAAATGTTTTCTGGGTAAGCCGTTATCTTCGAGGGTCATTCAATATATAATGACATTAAATACCTCTAAAAGTATATTGTCAAACATGCTTAACTTTGCATGCTAACAGATTTATCTAATTCCGATTTAAATGTTTCTCTATTGTGCTGTCCTGCTGTATCACGTCATGATAACGCAACGTCAAATGACGTCACTCCAAGCGTCATGGCCGCGTTCACGTCTCAGGATCAGCACAGCTACGTAAGAATTGAAGTTCAAAAAAAAAAAAAAAAAATAGAAATTTTACTCATACTGCAAACGGAAGCACTACGGGAAGACTGCACGAATGCGCAGGTTGATCTGATTCTTCGCTGAGCACGGACATCAGAAGGTAGGTTTTCTAATGTTGCGGCTCCCATGTATATGATAGCACTTGCAAATTCAAATCATTTCGCGCACAGTCTAGTGCAGATCTTTATTGTACCTTGATATTCTCAGTACATGAAATCTGTAGGCAGACAGCGGACGCTTTCATTTGAATATACAAATGCACAGACCAAATTTTGAGTCTTCCTAGAAGACTAAACAAACAACTCCAGGTGAATTAGAAAAAAAAAAAAAAAAATCATGACGAGCTAGTTGTCTCGTCTTTAAGCTGCAGAAATCGATTCGCGACGAAATGTCAAACCAATAATCCGTATCGTGACAAAAAAGGTCCTTCAGATTTTCAGTGCAGGCGCGTGTCCGTTCCCTTAACAAAGTCTCAAATCTCGCTTTCTTTGCTCTACCGCTTACGTGAGCAAACAGCATAGGTTCTGGCGAGACTGTTCTCACCGCTGTGGTTCGAGCCTCGCTACGATCGGCTCGATATAAGTGAAGTATTCTTGAAAAAAAAAATCTGGCGAGACTGAGTATGCAGGCTCGCCTGAATCTTTGCCGTTCATATACGGCTTATTTCCCATGACGAGGCTCAAACACAGCAGAGTGAGCACTATTTCTTTTCTTTTTCTTCTTCTTCTCCTCCTCCTCCTCCTTCTTCTTCTTCCATTACGAAACCATGCCTATTCAAATATACTGAAAATTTTACCACCAAAAAATGAAGATTTTCAGATAAAAATTCTGATATTTTCATATTTCTGCTCAAAATATAAATTGTGGGTACTCGTTAGAACCGCCTCGTCAGGCGGTTCTAACGAGTACCCACAATCTATGTTTTTGAACAGAAATAAGAAAAATAATGCATACCTCTGTAAACCCCAGTTTTTCCATATAAAAGTGAGGTTTAGGGGGTCAATATTATATAGGCGTGTTTTCGTGATGTTCGTCTTTTTTTTTTTTTTTTTTTTTTTAAGCAGGTAATACTTGTTTTTCTTGTATGTCAGCAGACCCATCGTACCGGTGTTTACCGGTAATTACAAAAACGTCGGAAACCAACTGATTATTGTTTACCTGAACACGGAAGTGACTGCGGTTTAAGAATTTATATGTGGTAGAAAGAGTGATCGGGACCTGCTGAGACTACAAGACAGGTATTATAAAGACAGCACTTCAGTCGTGTGTTTTTTATCTTCATTTCCACATGTTGTCATTTTGATGCTGACTTGTTGTTAGTTAACTTTACACAGTCTGACTAACTATATAAGTTTATATCTGCAAGGTATTCGGCGGATCTAGTTGAACTAGATCAGAGCTAGTGCTATAACGCTGTAGTGATTGGCTGGACTGTCGGCTCGGTTACCTCAGTTAGTAGAGCACCTGACTTGCTACTCCCATACATGAGAGTTCTGCGTTCCAGATATTCATATTTTACGTTTATATGCTGTTATTTATGTTTTTATTATTCTTCGGAACGCGTCGCATGCACATCTATAAACAGCAATTATCAATAAATGGGTGCATGCGTACGTCTAACTTATTGGACTACTGACTTGCAAGCATCGGGCGCACTTTTTCATCCAATGTATTCAGCGGATCTAGTTGAACTAGATCAGATCTACTGCTCTAAATTACCATACTGGCAAGTTCCACCTACACGCATAGACAGCGGTAACATATTTACCTTAAGAATTTGGACACCTTCTTAAATCTGAACAAGTATAATTAATGCCTGATATTGGGTCTAAAACGGCTGGATGAGTGGCAAGCAGTGTAGACCCTGATTTGGCGCTATAAATGGCGATATAAATGTTGTTATACAAGGTAATCATCTGGATCTACTCTATTGTTTTGCCTACCTTCTAAAAAGGGGGCTGCTCTAAAAGAGTAAATTTTATCGTTAAAGAGGACATACCTTTACAGGAGAGACTTGATGTATAGGAAAGAAAACAGGGAGAATGATATCTTCCTTGTGCAAAATAGTTCTTATATCCAGTATACTTCAAGCATGTCTCATGAGCCTACCCAGCTAGCATTCTACGTAAATCTATATATAGCTACCCTGACGGGCCGATGACGGCCCGATATAGATTTACGTAGAATGCTGACTGGGTAGGTACTATTAATTGGACCATAAATATCAATAAGGGTATACATATACACTGTTGTCTTATAAAAAATCATAACCATGTCTTCTGACATCGCATGTGACGTCGTGTCGATAGCGTGTGTTTGCTAGGTAGCTCTCATGTTTATTTGAAACATAGTTGTGGAACTCGTATTATGCTATTTAAGTCCTTAACGTACGAACCATATTAGCAAAAAGAATGTGTAAAGATTGCCCTTGGAAACAAAGAACAGGTAAAAAAAAAATGAAAATCAGAGTTTTGATTTCACTGAGACTCTTCATATAACAGCAGTTTGGTTTCATTACGAAGACACGCCTATTCAAATATATAGAAAATTTCACCTCCAAAAACCGAAAATTTTTAGATAAAAATCTCTGATATTTTTTCATATTTCTGCTCAAAACATATATTGTGGGTTACTCGCCGAGGCGGTTCTAACGAATACCCACAATATATGTTTTTGAGCAGAAATAAGAAAAATAATGTATACCCCTGTAAACCCCAGTTTTACCATATAAAAGTGGGGTTTAAGGGGTCAAAATTATATAGGCACGTTTTCGTGATGTGCAGGGCTGCTACAAGTAATATGTGAACTTTTTCATGAAATATGGTGTTGTTTTCAAACAACAGGAATATTCCGTTCATTTTTCAGACTACACCATATTCGGCAGGTGAAATACCTAATTTCAAAATGGATAAATTTTATAAGCTGGTATGTAAACAAAAAGTGATGTTACAAATCAATACAACCCAGCGGGCACATGACGTAAATATAACGTCGCCTCAACGTCGATGCAACGTCATGACGTTGCATCGACGTTGAGGCGACGTTATATTTACGTCATGTGCCTGCTGGGAATATCTAATATTGCCAGTATTAATATCAGTTTGTTCATAGTCGTATATTTCTGATGGAATTATTTTGGGTAGCGTCAAAAATAATTTAACAAAATTCATGGAAATACATTGAATTGAATGGGAACGTCACAGAACAATCAATACTCATTTTTTCCATATATATTTTTAACCCTTGTCATGGTTCAATGCAAAACCAGTTGTAGTATCTACCTATGTATCGAAAGTTTAATCGATTCAGTGGTTTAATAACCGTCGTATATTTTCATATTTTTTCGGTAGTAAAATGGCTGCAAATTATGTAAAAATCGATAGGGTAGGTCGACTGGATGCAGGTTTTCAACAAGTTTCTTTTGTTCAAAGTTTCTTAAAATTTCATAGTATTATTGAGAATGGTCAGTAATTAAAAATAAGTGGAGAAAAGCAACAAATATTTTGTAACATCGTTTTCTCGGAAGTCAGTTCACTAAAGAAATCGCATAGATCAGTCAATTTTTGGCCATAAAATTAATTTTAGGGTAAATATTTGAGAATAAAACACAGAAGCAGAAACGACAAATGGTTTTTGATTAAAATTATTACCCAAAAATAGTGTTTTGTGTTTAAGATAAAATACCTGGGCTGAGTGGCTGTGGTTAGCACACTCGACTTTCAAGCGGGATATCGTGGGTTCGAATCCAGCTCAGGTCGAGACAATTTTTAGACCATTAGTACGCCTAACTCATACTCGACTTGCCCTGGGTTGAGTATAACGTGGACAGGGCGGCGCTTGGTGACAGACAGCGGCACCAAGTGTGCATGGGTGATCCATGAAAGCAAGGCTGTACAAATACATGTAAATACAATCGCTGCTGCCTCTACGTGCTTTCGGGTGGCTGGTAGCTTTAAAAATCCGCACGACAAAAGATAAAATACCGAGCACAAAACGCTTCTCCACATGGTGTCCAAAGCACAGTGGTCATGTGATTGTGGCACTTCCTGGACTTCTTCAGGGGCGGATCCAGAATTATTTGATAGTGGGTTCAAAACTTCCGAGGGTGTTCGAATTGATCAAGTTACCTTTAGTATTAGGACAGAAAGGTCTGAGCAAACAATATAGACCCAGATCAGACGCCACAGAACGCGGCGTCTGATCAGGGTCTATACTGTTTGCCACTCATCCAGCAATTTCAGACAAGTTCTTAGCTAGTAAAATAATCTTTTTGAATTTTATAATTATAAGGTGAAGAGTAATGTGAACGACTATTGTCAGGGAAAATATGATATCAAATAATAACTTTAGACGATAATATCCCGCCATTATCGTGTCGCGGGCAGATAACTCTGTCAAACATTGACGAAATTTGCCCATCGGCAATCTCAAACCAGATCTCCTTAATATCAATGCCTGTACCTTGTTTGGTTAAAATCCCTTGACATTTACTCAAATTATCGTCCGGAAACAACAATTTGGATGTGTTTCGGGCAGATAACTCCGTCAAAATTTGACGAAATTTGCCCATTAGCAATTCCAAACCAGATCTCCACAATATCAATATACATACCAATTTTGGTGAAAATCCATTGATGTTTACTCAAGTTATCATCCGGAAACGTAATATACGGACGGACAGATGGACACTTCTTGGATACTCAATGTTAAATTTCCATTGACAAAAATGTAAAAGTATCCAACAGTGGTTAAAAATACCCAACAAGACCCTCTTTTTTGTTGGGTATCACTGACGGACTAAAACAAACTCTATGTAAAGTACCCACTAGATTCCTACCCAATACATGCCCATTCGTGTGCCCGGACAGACACACGGACTGTCGTGTAGCGGGGTATAAAAATGATCAAATTCAAAATTTTTGAAAATAAAATTTTGAGTCAAACGGGGTCCGACGGAATCCACGAACCCCCTCTCCCCCCTTCCCCCACTCCCCTGGATCCGCTCCTGTCTTTGTTCTGATGGGGTGGTTGCACTTTACCGGGCACTATTTTTCATCTGATGCATAGTTACATTTAGTTGGGGGCTGCTGCCCCCAAACCCCTGCAACATATCGTCCGGATTATATGTTCCAATCATACACAATTCAGTTAGAAAATATTAAGATGCAAACCCACACATATAACCTAGGCAAAGTTAGTAGTGCCCGGTAAAGTGCATTCTAGCCGTTCTGATTTTGACATTTCATATAGGAGACCATTTGAATGGAGAATCAAAACTAATTTTCTAGAAAATTAGAAAATGTATTTCAATATGTCGTCTCCTAAAATGTTTACCCAGCATGCTAAGCGTTATAGTATTAGATACAAGTCATTGGGAACTGGATCCTTGGCCACCAGCACACAGCTTGAAGCGCCCGGGTGGCCTAATGGTTAGCGCCCCCGACTACGGATCATGAGGTCCGGGATCGAATCCCGCTGGAGGCGGCTTTTAGCTCCTGACTGGCACTTCATTGCACTGAGCCTTTCAGTATCACGGTTGTGTCTCATATGATATAAAATGTTGAAACGGACGTAAAATACCAAATCATCAGCAGTAGTATACAAAACGGACGCTCTGCCAGCTGCGTTGTGATGGCGATCCTAGGCGTTTGTTACTTAAAGGTGGGTGGATTAACCTCCGAAGGAGATTATTCTGACCTTAGATTCCCCACCCCCTTCTTGAAATGAAAAGTAATCCCCACCCCTACACACGGGAGCAAATACATTCCTTGAAGAGTAACTTCCTTTGACTACCAGGGAATCCATGCAGTTCCTCCCTGCTAGAGTGTTCTACCATTGAAAAAAGTGGACGTGGGTGGTGGTGGGGAGGGGGGAGTGCGATCCCTTTCGGCTGCGGCCTTGGATATACACCACCCATAAACGTACGCTATAACAAAGGTACCAGGAGTTACCATCGGACCTCAAGGGTTTCAAAGTAATTATCATAAGACCATAAAATTATTCACGCTTAGCATGCTTGGTAAAATTTTCAGCAGACGCCATACTGAAATATTTTTTTCCCAGAAAACAGGTTTTGACATTTCATGCAAATTGTCTCCAGTGGAGACATTTGCATGAAATGTCAAAGCCTGATTTCTAGGGGGCGGGGGTAGTGGGGGTGTGTGTGTGTGGGGGGGGGGGGGGATAAATGAGAAAAATATCAATTTGCCATCTGCTGGATTAGCGCAGAGAGTGGTAAAGGTAAAAGCAGTGACGCCAGTATTGTACTATTGACCTATTGAGGAGTCCATATTAATCATAAATATTAGGACACCTTAACTTGTTACCATACTTGTCCTAAAATTAAAAAAAAAAAGTTCATTTCACTATCTGTCAATGTGTCAAGGATAAGCGGCAAATATTGTAGATTCTTGTCAACCTGTTCTGCCTGTCTGTCTTAATACTTAGAGTTATTTCGGCATAACTACCTATATAAACCCGGCTGTAAAAAGGTCCTTATCCCATTTCAGGCTGAATAAACTCCACCCCTCACACACTATATATATTGGAAGAGAAAATTTTCAATTTTATGTATGTCCGGTATAGTTCCTAGAGAAAATATAGCTAAATTATTTGCAAACAGCGTAGACCCAGATCAGACGCCGCATGATGCGGCGTCTGATCTGGGTCTACACTGTTTGCCAATTACCCTTAAATGAATCTCCAGACTTAAAATGGGTTAAGTAGGAACCTGCGAACAGCGAAGACCCAGGTCAAACTGCTGCTTTCACATTTATAAGCCTTAAGAGACATTCATTTTTCGCCGTTACTTTCAAGAGATGGGAGATCTACTCACGCATACATATATGCGCATGCACAGATTGATCTGGGGCTTCGTTGTTAAAAGGTTGTTGTTAACGTCAAGGCCCCCTTTCGCTGTGACTTGGTAAACATAATTTGAACAGTCGATGTGCAAATCGACATGATATGAGCTCATAAGTGGATGTAGAGACTTTGTTTTGGGATAATCATAATGTGAATGTTGTGTGTTGTTTTTTTCACGGTTGGAGTCGTAAATCCCATGCAAACTTGATTTCTAAGTAAGTAAGGAGTGGCTAGAGAGAGAGACAGACAGACAGACAGACAAAGGAGAGACCGATTGGCATGGAATCATGGAATGTCATTCCCAGAAACAAGGCTTTGATATGCCAAATTGTCTCCTAAGGAGGAGACAATTTGCATGAAATGCCTAAACCTATTCTCTGGGAAAAAATAATAACACATATCACCAATTTGTCGTCTGCTGAGACCAAAAAGGTTAAATGTTTAAATGGTTGTACACAAGGGTAAAATCATCAAAAATCTACTTATAGACTGATAAGCCAGTCGCAAATAGCCCTTGAAGTGCTCATCACAACTGCAACAGACGAGATTTTGATTATTATTATTATTATATTTTTCGAAGAAAATAAGGCTTGGCGGTTCATGTCGTCTGCTATAATTTTGCTTTGCACTTAAATAAGAATGATCAGTTTCACGGTTGGTAAAATCCGCAGATGAAACAATTTTATCAGAAAAAATTAGTTTTAGATCTCTTGCAAATTGTCTTCCCTATTCAAATCTATCTCTCTAAAAGTTACAAAAAAATTGATGTTTTATTTTTGACGGCGGAACCATGATTTAAAGAAAAAACAAAACAAAAAAAAAAAAAACAAAAAAAAAACGACTTCACTAAATATGCTTATGAATACGTGTTTATCTTCAAGTGCTTCAAATAAAACTTGCATGATAAATAATTTACATGGTTAAGGTAAAAACGATGTAACCTTGTCCGATGGCGGTAAACCTATGACTTATGGCTTCAATTTTCTAGCTGACGTTATACAGCTAGGAACCAGAAGCCACAGTTCACCTGACAGTGTTAGAGGGGTTTGCCCTGGACCTCTGCTTCTGTGGGCGCACGTTATTAGGATCAGGGATCCAGGACAAAACATTTGGATGGCTTCAAAATAAACTACGGTTCTCTCCAATATGATTGAACGACGGCGACGTTATGACGTCAACGACGCTATTCATAGGAAAACTGCATGCAATTGTTTTCTTGTTTCAGTTGTCGTCCGCGACCAGATTGTTCCGTCAAGTAACGGATGTAAAACAACATGAGTAGTAAAGGCAATTTATTGAACATTCATTGAAGTGTAAATAACATTGGGTCGCGAGCAATTTACATGAACCCCGAAGGAATTCTCTTACTTCGCTCGTGACCCGATGTTTTTCATACATCGATGAACGTTAAAAACCATTTCGTTACTAATTATTTGAGATACCGGGTATTTACTGTTGCAGATTCAGAATGGCGTCAAAAGAGAATAGCCTGTCTGAAAGTTTCAACGAATTTACACTAGATTTGTACAAAAACCTTGCTGGAAAAGATGATGGCAATCTGTTTATGTCGCCAAGCAGTGTCATGGTTGTCATGGCGATGGTCCATGCTGGTGCCCGCGGGAATACGGAATCCCAGATGAAGAAGGTTTTGAAATTAGAGAGACTTGAAGGGACGGGAATCCATGCTTCTTTTGAAGGTTTTATCAGATCATTGAAAACAGAGAATAAAAATTTCACTCTGACGATGGCGAACAAACTTTATCCACACGTTGACAAAACAATATTGGACGAGTATCTGAGGATGGTTGAAAAGCATTTCTTGACTGAAACCACACCGCTTGATTACACCTCGAACCCGGAGGGCAGCCGGATTGAAATAAACAAATGGGCAGAGGATGAAACCAAGGGTAAGATTAAAGACCTGATTGCACCAGAGGTTATAACAGATTTAACGGCCCTCGTCGTAGTAAATGCGATCTATTTTAAGGGAGATTGGGCGGATAAATTTGATGCAAAAGTAACGTCAAAACAGCCGTTTCATGTTACAGCATCGAAAACATTACAAATAGACATGATGTTCAAAAAGTTCAAGAAAACAAAATATGGGCGTGTTGATAACCTCGACTGCAGCGTGCTCAACTTACCGTACAAAGGGGAAGAACTCAGTATGCTGATTTTTCTTCCCAACAAAAAAGACGGATTATCGTCCTTGGAGAAGCATCTGTCCGTTAAGGATTTGATGAACATTGGTTCCTCTCTATTTCCGACGAACGCGGACGTGTCTCTCCCAAAGTTCAAACTGGAGTCGACCTTTAAACTTAACGACTGCCTCTCTGAGCTTGGAATGTCTGATGTCTTCAACCCTTCTAAAGCAGATCTGTCTGGAATGAGTAACCTAGCACTGTACGTTTCCCACGTCGTTCACAAAGCTTACGTTGACGTGAACGAAGAGGGGACTGAAGCGGCGGCAGCGACAGCAGCTGTGATTATGAAAAGATCCATGCCAATTACCCACAGGTTTACAGCTGATCATCCGTTCTTGTTCATGATTCAGGACAATCGTAATGGCGTACCATTATTTGTAGGACGAGTTATGGCGCCGCCTGGCGAGGAAATTTTTCAGCAACAACAACAACAGCGTGAGGACCTGTAGAAGAGGACCATTCAGAGGCGGATCCAGGATGATTCTTGAGGGCGTTCGATTTGATAAAATTATAGTACTTACACTATATATACCTTAGCAAACAGTGTAGACCCAGATCAGACGCCGCAGAACGCGGCGTCTGATCAGGGTCTACACTGTTTGCCACTCATTCAGCAATTTTACATACATTCATAGACAGTAAAATGGACTTACTAAAGAGGTATATATATTATAAGGTAAAGATCGAGGGTGTGAATATTTACGGTAAATATGGTATTCCAAATTTATCATATTTATCCAAAATTTCCGATGAAAATGAAATTGTGAGTGAAAGGGTGGTTTGACCGAAATCCCCGAACCCACTCTGAATCCGCCCCTGCCGTTTGTTTCCAATTCCATTATGTATCTGCAATAAAATAAGTATAATCTAATCTATAGGTTGCTAATTATTCTCTTTATCATTACCACTCTCTGGACAAATTCAGCAGACGAAACAGTCATGGTATATTTCTTATTTTTCTCAGAAAAATAGGCTTTGACATTTCTTGCAAATCGTCTTTTTGCACGAAATGCCCATGCTTATTTTCTACGGAAAACAAAATATTTAAAATTGCCGTCCGCGAAAATTTTCCCAGATAGTTGTAGAATAGCCTCGAAGAAACATTTGTTGTGGGAATTCGGCGAGACGGCCGCATTGAGTACCACAACATGTTGACATGGAAAAGTAGTAAAAATATTAAGACCCTTGGGCTGAATAAGTGCATTATCTCCAGGTATGCGCTTTTTACGTAAGGTAAGGGTAGGGCAGGCTAGGTTAGGCTAGGGGTAAGGGTAAAAGTGTTGAGTGTTTTGCTGTTTTTATTTTATTTTTTGTTTTGTTTTTTTTTTCTTTCAATTTTGTAATTTTTTTTTTTTTGCTTTTCTCTTCTGATTTTTAATTATTGAGGTTTCACAACAATATTATGAAAAGTTCAGAAAATGTGAACAAGTGTAACAAATAGAAAACGTTTTTTTTTTTTTTTTTTTTTTTTTTTTTTTTTTTTGCATAGGTAGTTACGACAAATGATGAATTTAGTTCTGAGTAAAGCACCATACAAAAAGGGGCTTTATGAAAAATATCACTGGCCCGGCTTTTATGGTTTTCCTTTCATAAAATATTTGGTCATGTTATTGGAAAGATCTATTTGGAAAGAAGAATCACCAGTAGGCTAGTTTATCTGGAAAGGTTTGAGCGGCGCCTTGCGAACATAATGCAATATGGTATGGGCATTATCAAGCGAAAAAAGTGCCTTCGAGCATGCGCAATTTGTACGAGTTCACATCATTCTGTGCATGCACAAGGTCTCATCCGGGCCTTTGCGTTGCATTGATACATTCTGTAGTTTCCAATGATTCTGTTTGCGGACAGTGAGGGCCCTGATCAGACTGCACGTATGCGCAGGCTGATCTGGGCCTTCGCTGTCCGCATATGCCCGAAGACACGTTTTCTCATAGCGCACCCATGTGCCAGCGTTTAACGAAGACCCTGATAAGTCTGTGTGGTTTTGCTAGCTTGTCTGAATATGCCCTGTTTTTCGATCGCATGACACATTGGTTTTGTACATGCATTTTTGTAGCTGCGGATATGAGGGATAGCCACACAAATAAATTTCTTATTTTATGTTGTGGGTACTCATTAGAAGTGCCTCGGCGAGGCGCTTCTAATAAGTACCTATACAACGTATGTTTTTTGTGAAGAAATAAGAAAATAGCAGTGCTTTTCGGTTGAAAAAAAAATGCCTTATTTAGAGCGACATGCAATGTACAGCTTGATTTTATTCGTTCAGGTGAGAAGAGGTACATTGTTTGAGTTGCATTTACGATCCAGTCAACACTGTTAAGGTCATGTCGAGCCCGTCAATCGATAATCCCACTTTTCCTTGGCATACATAGTCCTCTAAACGGTTAACCGATAGCCTACTTGTACGCATGCTCGTAGCTGACAACTCATCCTCTTGAATCAACAGAATGGGGTTGATGGATGACCGTAGAAACTTATTCCATGACCAATCTCAACAATATTTATGATAGCGATGTCTGATCAGGGTCTACACCGTTTGCCACTGAACCAGGCATTATTAGACACATAATCACATAGTAAAATGGACTTGTTTAATTTTTTGGACATTCGAGATATGAGTTCCTCGACATGTCAGATTTGCAGAATAGAGGAAAAAAGTAAATCGAACAACCACATTTAACAACTGGACATTTAATTTGACTCCTGAAGTTACTGATATATTGAAAATATTGTGGAAAAGAGAAGAAATTGCTCCATAGGAGCAATTTCTTCTCTTTTCCACAATATTTTGTTACCTGTTGTTACATTTCCATGTTAAAACAGGGACCAGATTTTCAATTCGAGATAAGCGGTTATTCGAGATAAGCGAAGTCGAGATAACGAGAGTCCACTGTATATGTTAAAGACTTTAGATCTGTGTCCCAATACTGTTAATACTGTAGTCAGTTTTTTTGTTTTTTTTTTCCTTGTATTTATATACGTTAGTGTGTACAAAGTGGCATTCATAGTGTAGATTATATGGGCCATGTCGAGTGAAAAATGTCGCTTAGACCAGTAGGCCAGTCTGAATCAAACTTGATATGTAGCATTGTTCGATGGGGGATTAATTGCTTATTGGTTTGAGGCAGTGCTTTCCAAAACAATGCTAAGGCAACCGAAATGTCATATTGACATATAATGGAGAAAACGGTCTCTCCACCTTTTCTCGACCATTTTTGTATCATATTTTCTTCATCAAACTTTCAGGTAACACGGACATGCAAAAATTAACGAATGAGTTAGCAATTCAGTCAGGTCAGAGTTATATGCCCTTGAGTGAAAAAAAAATCCCATATGGTTACACTTTGAAACAAGAATATCTCGAAGACTAGTTTGCCAATCTGATTCAAACTTGATATGTAGCATTGTTGAGATGGGGATTGATTGCATACTGATTTCAGAAAGGTTCTTCCAAACCTCTATTTGTTACGGCAACGAAAAGTTCCTATTGATTTATAATGGGGAAACGGGTGTCTACAACTTTTTCTCGGCCATTTTTGATTGGATATTCTTCAAACTTGCAGGTAACCAGAACGTGCATAAAGTCTCGAATAAAATTTGAATAAAAGCCAGACCAGGTTAGTCGCTTTAGAGTTATGTGCCCTTGAGTCGAGTTATGTGCCCTTGAGTGATGAAAAAATCCCAACATGGTTATAGTGGTGAAAACACTGTTTCCAACTTTTCTTGTCCACTTTCAATCTGACCATCTTGCTTCCAGATAAGTGGGACTGTAATAAAGTCTCAGATTAGTGATTTCTGTTCAGATCGGTTCACTTAAGAGTTACATGCCCTTAGGCATATAGAGAAACGGTGTCTACAATTTTGATCGGCTGTTAGAACATTTCTTCCTTGTAAGTAATCAGGACAGGGGTAAAGTCTTGACCGAGTTCAGTAGGATCGGACTGCTCATTTCAGAGTTATTTGCCTTTGAGTTTAGACATATATATATATATATATATATATATAGGAAACAGTGTCTCTAACTTTTCTAAGCCATTTATAGCTCACCAGAAAAGAAGGCTGCTGGCAACTGATACACTTGGCCATGCAGCAGTTACAAATTCAGACATATCGAGCGTGTTGGAGTTATTTGTCCTTGGGTACAAAAAGTCCATATTTGCAACAGCTTGCCAGATAAGAGGAAAGCGATCGTTGTTGATTGGGCTATATCTCTGACCCAAGCGATATTGGTTATTATTAGATATTACATCAACATTGAAGAGAAGCTAGTGATGATATTGTGTAATGATGAATATAACATCAACTATGAGGCTATATTTAATTCTGTGTTTCACATCTTTATTCAGGTTTGTATGTCAGCTGTTTGTAAATAAATAGTATCATCTGTCTGTTTGTATGTCTGTCTGTCTGTCTGTCTCTGTCTGTCTGTCTGTCTGTCTGTCTGTCTCTCTCTCTCTCTCTCTCTCTCTCTCTCTCTCTCTCTCTCAGCAGTTTATAAATAAATTATATCGTCTGTACTCTCTCTTGCTCAGGGGTCATGTTAACATGACTGAACCCACCAAAGCTTAAACTTACGTGTGTGTGTGTGTGTGTGTGTGTGTGTGTGTGTGGAGGGGGGATAGGTTGATCTAGATCATTTCAGCTGTCTGATATTATCTCCCCTCGCTGAACAAAGCTGATATTTTTTCCTACAGTAAGCTAACCCGAGCCTTTTCTGGATGTTCTGATGGGCTTGTCCTCCGGCTTCCGTCGTCCGGCGTCTGTCGTCCATCAAAAATTGACATCTCCTCCAAAACCACTGAGCCAGTTTGGACCAAACTTTACCAGAATGATCCTTGGGAGGTACTAACTGAAAGTTGTTCAAAGATTTGGAATCCAAGCAGATCTCTGATTTCCATGGCAACAAATAGGTGAAAATTAGCAGACACCTTTAAAAGTCTTTTTGTCTGAAACCAGAAGGCCCAGGTCTTTGATATTTGGTATCTAGCTTCACCTAATGGACCATTACGAAAGTTGTTCAAATTATAGCCCTGAGGTCAAAATTGGCCCCTCCCTAGGGGTCATGTTTTACATAGGCCCTTATAGGGAAAACCTTTAAAAATTTTCTTGTCTGAAACCAGAAGGCCCAGATCTTTGATATTTGGTACACAGCTTTGTCTAGTGGACCTCCACCAAGATTATTCAACTTAGATCCCTGGGGTCACATGTTTTAAATGGGCCCTTATAGGGAAAAAATCTGTCTGAAACCAGAATGCCCAGGTCTTTGCTATTTGGTACACAGCTTTATCTAGTGGACCTCTACCAAGATTGTTCAAATTATAGCCCTGGGGTCACAATCGGCCCCGCCCTAGGGGCACATATTTAACATAGACCCTTATAGGCAAAAACCTTTAAAAATCTTCTCTAATGAAACCAGAAGTTCCATGCCTTTGATATTTGGTACACAACTTTATCTAGTGGACCTCTGCCAAGATTGTTCAAGTTATAGCCCTGGGGTCTAAAAATGGCCCCGCTCTAGAGGTCACATGTTTTACATAGGCCCTTATAGGGAAAAACCTTTATAAATCTTCTTGGCTGAAACTAGGAGGCCCAGGTCTTTGATATTTGATATGTAGCTTCATCTAGTGGACCTTTACCAAGATTATTCAAATTGTAGCCGTTGGGCCAAAAAATGGCCCCGCCCAGGGGCTAACACGTTTTACATAGACTAACATAGAGGAAACCTTTAATAATCTTCTTGTCTGAATCCTGAAGGCCCAGGTCTTTGATATATTCGGTATGTAGCTTCACCTAATGGACCATTGCCAAAGTTGTTCAAATTATAGCCCTGGGGTCAAAATTGGCCCCGCCCTAGGGGTCACGTTTTACATAGGCCCTTATAGGGAAAACCTTTAAAAATCATCTTGTCTGAAACCAGAGAAACCAGAGAAACCCAGGACTTTGATATGTGGTACACAGCTTTGTCTAGTGGACCTCTACCAAGATTGTTCAAATTATAGTCCTGGGGGTCAAAATTGGTCCTTCCCTAGGGGTCACGTTATACGTAGACCCTTATAGGGAAAAAAACCTTTAAAAATCTTGTTGTTTGAAACCAGAGGGCCCATGCCTTTGATATTTGGTACACGGGTTTATCTAGTGGACCTCTGCCAAGATTGTTCAAGTTATAGCCCTAGGGCCACAAATAGCCCCACCAAGGGCCACAAATAGCCCCACCAAGGGCCCACATGTTTTACATGGACTTATATAGGGGAAACCTTGAAAAATCTTCTTGTTTGAAACAAGAAGTCCCAGTCCTTTGATATTTGGTACACAGCTTTGTCTAGTGGACATCTACCAAGATTGTTCAAATT
Organism: Anodontia alba; assembly: GCA_964016985.1. NCBI lineage: Eukaryota > Metazoa > Mollusca > Bivalvia > Lucinida > Lucinidae > Anodontia > Anodontia alba. The sequence goes on along the minus strand of OZ024832.1, from coordinate 6,053,150 downwards.
ATAGCCCTGGGGTCAAAGTTGTCCCGGCCCTAGAGGTCACATGTTAAACATAGACCCTTGTAGGAAAAAAACCTTGTCTGACCCCAGAAGGCCCAGGCCTTTGATATTGGTATGTAGCTAGCTTCATCTAGAGGACCTCTAGCAAGAGTGTTCAAATTATAGCCCTAGGGCCAAAAATGGCCCCACCCAGGGGCCAACATGTTTTACATAGACTAACATAGGGAAAACGTTTAAAAATCTTCTTGACTGAAACCAGAAGGCCCAGGTCTTTGATATTTAATCTGTAGCTTCATCTAGTGGACCTCTACCAAGATTGTTAAAACTGTAGCCATTGGGCCAAAACATTCATTTTCAACAAATTTTTAACATACATCCCAGCTAGCATTCTTTATAAATTTACAGCGGGCAGTTATCGGCCCGTCAGCTACCCTGACGGACCGATAACGGCCCGCTGTAGATTTATAAAGAATGCTTACTGGGATAGTCCTATGAAGAGAAACCATAGTCTTTTAGAATTTACTAGAGACAATGGCACTCAGGTGAGCGAAATAGGACCCTGTGGGTCCTCTTGTTTTTATTTGGTGTCTTTTTAAAGCCTCCAATCAGTAAATATTAGAAGGCTTTGTAAATCAGAGAATGCTCGGATTAACAGTATGTGTCCTAAAATTTCAAACACTTTATTCCTTTTTAAATTTTGATTTTTGTATATTTTAAATATTTAGTGGAATGGCAAAGAGTGTAGACCCAGATCAAACTACTCCTTTAGGTCCTCTATAAATATTAGCAATCCGCGACCTACAGAATCCGTGCACATCAAAGATCCTTATTGTCGTATTTACACTCTTTATACCTCATCATACAATACCGACAAAGGTTAAACTAATCATTTTACCTGTCCCCGGTCTAAAATGTGAACAATTCCATTTTTTACCACTTGCTGAAATGTCTAAAATTGGTGGATCATGGGCAAGTAGTGGAGATCCTGATCAGACGCCGCGTTCTCTGGCGTATGATCTAGGTCTGCCCTGTTTGCTCAGGCTTCTCTGTCCGAACACTAAGGATAAATGCGGCCAACTGTACGAATGCACGAGCTATCTGGAACCATTGCTATTCGCATAAACCCCAAAGCCTCTTGTATGGTGAGGTTCATCTGTGTGTGCGAGTAGCGAAGTTCATGCTCGAATTCAACGTGTACGGATGCCGCTCTGGGTCTTTTAGTTTCGCACATGACGTACGTTAATGAGAGAGCTTGCTTGTTATGCGCAACGATTTCCAGACGAGCGAAGTATTATTTTCTTCTTTGATGACATGAAAAGGGTCACCAAGTGCCTACAAAGGACCTGACCTCAGTCGTGTTAGCCCAGCAGGCACACAACATCAAAATGACTTCGTATCAACGTCGATGCGACGTGATCACGTCGCATCGACGTTGATACGACGTCATTTTAACGTTGTATGCCCACTGGGAGGTTTCCTGTTACGCTTACCCTGCCCTAACTACCGATCGCCGTTTGTCAGTAAACAAAGAAAGAAAGACAGACAGAAAGGAGAGGGGAAAGGAAGAACAAGAAACTGCAAGTTGCACTGGGCGCAGGATGTTCGTATACATTAACATTCCGTGATTATTCAAGGGTACATTATTTTTTATCTAGTCTATAAGAAGCGTCTGTTTATGATATCAGACGACTCTCGTTATCTCGAATTCCAAGGGACTCACTGAAACACTTCGAGATAACCGTACCGCGACATATCAGAGTTGAGAGATTAAGGAAAACAATAAATTGAACAACCACATTTAACAAATGAATATGTAATTTGACTCCTGAAGTTAGAAATATATATATAAAATAATGTGGAAAAGAGGAGAAATTGCTCCTCAGGAGCAATTTCTCCTCTTTTCCACATTATTTTGTTACATGTTGTCATAGTTTCATGTTAAAACAGGGACCAGATTTTCACTTCGAGATAAGCGGTAATTCGAAATAAGCGAGCTCGAGATAACGAGGTTCGACTGTATTAGACGATCCTATAAGAGCCTCAACGTCAGATAACGTACCTTTGGACACGTGCGCCCAACGAAGAATCAGAATCAGCCTGTGCATTCGTGCAGTCTGATCAGAATATTCACTAGGTGCATTTGTCGAAGGATGGAATGTTTCTTCATGCGGACTACGTAGACTGATCAGACTGCGCGGGGGCTGAATTGAGTCTGCGGCACATATCTTTGGGCACATATGTCAAATGGTGCGTTTGTTGTTGTTGTTGTTTTGTTTTTTTTTCTTCACGTTGCAGCCAATTTTCTACGTACACGGACCTAGACAATACTAGAGTTTGCCATTGCCTCGGCAGCACTACACTCTTACATTAACTGTCAAACGCGAATGGGTATAGACAATGATTCTTAACACTCATCATTGCTCCGGAAGCACTTCATTTAAGGTAACGGACTCCAAAAGTCAATGGTAGTTTGACTGCTTAACGAGATTATAAATAAACCCGGGACTGGCTGAACTACTTTCGGCACGCCTCTCTGATGTAACCAGTCTGAAAGGTTGCCATATCTCCGGCAGTATTTTATCAAAGGTCATGGAATCGATTTTGTAAAATTCACTTGTAAAGAAGGTGAATGCACTGATACGAGGGTCGTGCAAAAAGTTCTGTCACTAATAGGATTCCTAAGTTTTATCCAAGGTATATTTTAAAATGCTTCACTGCACTTGAATGGTGTGTTGAATAGCTAACTTTACCCGTTTATTACGTTCAAATTGCTTTCCAACTGACCGAGTTATTTTAAATTGAAATAGATGCAGTCATATACACTGACCAAATTACTTGTTACATTGGAACATGGACCAGAAGACTGAAATTCGTAGCTATATTAAATGCCGCGTTAGGCTTAATATAGATTCAAAGTAGATATTTAATGAATTGTGTGATATATATGGACCTTAGACCCTTTCAGTGCCACAGTTGTTAGGTGGGTTAAAGCTTTTAAAGCTGGGAAATTTTCTGTTGAAGATGATACCCGTCCTGGAAGGCCTAAAACCTCTGTTACCAAGGCTAACATCGCTGCTGTAAAGATTGTGGTCGAACAGATGCGCGATTGTCTGTCAAAGATATAGCTGGTTGTACTGGCATATCAAAAAGCAGCGTGCAAACAATTCTGAAAAAGCGTTTGGACCTGAGAAAGGTTTGCGCTAGGTGGGTACCTCATTTGCTCACTGAGGAGCAAAAACACAACTCCTTAAATGTGCCCGGGAACTTTTGAAAACGTACAAAGGCTGTAATAGTCGGGTTATTTCTAACTTGCTAACAGGTAATGTTTGAGCACATGTTTGAGCCACAAAGAAGGACTGATAATAAGCAATGAAAGCGAAAAGATAAAAAATGCCCATGTATTGCCAAGAGAACCATAAGTTCGAAAAAGCTGTTGTACGTAATTTTCTTTAATTCAAGTGGGCCAGTCGTTCAAGTGCCTTGTCCATCTGGTCATACAGTCAGTCACTGGCCGATTCTACAAGAATTCTGTACTGAAGAAAGTGAAATAGTTTTACAATAAGAAACGACCAAGCAAAGGATGGTCAGAAGTCCACCTTTTACATGACAACGCCTCCTCTCATAAGTGTGAGGTTGTTAAGTTTTTTTTTGGCTCCTGTAAAGGTGAAAGTTTTAAACCACCCACCTTATTCACCTGACCTGAGTCCCTGAGACTTCTTTTATTTCCAAAGCTTAAGAAAATGCTTTCTGGAAATAAGTATACGTCTAGAAGTTCTCTTGGCAGCGCTACTGTCTCCAACAGATACCAAAAGAAGATTATCTGCTTTTCGCGACTGGGTAAAAATGTGTTTCAGTAAAGGGGGAACACTTCGAAGGTCTATAATAAAAATATGTTTGATAAAACGTAGCACTGAAGTAATCCGAACCCAGTGACAAAACTTTTTGCAGGACCCTCGTACTGCTAGACACGCTTAATAGTTTCTACCACTAAAATATAATGGGCTAGACCGAGTTCTGAGAATGGAAAAAATCAAGTGTGGATTCACTGAATTAAAATATCGTAATTTAAACTCTCCGGAATATATTGTTGCTGTTCGCCTCTTGAGAAAAAAAAAAATGATTCTTCGTGTAAACAGACTAGGGGCTATCCAGTATGAAATAATTCATAACTGTCAGTATTTCCGTTTCACAGAATGTGTACATTTGTTTCACTTTCCAACAAAAATGCATATGATAAAAACACATTTCACGTTGTTTTTTTTTTCTACTTCTTTAGCAATGACATGAGTATCCACTTTAATGTTAGCTGAGCGCAGGTTAAGCTTTTTTTTTGAAAACTAAAACTTGTAAATCTTATATTTTGACCGAGTACTTAAGGGGAGTGAATACACTTTCAGGGTAGACAACGCTGTTGAAATTGTTTTGACTAGGAAAGAATATGCCCCCGAGAAGGATATTAGTGTAGAGGAAAATAAACAATAAGTCACAAAATTCTCTTCCTTGTATGAATGAGCCAGCGCACGACAAAATTTAATGGCGACTAGCGGAGACTCCGATCAGACTGCGCAGACTCTGATCAGCCTGCGCATCTGCGCAGTCTGATCATCTGCATTAAGACTTGTGCGACCAGCGGAGACTCTGATCAGCCTGCGCATCTGCGCAGTCTGATCAGAGCCTACGCTGATCGCATGTGCCTTCTACTGCCTCTGGTCTATCCAAAGAGGAAAGAACAAGAACCCTTAACATAATTGGTGGATATAGAGGCTGATCTGAGTCTTTGCTGGCCACACAGGTCTTATTGTAGGTTTTGTCATGCGCTGGTTCAAATGGCTGAAATCGACCACATGTATCCGGTCCTTTAACCCTTGTCATGCTGAAAAAAATTAAGATGCCACGCCGACTTCTAATTTCCAGCCAATCAGATTACTTGATCCGGGTTTTTGATAGAAATTCAGATATTTAATGACAGAAAGTGCAGATCCAGATCAGTTGGCTCCTTCAGAAGCCAACTGATCTGGATCTACATTGTTTGCTAAGACAAGGCATATCGTGTTCAGCAAGAGAAGGGTTAATTTGCACTTGTCCTTGCAGATTCGGAATGGCGTCTGAAGACACGAGTCTGTCAGAAAGTTTCAACGAATTTACACTGGATTTGTACAAAACCCTTGCTGGCAAAAATAATGGTAATCTGTTTATGTCGCCTAGCAGCGTCATGGTTGTCATGGCAATGGTTCATGCTGGTGCACGCGGGAACACGGAGTCCCAGATGAAGAAGGTTTTGAAACTGCAAAGACTTGAAGGGAAGGAGATCTATGCTTCGTTTGAAGGTTTTGTCCGATCCATGAAAAAAGAAAGTAACAATTTCACTCTGACAATGGCGAACAAACTTTACCCACATGTTAATAAAATCATATTGGAAGAGTATCTCAGAATGATTGAAAAGCATTTCTTGACTGAAACCACACCACTAGATTTCACCTCAAATCCGGAAGGCAGCCGACTTGAAATTAATAAATGGGTAGAAGCTGAAACCAAGGGTAAGATAAGAGATTTACTTGCACCAGGGGTTATAACAGATTTAACGGCACTCGTCTTAGTCAATGCGATCTATTTTAAGGGAGATTGGGCGGATAAATTTGATGCAGAGGTAACATCGAAACATCCGTTTCATGTTGCAACGTCAAAAACAATTCACGTTGACATGATGTTTAAAGAGTTCGAGGATACAACCTATGGACATATTGATAATCTCGACTGCAGTGTACTTAACTTACCGTACAAAGGGGAAGAACTCAGTATGCTTATTCTGCTTCCGAACAAAAAGGATGGATTAGCGTACTTGGAGAAACAGTTGTCGGTGGAGGAACTGATCAACATTGATTCCTTTCTGTCTCCAACCACTGTCGACGTGTCTCTTCCAAAGTTCAAATTGGAATCGACTTTTAAACTCAACAGCGTCCTTTCAGAGCTTGGAATGACGGATGTTTTTAATCCCAAAAAGGCAGATCTCTCAGGAATGAGTGCAGAACTTTTGTACGTTTCACATGTCATTCACAAAGCTTACGTTGATATAAATGAGGAGGGGACCGAAGCAGCAGCAGCGACAGCAGCTGTAGTAATGTTAGAATCCATGCTGATTCCACAGAGATTCACGGCAGATCATCCGTTCTTGTTCATTATTCGGGACAATCGAAATGGCATTCCATTGTTTATAGGACGAGTTGTGGCACCACCTGGCGAGGAAATTGTTCAACAACAACAGCGTGAGGACTTATAGGTTACCACTGGTACTTCAATTTACCACTGTCTGGGCAAATTCGATTATTCATGACAATCGCAATGGCGTGTCATTGTTTATAGGATGAGTTGTGGCACCATCTGGCGAGGAAAGTATTCAAAACCAATAGCGCGAAGACATATAGGTTGCTGATAGCATGATGGCCCTGCAACATGTTTTATCATTGGACAGATTTCTGAAGAGCATCGTTTTATCAAAATATTTTTATTGCAAAAATATGTGTAAGGATACCCAGGAAATCATAACGAAAAAACCTATTCAAATATATTGAAAGTTTTACAATCAAAAAAGGAAAAAAATTCTGATAAAAAATTATGATATTTTTCATATTTCTGCTCAAAACATAGATTGTGGGTACTCGTTAGAACCGCCTCGCCAAGGCGGTTTCGACGAGTATCCACAATCTATGTTTTGAGCAGAAATAAGAAAAATAATATATACCCCTGTAAACCCCAGTTTTACTGTATAAAAATGGGTTTAAGGGGGTCAAAATTATATAGGTATGTTTTCGTGATGGCCACAATCACGAAGCGGAGCCTTCCAGAGTCACCAAAAGAAGGAGAGATGAGGAACAAACAATGACAAAACAAACGCCACATATGAAAGCACTGACGCACAAACAAAGAAGAATTGCAACAGAGGAACCACATTGGAACTGCAGTGGTACAACTGCAGGTGGGCTTAAACCTGTTTTACCTTAATCTTTACCACTCCCTAGGCTTATTCATCAGACGACACATTGATAATATTACTTCTTATTTATAGACAATTTGCTCACTGAATTCTGAAAAAGCGTTTGGACCTGAGAAAGGTTTGCGCTAGGTGGGTACCTCAATTGCTCACTGAGGAGCAAAAGACACAACTCCTTAAATGTGCCTGGGAACTTTTGAAAACGTATAAAGGCTGTAATAGTCGAGTTATTTCTAACTTGCTAACAGGTGATGAAACCTGGGTGCACATGTTTGAGCCACAAAGAAGGACTGATAATAAGCAATGGAAGCGAAAAGATAAAAAATGCCCATGCATTGCCAAGAGAACCATAAGTTCGAAAAAGCTGTTGTACGTAATTTTCTTTAATTCAAGTGGGCCAGTCGTTCAAGTGCCTTGTCCATCTGGTCATACAGTCAGTCACTGGCCGATTCTACAAGAATTCTGTACTGAAGAAAGTGAACTAGTTTTACAATAAGAAACGACCAAGCAAAGAATGGTCAGGAGTCCACCTTTTACATGACAACGCCTCCTCTCATAAGTGTGAGGTTGTTAAGTCTTTTTTTGGCTCCTGTAAAGGTGAAAGTTTTAAACCCTCCACCTTATTCACCTGACCTGAGTCCCTGAGACTTCTTTTTATTTCCAAGGCTTAAGAAAATGCTTTCTGGAAATAAGTATACGTCTAGAAGTTCTCTTGGCAGCGCTACTGTCTCCAACAGATACCAAAAGAAGACTATCTGCTTTTCGCGACTGGGTAAAAATGTGTTTCAGTAAAGGTGGGAACACTTCGAAGGTTTGTAATAAAATATGTTTGATAAAACGTAGCACTGAAGTAATCCGAACCCAGTGACAAAACTTTTTGCAGGACCCTCGTACTGCTAGATACGCTTAATAGTTTCTACCACTAAAATATAATGGGCTAGACCGATTTCTGAGAATGGAAAAAATCAAGTGTGGATTCACTGAATTAAAATATCGTAATTTAAACTCTCCGGAATATATTGTTGCTGTTCGCCTCTTGAGAAAAAAATGATACATCGTGTAAACAGACTAGGGGCTATCCAGTATGAAATAATTCATAACTGTCAGTATTTCCGTTTTACAGAATGTGTACATTTGTTTCACTTTCCAATAAAAATGCATCTGATAAAACACATTTCACTTTTTTTTTTTCTACTTCTTTAGCAATGACATGAGTATCCACGTTAATGTTAGCTTAGCGTAGGTTAAGCTTTTTTGAAAACTAAAACTTGTAAATCTTATATATTTTGACCGAGTACTTAAGGGGAGTGAATACACTTTCAGGGTAGACAACGCTGTTGAAATTGTTTTGACTAGGAAAGAATAAGCCCCCGAGAAGGATATTAGTGTAGAGGAAAATAAACAATAAGTCACAAAATTCTCTTCCTTGTATGAATGAGCCAGCGCACGACAAACTCTACATTAAGACGTGCATCTGCGCAGTCTGATCAGAGCCTACGCTGATCGCATGTGCCTTCTACTGCCTCCGGACTATCCAGAGGAATGAACAAGAACCTTTAACATACTGGGTGGATATAGAGGCTGATCTGAGTCTTTGCTGGTCACACAGGTCTTATTGTAGGTTTTGTCATGCGCTGGTTCAAATGGCTGAAATCGACCACATGTATCCGGTCCTGTAACCCTTGTCATGCTGAAAAAAATTAAGATGCCATGCCGACTTCTAATTTCCAGCCAATCAGATTACTTGATCCGGGTTTTTGATAGAAATTCAGATATTTAATGGCAGAAAGTGCAGATCCAGATCAGTTGGCTCCTTCAGAAGCCAACTGATCTGGATCCACACTGTTTGCTAAGACAAGGCATGTCGTGTTCAGCAAGAGAAGGGTTAATTTGCACTTGTCCTTGCAGATTCGGAATGGCATTTGAAGACACGAGTCTGTCAGAAAGTTTCAACGAATTTACACTAGATTTGTACAAAACCCTTGCTGGCAAAAATAATGATAATATGTTTATGTCGCCTAGCAGCGTCATGGTTGTCATGGCAATGGTTCATGCTGGTGCACGCGGGAACACGGAGTCCCAGATGAAGAAGGTTTTGAAACTGGAGAGACTTGAAGAGAGGACATCCATGCTTCCTTTGAAGGTTTTGTCAGATCCATGAAAAAAGAAAGTAACAATTTCACTCTGACAATGGCGAACAAACTTTACCCACGTATTGACAAAACCATATTGGAAGAATATCTGAGGATGATTGAAAAACATTTCTTGACTGAAACCACATTTCTAGATTTCACCTCAAATCCGGAAGGCAGCCGACTTGAAATTAATAAATGGATAGAAGCTGAAACCAAGGGTAAGATAAGAGATTTACTTGCACCAGGGGTGATAACAGATTTAACGGCACTCGTCTTAGTCAATGCGATCTACTTTAAAGGAGACTGGGCGGATAAATTTGATGCAGAGGTAACATCGAAACATCCGTTTTATGTTGCAACGTCAAAAACAATTCACGTTGACATGATGTTTAAAGAGTTCGAGGATACAAACTATGGGCATATTGATAATATTGACTGCAGTGTGCTCAACTTACCGTACAAAGGGGAAGAACACAGTATGATTATTCTGCTTCCGAACAAAAAGGATGGATTAGCGTAATTGGAGAAACAGTTGTCGGTGGAGGAACTGATCAACATTGATTCCTTTCTATCTCCAACCACTGTCGACGTATCTCTTCCAAAGTTCAAATTGGAATCGACTTTTAAACTCAACAGCGTCCTTTCTGAGCTTGGAATGACGGATGTTTTTAATCCCAAAAAGGCAGATCTATCAGGAATGAGTGCAGAAATTTTGTACGTTTCACATGTCATTCACAAAGCTTACGTTGATATAAATGAGGAGGGGACCGAAGCGGTAGCAGCGACAGCAGCTGTAGTAATGTTAAAATCCATGCTGATTCCACAGAGATTCACGGCAGATCATCCGTTCTTGTTCATTATTCGGGACAATCGAAATGGCATTCCATTGTTTATAGGACGAGTTGTGGCACCACCTGGCGAGGAAATTGTTCAACAACAACAGCGTGAGGACTTATAGGTTACCACTGGTACTTCAATTTACCACTCTCTGGGCAAATTCGATTATTCATGACAATCGCAATGGCGTGTCATTGTTTATAGGATGAGTTGTGGCACCATCTGGCGAGGAAAGTATTCAAAAACAATAGCGCGAAGACATATAGGTTGCTGACAGCATGATGGCCCTGCAACATGTTTTATCATTGGACAGATTTCTGAAGAGCATCGTTTTATCAAAATATTTTTATTGCAAAAATATGTGTAAGGATACCCAGGAAATCATAACGAAAAACCCATTCAAATATATTGAAAATTTTACAATCCAAAAAGGAAAAAAATTCTGATAAAAAATTATGATATTTTTCATATTTCTGCTCAAAACATAGATTGTGGGTACTCGTTAGAACCGCCTCGCCGAGGCGGTTCCGACGAGTACCCACAATCTATGTTTTGAGCAGAAATAAGAAAAATAATATATACCCCTGTAAACCCCAGTTTTACTATATAAAAGTGGGTTTAAGGGGGTCAAAATTATATAGGTATGTTTTCGTGATGGCCACAATCACGAAGCACAGTCTTCCAGAGTCACCAAAAGAAGGAGAGATGAGGAACAAACAATGACAAAACAAACGCCACATATGAAAGCACTGACGCACAAACAAAGAAGAATTGCAACAGAGGAACCGCATTGGAACGTTCAGTGGTACAACTGCAGGTGGGCTTAAACTTGTTTTACCTTAATCTTTACCACTCCCTAGGCTTATTCATCAGACGACACACTGATAATATTACTTCTTATTTACAGACAATTTGCATGAAATGTCAAAATCTGTTTTCTGGGAAAAATAAGAAAAAATATTTCAATATGTCGTCTGCTGAAAATTTTACCCAGAGAGCTAAGCGTTAAAGTATTTTCCCTTTATCCAAACATATCTTTGTAACCTTTTTTACCCAGTCGCGAAATGCATTTTGGTATCTGTTAGCGACAAGGCTATATAACGCTGTCAAGAGAAATTCTGCATTTCCTAGATATCTTCGCTTAACCCTTGTCATGCTGAATAAATTAAGATGCCACACCCACTTCTAATTTCCAGCCAATCAGATTACTTGATCCTGGTTTTTGATAGAAATTCACATATTTAATGACAAACAGATTTAGATCGGTTGGTTATAAAAAGTGCCTTATCTGAAGCAATGCTTCTTTCAAGTTTTTTTTTGTTTTTTTTTTTCGTTTGTTTGTTTATCAAATGTCTTCACCATTATTCATCGCAAATCTAAAATGACCTAAATTTATGGACAGCATAGTATTTCATATTTTACACTTGCCTACTGAAATAAAAGGTGAACAAAAAATATGATATTAAAACAGAATTTTCCAATTACAATGTAGTCGACTATGAAAATTCAGTCCAATGCAAAAATGAGTGACTGATGATCAAATATAATCGAACATCGGGGCAACACTACCAAAAACGCACATCGGGGCAACACTACCAAAAACGCAAAAAAACGTTTTAGTCAGGTGTTAAGACAAATAATTAAAATGTACTTGAAATTCTTAGAATTTTAGCGGTTCCAAATTTTATCTATTTACCTATCTTCGAATACTGCCTATGTATTTGAAATTCTTAGAATTTTAGCGGTTCCAAATTTGATCTATTTACCTATCTTCGAATACTGCCTATGCCATCGCGAGCATTTTGGCAGGTTCTGCGCGTCGTGTTGTGAAAAGAAAAAAAGCACGACAGTGAGTCTATGTCAAGATGACAGGTTAAAAGTCTAGACCGAAAAGAAGGCTGAGACATAAAAAAAAAAACAAAAAAAAAACAAAAAAAAAAAAAAAAAAAAAAAAAAAAAACAGATGACTTGGACGGATCAACCTTTAAAAACTATGGTATACAGACAGGGCTAAAACCGATAAAATCAGATATTTCGCGTTGACTGCATTGGGAATGTTACTTTAAAAAAATAATTGACGTTGGTATAACATAAATTATACCTATAAAGCAATTCCTGGTTATATATATATATATATATATATATATATATATATATATATATATATATATATATATATAAACCTGCCTTATTGTCCAAAGCAAGAAAGACAACTAATACAATCTGTCTATATAGAAACTCACAATGAAGTAATTTAAAAAAAAAATAATAGTTGAAATAACGGAAATACATTTTTGTGCCAAATAAACTTAAAGTAAGCTCGAAAAGTATTACTTTCAGCTGTATTAATCTTAAATATAGAGACAGTAATGGAAATAATTCGTCAATGCATAAAAGCACACTGTTATCAGCTAAGATAAACACCTTATACGCACATTCTGTAGGTGTAAAAGTCAAACGGGGGCCATGTTGACCATGTGACTTTGTGAAGTAAAAGACAAAAAAGCAACCACTAATAAAATATTTCAAATAATATATCATGGTTATCTGGAGACACATTAAGGATGAGCAGAAAAGTCATTAATAAAAATCAGCGTAAACGCTCGTACTCGTATGTAACGTAATATAAACAAAAGCTAATGTCTTTGAAAGATTTTTAAATATTGATGATCCAAATGACAGGAATTTGTTCGACAAAGTCGGTTAAAATCATTCACTGACCCATGAATGTAATATCTGTTTGGTAAACAGTATATGTCGTGAGATACTCATATTTTGCGTAAAACGTTACTTTTCATATTATTAAGTCGACTTTCTTATGTAAGTGCAGTGTTTTGGGATGTTTGATATCTGGTCAAGTTGGGGGCGGTCGCCAAAGCGCCATCAGATTTAACATACCACATTTTGACAACCCATTTTCCTGCTAAAACCAACCTAATAACTACCTAACAAATAGTACCCTGCTAACGCTGATAACGCAAAATTCTGCATTCAAACATATTAGCCTTAAACACTATGATGCTTATAAATAGCGAATAAATAAACAACACTAAAGAAAACCATAAACATTTGAAAAAAATAAGATTTTAATCATACTGAGTACAATATCAGCGGACGAAAATATGAATAGTTTAGTAAAATGTGCCAAATCTATGTAAAAAGTGTAAACCTAGCTGCGGTTCTATTAAACACCAAAAAAGGGGCTATCGGGTACCGAAAGGGACTTTATAAATATGGTATTACAATTTACATATGACTTTTGATACGGAAAAGGAGACTTTAATACCGAAAAGCGGATATCCAGTAGCGAAAACGATTGTTTTAATATAAACTAGTTATCTTTTAATTTAGGCGTAAATAGAGACCAAGAAGATGTGAGGCAACTGCCCCATCAGCACTCACAGTGCTTTGATTTTTAACTTATGACTGTAAATGGTATTAAAATATGAATCAGAACTACAGAAGAAAGAACTAACTGTTTGGTGAAATTCATTTTCTACTTATTTTCGATTGTTCTAGTGTGCTTCCATAAATACTGCTTCGTAAGGTGAGAATGAAAGTTAGCTTTTTTTTAAAGGCTTAGAAATTAAATAATGCAGTGGCAAGTAATGATATTTCAAAGAGATAAATCAAAATACATTTCCAGTTATCTGTGTTTAACGTGAACAATCGGAATGAAGTCCATGGCTTTGTAGGTTGTCAAGGGTATGTTTGTGTGCACTGGGTGTTTAGACGCATCATAATTTGGGTAGTTCGTGATACCTCATCTAAGTCATCCATGAGTTCTTATCCTCCATGTGATTTCAGCGTTGAATGGAAAACCGGGGACTACATGTAACGTCTGGCACCGTACAGACTGCCAGGGTGTATCATAAACTATGTAGAGTATGTATAATAGACATGTGAGCAAGAATTTGACATGGGAATGTATAAAATGTGATTTTTTTCCACATTCTGTTTGATACAACAGCTTCCATGGACTTATACAAGCGATTTGATGCGCTCTTTTCCGATTATCCGACCCTGACAGCCCAATACCAGTTAATATTGCACCCCCCCCCCCCCCCCCCACCACCATTTCATCCGAACAAAGCAAACAAAAATAAGGTTAGTGAAAGCTGTTCTGCAGTTCTTAATCACCCTCTTAGGAGTTTGATGACTAGAATGGAATAGTCTCAGAGCATACTACATGTATATGATGCAAATTCAGATCATCTTGCGCATCCCGCATTATCTGGTGAAAATCTTTACTGCACATTGATATTATCAGGACAGATACCAATGTATCCGTAAGCAGACAGTGAACGTTTTCATCCGCCAATTCATAGATGCACAGTCCAGATTTGAGTCGCCATTGACTTACTATCGCCAGAAGACAAACAACAACAGGCCATGATGAGGTAGGCGTCTCACATGAAAGGTTTATCGTGAAGAAATCATTTTTTGTACTTCCGTCTCGAGACGAAAGCAAGGCAATATGAATCGCGTTGCGAGAAAAAGGCTCTTCGGACTTTCCGTTGAAGCAATATTTCCGTGTGCAGGCCCGGTCCCCTAGCGAAATTTTCGGCTGAAGTTCCCTTCCCTTTCCGCTTGCGTGAGCTAACATCATAGGTTCTGGCGAGTCTGAGCGAATGCGCAGTCTCGTCTGAATAATTGCTTTCGCATATGCTATAACGGATTTTCCCACGGCGAGGCTCAGATATAGCTGAACGAGAGCTTGTTTTACTTATTTACTTATTTTATTTTATTTTTGAACAGCTAATACTTGTTTTACAGGATTTATTGGTAAATACAAAAACGTCGGGAACCAACTATTAATATATCGTTTACCAAAACACAAAGTAAAAGGGTTTCAATATTTATCTGTGGCAGAAAGTGTGTTCGGGACCTCCTGAGACAACAAAGTCAGGTATAATAAAATGTAGAATTTTAATCGTGTTTCTTATCTTCATTTCCACCTGTCGTCATTTTGTTGCTGTTTTTGCTGATACGTTTTTACTTTACACAGTTGGTATTAGCCTTCATGTATTCGGCGGATCTAATTAAACATTTTAGTGCTACACTTATAGCGCGTCAACATTAAACTGAGACATTAGCATATTCCGCGAACTCGATTCGGTAATCATCGATTTCCGAATGACAATACATTGTGGTAAACCATTACACCATAGTCTCGCTGAACAATCATGAGGGTCTGGAGGAGGTACCAAAATACCCTAGCTCCCCAATCAGTAACCCACAAAGCTATTTTCATAAAACTTAGTATAGTTTGGATTGTTTGAGCCGAATCGTTGAATCCCACACCACAAAAATCAGCAGTTACTTAAATGTTAGACCACAAATCAGCAGTCAATAAAAATTAGGCCATTAATAGGCAATCAAAAACCCCCATTGATACCCTCTTCTGCTGAACAATATAATACAATACAAATAACTTTATTGAGCCTAACACATCATACAATGTTTGTAGCCAAAGAAATACAAATCAAACAATGACATAAAATCCGATCGCCGTTTAAAACGGAAACCTACGAAGATGTTGGCGGAAACTAATTGTCTCAGTTTAACCCTTGTCCTGCTGAACCCGGATATACCCTGCCTTAGCAAACAGTGTAGGTCCAGATCAGTTGGCTTCTGAAGAAGCCAACTGATCTGGATCTGCACGAATCTATACCAACAACATTGATCAAGTTATCTGATTGGCTGAAAATTAGAAATGGGTGTGGCTTCTTAATTTATTCAGCAGGACAAGGGTTTTGTCGTACTATACATAGTTACAGATATAGCTCTTAGTAAGGCGGCAAGCATAATTCTAAACAAGGCGCTTGTTTTTTTGTTGTTTTTTTTTCAACCGAAATATTGATACTTTTCTTATTTCTCCGCGTAAACATACGTTTTGTGTAATCTTCTTGGCGCTTCTAATGAGTATCCACAACGTATGTTTTCATGGAGAAATAAGAAATTAGGCGTAACTCTCTTAACCTAGATCTAGTTAAGTGCATGCATATGCAAAATTTGATTAAATTCCCTCAATTTATTCACAAGATATTGAGTGGAAAACAAATTTTGACAACAACCACTGTAACCATGTTGTTTCGCGAAAATTGACGTGTAACAATCCCAACGTTGATCTTATAGAGATCTAGTCCATATGCAAATTTGGTCTAATTCCATTAATTCATTCTCAAAATATTTAGCGGAAACGAAATTCTGACGATAATCGAGGGCTACAATGTATAATTCTGTTGTAAATTTGCGAAAATTGACGCGTAACAATCTAAACTTAGATCTGGTTTTGGTCAGTGCACATGCAAAAATTGGACCAAATTTCATCGATTCGTTCAGAAGATATTGAGCGGAAACCAACTTTTGACAATAATTAAGGGCCAAAACTCTGTTGACGTGTAACGATACCAACCTAGATCTGATTAAGGCCAGTGCATATGAAAAAATTGATTAAAATCCGTCAATTCTTTCACAAGATATTGAGCGGAAACGAAATTTTAAATATCTAAGGGCCTTAACTTTGTTATAAATTTGCTCTAATTGATGCGTTACAATCTCAACCTAGGACTGGTTAAGGTCAATACATGTGCAAAATGTGATCAAATTCCGTTAATTCGTTCACAAGATACTGAGCGGAAACCAAATTTTGACAATAACCAAGGGCCGTAAGTCTGTTGTAAATTTGCGAAAACTGACGAGTAACAATCCCAACCTAGATCTCGTTAAGGTCAATACATATGTAAATTTGATCGAATTCCGCCAATTGGTTCACAAGATACTGAGCGGAAACGAAATTTTGACAATAACCAAGGGCCATACCTCTGTTGTAAATTTGCAAAAAAAAAAAAAAAAAAAAAATGACAGGTAACAATCCAAATCTAGATTTGGTTAGGGTCAATGCACATGCAAAATTTGATCAATTTCCATCAATTCGTTCAGAAGATATTGAGCGGAAACAAAATTTTGAAAATAATCAAGGGTTATAACCATGTTGTAAATTTGCGGAAATTGACGCGTAACAAACCCAACGTAGATCTGGTCAACGTCAACGCATATGGAAAATTGGATCGAATTCCAAAAATGGGTCTGCACTGTTTGTCAATGTCCCTTTTATAGGACGCTAGGCATAAATGAAGTGCTAATCACAACTGCAGCAGACGACATTTTGCTTTTGTTTTGTTTTGTATTGTTCAAAGAAAATAAGGCTTGGCGTTTCGGGTCATCTGTTATAATTTTGCTTTGCATTTAAGGGTTACCATTGATTACTTTCACGGTTGGCAAAAACCGCAGACGATAATGATGATTTCCCAGAAAATTGAGTTTTATTTCCATACAAATTATCTTTCCTATTAAAAATGCCTGTTTAAAAAGTTACTGAGGAACTGACCTGTTCAGTATTTTTGACTACTTGTGTCCAGTATGAATTTAAAGCATGCCGTTTCGCTAGATACATGCTTATGCATGTTATCATCAAGCGCTTCACATAAAGTTGCACGATAATTAAATCACATGCTTAGTAGCTTTGAAGATTAGCGCCCAGGTTTACAATCATTCATCAGAATTAAGGTCTAAGTTCCGTAAATTTAAGATAGGAAATTAGATATTCATAGTCAATTAAAATAAACAGTTTTATGTAAATTTAGTAGACGATATCAAACTGTATTTTTTCATCCCATCGTTGAAAGTCACTTTCATATGAAAGCGCAAAGTGTGCTTTTCAAATCTCGATCCTCAAGTTTAACTTGAGGAAGGATTGTAAACCTGAACCCAAGTGTATTTTGGTTCATAGGAGTAATCAATAAAAGCACGCTAAAGCTAGACTTTATTGCTTTCTCCATTCACTAAAATACACCTGGACTTCTTAGGGAGAAACTTTGTAATTTCTGTATACTCCACGTGAGAAAAGGACCCTTATTACTTATGCGATCCATGAAGGCCCAGCCAAGTACTCAGTCTATTATCTTCTTTCAGAATCATTTGATACTGTAGAATATATCGACGAACAGCCTTAAACCCAGCTCCAACAGAGCTGGGCTTCCGCTTTTCGCATATGGATAAAATACTATAAGGTCCCTTTTCAGTGTTACTAATCCATCATTCTTGTCCTTGCAGATTCAGAATGGCATCAAAAGACACCAATCTGTCAGAAAGTTTCAACGAATTTACGTTAGATTTGTACAAAAACCTTGCTGGAAAAGATGATAAAAATCTGTTTATGTCGCCTAGCAGCGTCATGATTGTCATGGCAATGGTTCATGCTGGTGCCCGTGGGAATACGAAGTCCCAGATGAAGACGGTTTTGAAACTGGAGCGACTTGAAGAGAAGGACATCCATGCTTCCTTTGAAGATTTTGTCAGATCAATGAAAACAGAGAATAAAAATTTCACTCTGACAATGGCGAACAAGCTTTATCCACATGCTGACAAAACAATATTGGACGAGTACCTGAGAATGGTTGAAAAGCATTTCTTGACTGAAACCACAATGCTAAATTTCACCTCGAACCCGGAAGGCAGCCGGATTGAAATAAACAAATGGGCAGAGGCTGAAACCAAGGGTAAGATTAAAGATCTGATTGCACCTGGTGTTATAACAGATTTAACGGCCCTCGTCGTAGTCAATGCGATCTATTTTAAGGGAGATTGGGCGGATAAATTTGATGCAAAAGGCAACGTCAAAACAGCCGTTTCATGTTACAGCATCGAAAACATTACATGTAGACATGATGTTCAAAAAGTTCAAGAAAACAAAATACGGGCGTGTTGATAAGCTCGACTGCAGTGTGCTCAACTTACCGTACAAAGGAGAAGAACTCCGTATGATGTTTTTTCTTCCCAACAAAAATGACGGGTTATCGTCCTTGGAGAAGCATTTATCCGTTAAAGATTTGATGAACATTGGTTCCTCTCTTTCGACATTCAACGTGGACGTATCTCTCCCAAAGTTCAAACTGGAGTCGACGTTTAAACTCAACGACTGCCTCTCTGAGCTTGGAATGCCTGATGCCTTCAACCGTGCTAAAGCAGATCTGTCTGGAATGAGTAAGCTAGCACTGTACGTTTCCCACGTCGTTCACAAAGCTTACGTTGACGTGAACGAAGAGGGGACTGAAGCGGCGGCAGCGACAGCAGCTGTAATTAGGAAAAAATCTAAGCCAATTACCCACAGGTTTACGGCTGATCATCCGTTCTTGTTCATGATTCAGGACAATCGTAATGGCGTTCCGCTATTTATAGGGCGAATTAAGGCGCCGCCTGTAGAGGAAATTATTCAACAACAACAGCAAGCGGACTTATAGGTTTGCTAATACCTGAACTCTTTCACCCACGAGTTTCTGAAGTGGACTCTTACATTCTTGAATTTGAACAGTTCCATCGATGCAAATAGGGGTTTCTGTCTAAAATAAAAAAAAAATGGCAAGCAGTGTAGATTATTATGAGCCGTCTAATCAGGATCTACACTATTTGCACAAGTGTCTGTTTTGGTAATTCAGGACAATCGTAATAGCGTACTATTGTTTACAGGACGAGTTGTGGCTCCGCCTTTTTGTGGTTCACCAACCACAGCGTGTGAACCTACAGCAGAGGACCGTTGAATGCTGTTTACAACTTTTTTTTCCAATCCCATTGTTTATCTGCAATAACATATATTTAATCTATATGTTGCTGATACTTTAATCATATCCTCTCTCTGGACAAATTCAGCAAACGAACAAGAGATGTATTTTATTGCAAAAGGTAGCAATAAAAGTTGTTTTCCAAGGACAGTATTTTACTAACTCAATCAAATGTTGCCATAGACCCCAAGCGGATGACCAATTATGTGTAATTTTGAGTTGCATTGGAATTAGGAGTGATGGTTCCTCCATAGCTTTATTATATTTTAGCAACTTGAATTTTTCCAGACTTTTTGGGGGAAAATTTAAATTTATCAGAGGATTACAAATTATTCAATATGACGTTAAAAGATTTAGAACCTGTGCCAGGATTCTTATTCTAAAATTTCAAGGTTAAAATGTAGTTTTGCAGACAATTTTCATACTTGCTGTTTGATGTCTGTCAAAAATATTCACTGTTGTTGGATATTCTCCGGGTTTGCCTTTAATTTGAAGGAAAACTATCTTGCCTCTGAAGGCAAATAAGCGCCCGATTTTCTTGAATTATCTCAAACAAATTGTTTGGCAATTTCGATAAAGTAAAACCAAATAAAAAAAGAATATTTGTGTTTAGATCTTAGAAGAAAGTAGGTAGAGTCGGTAGGGATAATCTTTTTTTTTTTTACATTTTTTTATATTGAATTACACCACAATAACCACATATATTTGGACTATGCACCATAATTCACATAAAATTTTACCAAGTCTCTTTTGATGTCTCAAAAGTACTGAAAGAACGGCAAACAATGTAGACCCTGATCAAACTGCTACTGTAGGAGCAGATCTGGGTCTACACTGTTTGCTCAGACCTACTTGTCCAAATTATAATTCAGCATAACTATGGTAGCATGACTATTTATCCCAGTAACACCTTTGTTTTGAGAAAACATGAATAAAATCGCCAGGTTTCCATCTCGAAAACATACCTATATAATTTTGACCCCCTTAACCCCACTTTTGTATAGTAAAACTGGGGTTTACAGGGGTAAACATTATTTTTCATATTTCTGCTCAAAACATACATTGTGGGTACTCGTTAGAACCGCCTCATCGAGGCGGTTCTAACGAGTACCAACAATCTATGTATTGAGCAGAAATATGAAAAAATATCAGAATTTTTATCTGAAAACTTTCAGTTTTTTTTTTGTAGTGAAAGTGTTTTATATTTGAATAGGCGTGTTTTCGTAATGTCACTAGGAAATTTGGTAGGATACGGTTACCCTAAACCACATATTTGTTTAGCTCACCCGACCACGAAGTGTTCACAATGAGCTATTGTGATCGGTCAATGTCCGCCGTGCGTCGCCCGTCGTGCGGCGTCAATAATTTGATTTAAATGACCTCTCCTGCATGACTAGGTCAGTTGACTCGAAACTTAAAAGCCACGGCCACCGTCTTGAAAATCTATTTTGAACTTCTCCTGAACCGAATGGCCAATTGGCTAGAGACTTGGTAGGAAATTCGTAAATCAAAAATACCTAGAATCCTTCCGATCGAAAATCCGATGGCCTATTTTTACCTTCTTCTGAACTGAACGGCCAGTTGACTCCAAACTTGGTAGGAAGTATCAGGATGGCTTGCAGATAAAAATAGCTAAATCGTTCTGAAATCTAAGATGGCCGCCACGGTTGCCATTGTGAAAATCTGTATTGATTCGAAACTTGATAGGAAGTATCGTGGTGACTTGTAGATAAAAAAAAAATGTTCCGACCGGAAAGCCAAGATGGCCGCAAAGGCGACCATTTGAAAAAAAAAATCTACTTTAAACTTCTCCTGAACTGAAAGGTCAGTTGACTCGAAAGTATCGGGGTTACCTGTAGATCAAAAATAGCTGAAATCGTTCCGATCGGAAATCCAAGATGGCCGCTATTTTCAAAGTCTATTTTTCCCTGGAATTATAGACCAGTTGAATGGAAACTTGGTAGGAAGTATCAGAGCGACTTGTTCACGCCTACCAGTCACTCTCATGCGAAACCGCGGTCAAGAGAAGGATTCCGTGAGAGGAGCCTCCGGTTTTGCAGAAGTAAAGCTCAAATTGTCGACAAACGCTACACACTTATTTACTTTCTCTTGAAAACATTTATGTAAAATATTAGAATACTATTTTGTCACATATCGATTGCTTATTCTGCACAACAAAGGATAAGGCACATGATCGTGCATTTATCGAGATATTTGATTAGTACGATGGAACAGCTACTCAACGGTCTAATTTGACAGGTTTTGTTTGTGTTGAAGTTTTACGGCCCAGTCAACCCACTGGGGTCATGTCGAGCGCGATCAGTTTACCTACAGTTTACAGTTAGTCCTCTAAGCGGTTAAAATTTGACAGGTAAAAAGAGCTCATTTTCTGGCTGTTTTAAAACTGTGACTTTGTCAGTAGCGATCGAGTGAACAGAATTACTTCATTCAAGTGTCCATACATCGGAAGTAAGCTTTAGACGATGAACACTTCAACGCTAAGAAGATATACGCCAATACATAGCATTGAAGGGCCGGTTGAGCATGAGATTATAGAAAATGTGAAGAAAGGGGGCTGAGGAATTTGTTCAATATTGTGATAGTTCACAATTATATACATTGTTGATGGTTTTCTGTCTGTTTCAATTCCAGCTGTATCTCTAAATAGGGTATAATGGAAACATTTTTGTGCTGTGTTATTTGAAGCTTCAAATATTAGTCATCATTTTATTTATATATATATGAATATAACCGCATGGTTTCAAGTCTTTCGTACACATTTTACCGAGTTATAAAGTTTCTTCAGGGGCTGGATTTGGACAATAACTTGAGTAAATCTCAATAGATTTTCACCAAATTTGATATGTACATTGATATTGTGGAGATCTCCTTGGGAACTGCTCATTGGCAAATTTAGTCACTTTCTGACAGAGTTGTCTGCCCGCGACATGATCTGGGATATGTTGACTTTATTGCCAGCATCTAATAACACAAAGTGCAATTAGATTGTCTGGTATGAACAGTGGAAAGAGCGCAATCCCAGCGAGGAAGAGAGTGGTACCAGCGACCAGGAATGTTGCCATATATGCTTGCGTTACATCATACAACCAACCTAAAATATATAGAAACAGAGTTGTATCAGCAGCCTGCCTGGAGTTTTGCCATATATGCCTGCGTTACATCATACAACCAACCTGAAATATATATGTAGAAACAGAGTGGTACCAGTGGCCTAGAATGTTGCCATATAGGCCTGCGTTACATCATACAACCAACCTGAGACATACATGTACAGAAACAGAGTGGTACCAGTGGCAAAGAATATTGCCATTTCGGCCTCTGTTACAACATACAATCAACCTGAAATATACATATATAGAAACAAAGTGGTACCAGTGGCAAGGAATATTGCCATTTTGGCCTCTGTTACAACATACAATTAACCTGAAATATTCATATAAAGAAACAGAGTGGTACCAGTGCCAGGAATGCTGCCATTAAGGCTTGCAAGAATCATATAACCAACAAAGTATACATGTATAAAAAACAGAGTGGTACAAATGGCCAGGAATGTTGTCGTATAGGTCTGCGTTACATCATACAGCCAATCTAAAATGTAGATGTATAGAAACAGAGTGGTACAAGTGGCAAGGAATGTTGTCATATAGGCCGCTGTTTCTGGATCCCTTTTGTGTATATAACGTATATGCTATGTTCTGGTTTGTATTTTCTGTAAAGAATTATACAAATAAAATACTGTTTAAACTAACATATGGTCTACCTGAAATATACATATATAGAAACAGTGGTACCAGTGGCCAGGAATGTTGACATATAGGCATGCGTTACATCATACAACCAACGTGAAAAGTACATGTAGAAACAGAATGGTACCGGTGGCCAGGAATGTTGACACATAGGCCTGCATTACATTATACAACCAACCTGAAATATACATGCAAAAGCAGAATGGTACCAGCGACCTGGAATGTTGCCATATAGGCCTGTGTTAAATTATACAACCAACCTAAAATATACAAGTTTAGAAACAAAGTGGCACCAGTGGCCAGGAATGTTGTCACAAAGGCCTCTGTTACAACATAAAATCAATCAGAAATATACATATGTAGAAACAGAATGGTATCAGTGGCCAGGAATGATGCCATATATGCTTGCATTTATCATATACTCACCATTACTCACATGAAACATGCGTGTATAGAAACAGAGTAGTACCAGTGGCCAGGAATGATGCCATATTGCGTTTATTTTACTACACTGCAGCTGGTGTTAGTGCCGTTTGGCGGCGATAGAACGTCTCCCCGTACTTCACCATAGTGCAGATTATATTTCATTTCCTTTGGGATCACTGGACCAGTTGTGGTATATTTGAAAACGGAGTTCTGCTCATGTATACGCTAGAGGGCGTAAGCAGTGTTGCAAACGTCATTACTGCTTATGAAGAGTCTCAGTAAAACCGAGACTCCCATTTTCTAATCTGTAGTGTGTTTTTTTTTTTGTTTCCAAAGGCAATCTTTTTGACGTTTATTGCATTACATCATCCAACCAAACTGAAATATACATGTATAGAAACAGAGTGGTACCAGTGCCCTGGAATATTGCCATATAGGCTTGCGTTACCTGAAATATACAGATATATACATGTGTATATGACATATGTACAGAGTGGTACCAAAGGCATGGAATATTGCCATATAGACTTACGAGGGATGTACGAAATGAATTGCTTATTGTCCTCTAGCTCGATATCCACGTGGGGCACGATAAAAACCAATACATACCTGTATAGGGTTATTCAATATCTACACAATGGTGTATAAATGTACATGTTAGACTAAGTATAAGACATAAAATTTGCCATTTGAATACACGCAGTCATTAACCACTGCAGTAAAAATGGTTGGTAATAGCGTCGACAAAAAAGATGAAATACGGGCTTACATCAAAGCTCGCTCAAAACTTGGTTGTTCTTTGAAGAAGCTGATGACTGAAATTTCTACTGCTTTTGGACCTTCTTGTGTGTCTTATGACACAGTTCGGCGGTGGAAAAAGAAATTTGAGTCTGGTGTAGAGTCCATCAAAAATGCACCGAAATCAGGTAGGCCAAAATCTGCATCTCGTAAAGAAATCGTTTCCAAAATAAAGGAAATCATTGAAGGAGATGCCAGATTTACAGTTCGTGATATTGCACGAAAGATAGGCATATCACTTTCAACGGTTCACCTTATTTTGAAGAAGCATTTGAAAGTCAGAAAGATTTCTGCTAGATGGGTGCCACATCTGTTGACTGACGAGCAAAAGAGGCAACGGGTTAAAGTGGCCAAAAAGCTGCTTCAAATGTTTCCAAAATATGACAAAAAGCAGTTTGCCAATGTCGTCACAGGTGATGAAAGCCGAGTCCATTATTTTGAGCCCGTCAGAAAGGTTAGCAATAAGATCTGGGCCACTAAACACAGCAAACGCCCAATAATTGCCAAACGTTCTTTGAGTACAAAGAAGGTTTTGTATGCAATCTTCTTCTCTGGTGAAGGAGTCGCAATAAAAGTGCCAGTGAAAAAGGGCAAAAGCATCACCGGAAAGTACTACAAAGACGTAGTACTGAAGAAACTGAAAAAGTATTATCAGAAACGACGCCCTGCCACTGGTTTTAAACATGTCCGTCTTCTACATGACAATGCCCCAGCTCATACCTCCGCAATAGTTACGGCGTTTTTGAAGAAAGAAAAAGTAACTGTTTTGCCTCACCCCCCATATTCCCCAGACCTTGCCCCATGTGATTTCTTTTTGTTTCCGAAATTGAAAGCATTCCTTGCTGGGCGGAAATACCAGTCCCGACAGGCACTTGGATCTGCCGTTCATCAGTACCTTATTACTGTGTCCAAATCAGCGTACCGTGACGCCTTCAAGAAGTGGATACATCGGCTGAAACTTTGCATTTCTAGCCACGGGGAGTACTTCGAGGGCATGAAATGAGTACTTTTGGGCTAATTTGAAATTTGAAGTCTCCAGATAGAAATAAGCAATTCATTTCGAACATCCCTCGTACGTTACATCATACAACCGACCTGAAACGTACATGAATATGAACAGAGTGGTATAAGTGGCCAGACATGTTGCCTTACAGAAATACTTACATATACAACCAACCTTAAATGTACATGTATTGAAAAAGAGAGGTACCAGAAAGCAGGAATATTGCCATACAGGCTTGCGTTACAACATACAACCACCCTGAAATGTAAACGTATAGAAACAGAGTGGCACCAGTGACCGAGTATATTGCCGTATAGGATAACGTTAAGCATAGAACCAAACTGAAATATACATGTATAGAAACAGAATGTTGCCAATGACCGAGAATGGTTCCATATAGGTTTGCGTTAATCATATAACCAATCTGAAATATACATGTAGAAACATAGTGGTACAAGCGGGCTGGAATGGTGCCATATAGACCTGCGTTACATCAACAACGAACCTGAAATGTATTTGTATAGAAACTGAGTGGTACGAGTGGCCAGAATGTTGCCATATAGGCCTCTGTTATAACCAATTTGAAATATACATATATAAAAACAGAGTTCAGCAGGACAAGGGTTAAGTTTGCACTGCCTTCTGGAGGCACCAAAGAAGAAGAGGAGAAATAAACAGGAAACATCATTAACCCTTGCCCTGTTGAACCCTGATATACCTTACCTTTGCAAACAGTGTAGATCCAGATCAGTTGGCTTCTGAAGAAGCCAACTGATCTGGATCTACATTGTTTGCAATTTAGTATGTGAATTGGTATCAACTATCAC
Organism: Anodontia alba; assembly: GCA_964016985.1. Classification (NCBI taxonomy): domain Eukaryota; kingdom Metazoa; phylum Mollusca; class Bivalvia; order Lucinida; family Lucinidae; genus Anodontia; species Anodontia alba. Next base: position 6,026,749 of record OZ024832.1, on the reverse strand, counting down.
AATCAAGTATTCTGAGTGGCTGAAAATTAGAAGTGGGTGTGGCATCTTAATTTATTCAGGATGACAAGGGTTAAGAAGTGCTTATTAGATACCCTCTGCAAGGTAATGACTGTCTTTGGATAAGCAGTGGCCAGAAAGGCTGCTATTTAGGCTTGCATTAATCATATAACCAACTGAAATATGCATGTATAGAAACAGAGTGATACCAGTGGCCAGGATTGTTGCAATATAGGCCTCTGTTACAACATACAACCAACCTGAAATATGCATGTATAATAACAGAGTGGTACCAGTGGCCAGGATTGTTGCAATATAGGCCTCTGTTACAACATACAACCAACCTGAAATATGCATGTATAATAACAGAGTGATACCAGTGGCCAGGATTGTTGCAATATAGGCCTCTGTTACAACATACAACCAACCTGAAATATGCATGTATAATAACAGAGTGGTACCAGTGGTCAGGAGTGATGCCATATAGGTGTGTATTAATAATATAACCAACCGGAAATGTACAAGTATTGAACCAGAGTGGTCCAGCGGTCAGCAAAGTTGACGTATAGGCTTGCATTAATAAGACAACCAACCTTAAATATGCTTGTACAGAAACAGTGGTACCAGTGGCCAGAAATGATGCCGTATAGGCTTACGTTACATCATACAACCAACCTGAAACATACATCGAAACAGAGTGGTACCAGTGGCCTGCAATATTACCATATAGGCTTGCATTTCATCATACAACCAACCTAAAAATATATATGTATAGAAACAGACGGGACAAGGGCGGAGGGATTGGGGGGTGGGTTAGGGTGGGGGCAGAAATATTGCCATATAGGTATGCGTTACATCATATAACCAACCTAAAGTTTGCATGTATAGATCGTATCAGTGGCCAGAAATGTTGCCATATATGATTGTGTTAATCATACAACCAACCTAAAATGTACATGTATAGAAAAGAGTGTACCAGTGACCAGGAATATTGCCATGTATAGGCTTGCGTTACAGCATACAACTAACCTGAAATGTACATGTATAGAAACACAATGGTACCAGTGTCCGAGTATGTTGCCATATAGGATTGCATTAAGCATACAACCAACCTGAAATGTACATATATAGAAAAAGAATGGTACCAATGGCCAGAAATATATGCCATAAAGGCATACTACTAACCTGAAATGTATATGTATAAAAACAGAGTGGTACCAATAACCAAGTTTATTGCCATATGGGTTTGCGTTATATTATACAACCATACTGAAATGTACATATATAGAAACAGAGTGATACAAGTGACCAGAAATGTTGCTATATAGGCTTGCGATTCATCATACAGCCAACCTGAAATGTACATGTACAGAAACAGAGTGGTACCAGCGGCCAGTTATGTTGCCATGTAGGCTTGCATTGCATCATCCAGCCAACTTGAAATGTACACGTATAGAAACAGCGAGGTACCAATGGCTAGGAATATTGCCATATATGCATGTCTTTTATCATGCAGTCAACCTGAAATGTACATGTATAGAAACAGAGTGGTACCAGTGGCTAGGAATGTTACCATATAGGCATGCCTTTTATCACGCAGCCAACCTGAAATGTACATGTATAGAAACAGAGTGGTACCAGTGGCTAGGAATGTTACCATATAGGCATGCCTTTTATCATGCAGCCAACCTGAAATGTACATGTATAGAAACAGAGTGGTACCAGTGGCTAGGAATGTTACGATATAGGCCTGCGTAACATCATACAACCAAACTGAACTGTACATGTATAGAAACAGAGTGGTACGTGCGGCATTTATCATACAACACACCTGAAATGTATACGTATAGAAACAGAATGGTACGAGTGGGCAGGAATAATATCATATAGGCTTGCGTTACATCATACAACCGACCTGAATAGATATATAGAAACAGAGTGATACCAGTGGTCAGAAATGTTGCTATATAGGATTGCGTTACATCATACAGCCAAACTGAAATGTACATGTATAGAAACAGAGTGATACCAGCGGCCAGTTATGTTCCCATATAGGCTTGCGTTACATCATACAGCCAACTTAAAATTTAAATGTATAGAAACAGAGTGGTACCACCGGCTAGGAATGTTGACATATATTTTTTGTTACATCATACAACCAACCTGAAATATACATGTATAAAAACAGAGTGGTACCAGAGGTCGGGTGTTTTGCCATATAGGCTTAAGTGATAAGCCAACCTGAAATGCACATGTATAGAAACAGAGTGGTACCAGCGCTCGGGTAAGTTACGATACAACCAAACTGAAATACATGTATAGAAACATAGTGGTACCAGAGCCCGGGTATGTTACAATATAGGCTTGGATAACATCGCAACCTTATTGAAATGCACATGTATAGAAACAGAGTGGTACGTGCGGCCAGGAATATTGCCATATAGGCAATGTACATGTATAGAAACAGATTGGTACTAGTAGCCGGGAACGTTGTTATATAGGCTTGCGTTAAATATTACAACCAGCCTGTTCCTATACATGTATAGAAACAGGCGGGTAGATCAAATAAACGATATAAATGTTTATTAATTTAAGTAGATTCAAGTAAATATCAATACAGTAAATATTTTTGGTTGCAAACTAGCATACATTAATTTTACTCTCATAGGCGGCCATCTTGGTTGTGCCAAAAGACAGTTTGAGAAAAAAATGCGGATATTCGCTACCCTCCGCCGTCAACTGTCAAAACTGAAAGGAAAGTTGGCTTTTATTTGCGAATAACCGCGAACGTCTTGCGGTTACATTACGAAAACACGCCTATTCAAATATATTGAGAATTTTACCACCAAAAAAATGATAACTTTCAGATGAAAAACTCTGATATTTTTCATATTTCTGCTCAAAACATAGATTGTGGGTACTCGTTAGAACGCCTCGCCGAGGAGGTTCTAACGAGTACCCACATTCTATGTTTTTGAGCAGAAATAAGAAAATTAATATATACCCCTGTAAACCCCAGTTTTACTATATAACAGTGAGGGTTAAGGGGGTCAAAACTATATAGGCGTGTTTTCGTGATGAACTGAACTCAGCCCTGATTTCAGCTTCCTACCTGCAAAGATCGGCCCAGTGATAAAGCCGACACCAGCGAAAAGATTCAGCCATCCAAAGGCAGCGGCAAGTCTTTTTTTACCAAGCAGTTCAATAATGACAAGAGTGACCAACGTGTTGACTGCAGCTGAAGAACAAAAATAGAATAAGAGCTCTCAGACGACGGCACAGCTCGCCTGAATGACAGCTTGTCAGTCAATGGTGCAATCATAATCTACCGTAATTTAAAACGTAAAATTGCTCTAAACGTGACACTGACCTCTATAATTAACCCAAACTTTAAACGTTAAATTTCTCTGAACGTGACGTTGATCTCTATTATTTATCAAATTTTTTAGCGTTTAATTTCTCTAAACGTGACCTTGTTCTCGATAATTTATCAAAAACTGTAAGCGTAAAACTTCTCAAAACGTTACATTGACCTTCAAAAATTACCCAAAATTTAAACGTAAAATGTCTTTAAACATAATATTAACCTCTTTTATTTACCAGGATCCGAGTGTATCAAACTTTAATTTCAAATTAGCGGCCCGTTAATTTGTCATTAAAAAGTTCGTCATTAAGTCCGGTTGTACGAAAATTTTAATTATGAATGTTCGTCATTAAATCCTTTAATTTGAAATTAATTTTAATGATGGGCGGGGGGTAATTTTAACCAGTCATTAGCGGAATCAAAATGGCGGCGAACATCTTGTTCGATCATTTGGGACACCGAAGAAAAGACTGTGTTTTAGGGAAAGAAGTGATCCGCTTACCGAAATGTCGGACGAGGGGTCAGGCGCCGTTACCTGTTGGCATCCGGCACATCGTAAAGCTGATGAGACCACTGACTGAGCCATCCCCATTCAGATCAAGCCATCAGTGCCGACTTACAAGTAAAAACTTCCAAAAATATCATTTTTCGTTTTCTTTCCAATTTATTTGTTTCTGTACTGTCAAATTGTGATGTAGTCAGATGTTGACCTTGGTGACGCAATTCACTGGTTCCCAGGATGCGATGACGTAGCTTCAGTCACTGAAGTACAGGCTGTACACTAATAATTCAATGCATTTGTTGAAAATCGATCTCTTTATCATTGTTTCATTATAATGGCTTTGAATACTATTTGAAGGAATATGTGAGAGTTGAGTTCTCTTGGCATCAGATACTTTTGATTGGTAGTCTACAGGCTTGTACGCAGAAGGACTGCGGGCGGGGCAAATGCCCCCACCTCCCCACCACCTTCCCCCCCCCCTCCCCCCCCCCCCCCCACCAACACACGCTTTGAGAAAATTATTTCAAGATCATGCAAATATTAACCAAACAGCCACTTTACCCCCCTAATTTCAACCTTAACCTTAAAGTGCTCTCTCTCTCTCTCTCTCTTTCTGCATGTTTGATGCATATGCGCGTGTACGCATAAGTGTATGCATGCGTTTGTGTACGTGCCTGAATACGTGCGTATGTATGTTACGGTTTACATACATGTATATAAGTAATTAAGCTTTTGGTTTAATTGTTTATGATCAAATATGTCAAAAGGCTCAGCTACTCATAACATCAAAGAAAGTTACATGCCTTTATTGCTAGGAGATGACTTTCAGACAAGCTCAGGCTTACTGTCATATCCTGGAAAATATTTATTGTAGTAAATTATGTTGTATTTGAAGCAATTAAAATAAAGTTTAAATCAATGCCAAGAAAACCTGCATCTGAAAATGCTGTGTGTTTATGTCGTCTGCTGATATTCTTGCAAACTTTTCAAACTTATTTTTGCATACAGGCAAACAGTATGGACCCTGATCAGACTTCTTCATGCTGTTCGCCAAAAAAGACTTTTAAAATCACAAGCAGGTGACAAAGCAGACACAATTGTTGTGATTGGCAGTTTAAAAATTAAAAAAAATGACAATTTCTAAGCATTCGCATCCCTTTCAAAATATCATGATTTCGCGCCCCTCCCCCTCCCCCTCCCCCGCCCCACCCCATCCCCTTTCAGACGCCTCAGTACGGGCCTGCTAGAATGAGCTAGGCATCTTCTAAAACATAACTGCATTTAAGCCACATATGATGTGCATATTTTTGTAAGTTGGGGCTTTAGGCTGTGTGTGGGGGGCGGGGGGGGGGGGGGTGGGACGGGGCTTCCTCCTATATGAAGCACTACACGGGGATTTGCCGCTGGAACGTTTTATGTCCCCAGCGTCGAAACAGTTTAAGGAGCATATTGCTTCTAGGGCGTTCGTCCGGGGAGAAGGAGGGAGGGGGCGGGGTTGCGGGGGAGGGCTACTTCCTATATAAAGAACTACACTGGGATTTGCCGCTGGAATAGGTTTACTTTTTATGCCCACAGCTTCGAAGAAATTGTAGGGGCATATTGCTTATGGGGCGTTCGTCCGTCAGTCCATTCGTTCATCCGTTCGTCACACTTTTTTGATGCAAAGCATAACTTTAGAGCCGTGCATGCTACTGTTTTGAAAGTTTTTTAATGGATTCATCATGAAAAAAAAAAAAAAAAAAAAAAAAAATAGCTGACACGTATTTTTTTTCTCAACAGGATTATGTCCCTTTCCTGAGTTATGGCCCTTTGAAAAAAATATGGCTGAAATCTTGTCAGCAGAACAGCTGAAAAACTATCAAAACTAGAGCCTTGAAAACTGATGAATAGACTTGTATTGATGAGTAAACAACTTGATTAACTTTTAAATAAATTTAAAAAAAATATATTCATGAGTTATGGCCCTTTGTAATTGTGAGCATTTTTCTTTTGTCAGCAAAAACTATAAAACTATTGGAGCTAGAGTCTTGAAACTTGGTTAATTGGTTGGTAAAATAAATGAGTAGATGACTTGATTAACTGAATAAATTCTGGAAAAATAAATATTTTTTGAGTAATGACCTTAAAAAATTTGGGCATTTTTCCCTTGTCAGCAAAATATCTGAAAAAAAAAAAAAGAAAAAAAAAAAAAAGAACTAGAGCAAGTGCCCAGAGGGTCACGAATATCCCCGGCCGCCGCTATTTCTTATGAAATATTTATAGTCAATGACAATGAAGGCAAGATGTTTACAATGTCAGTCTCTGAGTGACACTTATCTATCATCCCAAAGACAACTTTCCCGGAGTAAATAGTCCAAGACATAAAGCAAATTTGCTTGGCCATAAAATATAGGTCACTGACCTACATGTACTTGAGGTCTCTGTCTCAACAATATAGCTGTGCAAGTTTGGTCAAAATCCAACTATTAATTCAGCAGATAGCGTACAGATAAGCCATTATCCAACAATCTGAGCCCTCCTGCGATCTTGAAAATGGGGTCAAGGTCACCAAAATAAAATTAGTTATTTTCCATGCCACAACAATTTGGCTTTGCAAGTTTAGTTAAAATCCATCCATTCCTTCAAGAGATACAGTGCAGACAAGCCATTTTCCAACAATCTAAGCCCTAGTGTGACCTTAAAAATGGGGTCAATGTCACCAAAATCTAATCAGTTCTTTTCCATGTCCCAAAAATATAGCTGTGCAAGTCTGGTCGAAATCTACTCATTCCTTCAGGAGGCAAGGTGCAGACAAGCCATTTTCCGGTAATTTAAGCCTTAGTGTGACCTTGAAAATTGGGTCAAGGTCGTCAAAATCTAACCAGTTCTTTTCCATGTTTCAACAATTAAGATGTAGAAGTTTGGTCAAAATCCATTCATTCTTTTAGGAGATAGGGTGCAGACAAGCCATTTTCCAACAATCTAAGCCCTCTCGTGACCTTGAAAATTGAGTCAAGGTCACCAAAATCTAACCATTTCTTTTACATGTCCCAGCATTGTAGATGTGCAAGTTGGGTCAAAATCTATTCATTCCTACAAGAGATAGGGTGTGGACAAGCCATTTTCCAACAATCTAAGCCCTCCTGTGACCTTGAAAATGGGGTCACCAAAATCTAATCATTTCTTTTACATGTCCCAGCATTGTAGATGTGCAAGCTTGGTCAAAATTTCTTCAATCCTACCAGAGATAGGGTGCGAACAAGCCATTTTCCAACAATCTAAGCCCTCCTATGACCTTGAAAATGGGGTCAAGATCACCAAAATCATTTCAGTTCTTTTACATGTCCGAGCAATATAGATGTGCAAGTTTGGTTAAAATCTTTCATTCCTTCAAGAGATATGGTGCGGACAAGCCATTTTCCAACAGTCTAAGCCCTCCTGTGACCTTGAAAATGGGGTCAAGGTCACCAAAATCTAATCAGCATTTTCCCCCTCCCAATGATATATTTGTGTAAGTTTGGCTAAAATATGTCTATTCAATAAGGAGATAGAGTGCGGACAAGAGGCTACGCCGACGCCGACGCCGACGCCGACGGGATCCGCACTAAACACAATACCCCACCCCCCACCCAACTCCCCCATGGTGGGGGATGGGGACATAATAATCTAAAAGATATTAAGCAAAATCCCTAGACAATGAAATATAGACATACTGATTTATATTTACTTTGAGGTGAAAGTTTTGGTCACACTGTGTCATTATATGTAAATATGACATTTAGGTATCAAACAGTGGGAGATATAAGAGAAAATCAAAGCGTTATGAAATATAGGTCACATAATCCCAAAACATGATAGTAATACATCAAATTGTCTTCAAGATGTAACATAAAATCACTGGACTATGTCAGAATGACCTACATTTACTTTTAGGTCAACTGTTGGACCATATTAATTCATAATCCCAAATAATAATGTCCATACATCAATTAACATTCAAGATAAGCGGCAAAATAACTGGACCATGAAATAAAGGTCAAGGTGACCAACATTTGTTATGATGTCAATCGTGGTGTCACACAGAACCAATATTCCAACTATCACATCAATCAATGAAATAGTCTTCAAGATGTAAGGCAAAAATCACTGGAACATAAAAATATGATCACAATGACCTTGACCTTATTATACTGAATGTTGATGTGATAAACATGTCTGATGCCCATCCTTCTTTAAGAAGTTGTTAGTATCAACAAACTGCAACATACTACTTTATTGAGGCATTAATCCATGAACTAGTAGTAACACTAACCACACATCAACATCCTAAAGTGGAAGCTTTCAAAAATATATGCAAAAGAAACTATGGTCAGTAGCTGTACCAGCAGGATGATGTCAGCTATTCTGTAATCATCTAGCAGTAGTACAAATCACACATTAATAACCTTAAATCAAAGCTTTTAGAAATACAAGCAAAGGACAAAAACTTCACGTAAAACTTTGACGTAAACATCACACTATTTTTTAAGGCCATGACCTTGACCTTGGGTCAGCAGCAGCAGCAGAATAATGTCAGCTATTCTGTAATCATCTAGTAGTAACACTAACCACACATCAACATCTTAAAATGTAAGCTTTAAAAAATATATACAAATAGAAAAAACTTCACGCAAAACTTTGACGCAAAATGTTAACATTCGTACGGACGCACGGACGGACGGACGAACTGACGGAAAGACGAAAACTATAAACCCCTCGACATACTTCGTATGCCGGGGTATAACAATTGAAGCTAGAGCCTTGAAAGATGACCTGATTAAGTTTAGAATAAAATCTGCATAAAATACTTCATGAATTATGGCCCTTTGTAATTTTGAGCATTTTTCCCTTGTCAGCAAAACATCTTAAAAACTGTTGGAGCAGAGCCTTCAAACATTATGAATTGTTTGGTAATGATGAGTAGATGACCTGATTAACTTTTGAATAAATTCTGAGAAAAAGTTTCATGAGTAATGGCCCTTTGTAAATTTGGGCATTTTTCCCTTGTCAGTTTAATATCTAAAGAACTATTAGAGTTAGAGCCTTGAAACTTGAAAATAGATTGATAGTGATGAGTAGATGACTTGAGTAAGCTTTGAATAAATTCTGAAGAAAAAAAAAATCATGAGTTATGGCCTTTATAATTTTGGGCACTTTTACCTTGTCAAAATATCTCAAAAAACTGTCTGAACTAGAGCCTTGAAACTTGGCGAACTGATTGGTAATAATGAGTAGATGACCTGATAAACTTTTGAATAAATTCTGAAAAATAAGTATGAGTAATGGCCCTTTGTAAATTTTGGCATTTTCCCTTGTCAGAAACTATCTCAAAAACAATTGAAGATAGAGCCTTGAAACTTGATTATTAGATTGGTAATGATGAGTAGATGACCTGATCAGCATTTGAATAAATTCTGAAGAAGAAAAAAAATACTTCATGAGTTTAGGCCCTTTGTAATTTTGAGCATTTTACCTTGTCAGCAAAATGTCTCAAACTTTTGGAGCTAGAGCCTTAAAACTTGATGAATTGATTGGAAATGGCAAGTAGATTACTTAATTAACTTCTGAATAAATTACGAAAGTATTTCAAGAGTGATAGCCCTCTGTAAATTTGGGCATTTTTCTCTTGTCAGCAAAATATCTCAAATACTGTTGAAGCTAGAGCATCACGTTGAATATATTGGTAGTGCTGACAAGGAAGGTGGAGGGTCTGTTGCTTCTGGGCATGAGTAATGTCCCTTTGCAAATTTGGGCATCTTGCCTTGTCAGAAAAATATCTCAAGAACTGTTGGAGCTAGAGCATAATAACTTGATGAATAGATTGGAAGTGATGAGAAAGAGACCTAGTTAACTTTCGAATAAATTGCACATTGTTTCATAGACAGTAACATCGATGTTAAATTTATCAAACTATCTCAACTGTAGTTTTTTGGTTTTTTTTGCGATAAGAAACAAGACGGACAGACACGGGAACTCAATATATCTAACCACCTACCGACACGGCAGTATTTTTCCTGTTTTATCATAATATGTAACCAAGACATGCGTATACAATTTGTAAGACTTCGAATTCCAACCAGATAAAATCATAATTTAGTAGTTACTGCATTTGACTTGGTCAGTGACTGGTAGTACTTTTGTTTTTAATCAGAATATTTGACATAACGTTTGTGACATATACGTGCATGAAATAAGTCTTTCGGAAGGGGGTGGGGGAGGATGGAGGTTAAGAAATGTGACAAATACGCATCAATACGGTTTGTATGCAACATGTAAAATTGTTACCGAACGTATATGTCACACATGTGTGACATATGTGACATATCATGCGTTCGAAAGCTGTTCAAATTCGTTCGAATTCATGTATGTCACACATGTGGCATATCCGTTCCGTGACACAAACGGTCCAATAGAGTTTATGATTTGCATATTTCTGTCTTCGAAAAAAAAAAAAAAAAAAAAAAAGAACAGCATCAACAACAATGGCTTCCCAGCAAGTGATGCTTGAATGTAATGGAGTTTTGAAAGAAACTGATGTGCGAGATAAATGATCAAAAATGATGTTGAGGCATCAATAAGTAAATCTCAGACTCATTTTCAGAGCGTCGTTTTAGTCATAAATAACCATCTGTGCTTTCAAAATCTTTCAGAAAGTCGTTTTCTGCTTGGCGCTTTATACAGAAGAAGTAAATTAACAAAGTTTTGCCACGATTTAATGCAAAACCATTTGTCTTAACTACCTATACACAAAAAGTTTTATTCTAGTCATTGGATTTAAAAAAAAAATCAAATATTTTCACTTTTCCCATACTAAAATTGAAAACAAATTATGCAAAGGTCTCTAGATAGGTAACTTTGAAGGCAGGTTTTCAACAAGTTCCGCTTGTTCATTTTTTTCTGAAATTTTTACAATATTAATGTGAAACATGAAATATTTAAATTCAGCAAAGAAAAGTAAAAAAAAAAAAATATTTTCTAAGACAAAAATTGAAAAAAAAAAAAAAAAAAAAATCTCTTCACTATAGAAATTGCATAGGTTAGACCAGTTTATGGCCATAAATTTAATTTTAGAATAAATATTTGAGAACAAAACACAGAAACAGAAAAGACAAAGGATTTCTGATCAGATATGGTCAACCAGAGCAAACTATTTTCATTTAAAATAAAACAAAGCAAAGAACGTCTTTCCGAATGATGTCGAAAGAACAGTAAAAACTTGCCTGAAATGTCATTATCTGGGTTCAACACCATCATAGCAAAGTTTCTATTATTACAACACAGTAACATTACATCACTGGCGTTGAAAGGTCTTCATTAAATGGTGGTTGGTGGTGGGGAGGTGGGGGTGTAGGGGTCGGTATTTAAGGGACCAATGTGGGCCATAACACACGTTTAAAATTATCTTCCCCGCCTCCCACACACTCCTGATGTAGCGTCTATAGGTATATATAAAAACTGAATTGGTAGATCTATATAAACTGTTATAAACTGTGCACAGCGAAACTCATGAACAGTGATATTGAATTACTGATGCGCTACCTTTGATTGTTCAGCACCAATTTGACAGCTGTGTATTGACGTCACAGGGCAGAAAATACAAACTGCTGCAGTCTTAGTAGAGATGAAACAAAAAAAAAACAAAACAAAAAAAAAAAAAACGAAAAACAAAACGGGATGATCCCAGAAGAAGGATTAGAGTTAATTAAACACACGGAGTTATATTCTAGTAGAATAGATGTTTATTATTGTGATAATACCATAAGAAAGTATGCATTTTATTTTTTTCTTTTAGATCTATATCTATATTTCGTTGGTGTTTTATACATTATTCTAATTTCCAAACGTGTGTGTGTGTGTGTGTGTGTGTGTGTAAGGGAGGAGGGGAAGGGGGGGGGGGGGGGGGGGGGAGGACCTGTTTTTTTTCATTTTCTCAATCTAATAATAAATTTTAGACTGTACATGTATTAGGTTAGTCTTAGAGCATTTGCTTTATCTTGGGGCATTTGACTTACTTTCAGATTAGCATAGAGCTCTAGGACTTTTTTTTCTGTTTCAATTCTGTCTATCTATCTATCTATGTTTATTTATTTATTTATTGTTATGGCTTCATGAATTTTTTGGTGTTGCTCTTATCTTACTATTTTTTCTTGACTTTTTTTTTTTGAATGTACAATGATTTGAAGTTTTAACAATATTGATCCACGTTTTTATGAATTTCTCGTAACAGCTTATCCTTCAATTGTTTTGGGACTTTATTAGTCAGTTTGGACTGTACGATAAATTTGTGCTTTATTGCTAGGTCAATGAGCAAATCTTTTTCTTCTGGTTCAAACTTGGGACCCCTTCAGCGCGGCTTTTTGTCATCAGACATGATTATTTTTTTCTCTTTTATTTCCGGGTTTTACTGTTGGTAAACAGACGAAGAGATCACGTGTTTATTTATTTACCGAGAGGAATTCTGGGAGACTGGTTTCATAACTTTGATCAAAAGTTCGTCATTAAACTAATTCCAAATTAAAATTCGTTTCGTGCAACCGGCGCTAATGTCGTCATTAAAAAGTTTGTCATTAGGACTTTAATGATGAACTAGCGGCTAATTTGAAATTAATTTTAATTGCGTTTCGTACACTCGGATCCAGATACTTTAACGTAAAACTTCTCTAAACGTGACACTAACCTCCATAATTCTCCAAAATTTTAACGTAAAATTTCTCTTAACGTGCCACTGACCTCCATAATTCATCAAAACTTTAAACGTAAAATTTCTCTAAACGTGACAGTGATCTCCGTAATTAATCTACCAAAATGTTAAATATAAAATTTCTCTAAACGTGACACTGACTCCCGCCCCCAATAATTTACCTAACATTTAAACGTAAAATCTCTCGAAACGCGAAAATGACCAGAACGTCACTAAGAAAGGTAGGCTCTATAAAGTATGTATACATTTGAACCAGTAGCTAATATCATTCCCAGTATGAGGGGGTGGTCGGGTAGTGCGAAGGTGTCGTGTATCTTACGTCACCGGGGCGTCCAACTGATATCGGCTTACAGTTGGGCAAGGCCTACTATCCTTGTAGCAGGTAAGAGTAGAGGGTGAATGTTTCTATTTCTTCTGTTTCTTCACTTTCATTCCTGTTCCTCTTTCTTCCCTGTCCTTCTCTTTCATCTCCTCTACCATCTCTTCTTTCTCTTTTCTCCCTTTTTCTGGGAGACGACACAAAATGACCCACAAGGGTTGACGTGTCGTTAAACCCCAACACAATCAATCAATTCCCTGTGTGATTTCAATACAGTCAGGCATTAAAGCTTTAAATAACCAAAGTAATTTAACATACGAGTATATTCAAGCTTTTCCTTGTGAAAGTTTGTAGGAACTGGTACTTAAAGGTTCCTAATGTGATTATTACTGTTGACTAAATAACCGGTACTAGTTGGGGAGGGGGTTGGGCGTATACTGCCCTACAAACTACAATGCTGTCGTCTGCCTTTATAAATTTCATTTGACTTTATTACGTGTTGTGTGATGACCGTAAAAGTCTCCCCATATTCATTTTACTCTCTTTTTTACACCTCCTAGAACATCACGAAAACACGCCTATATAATTTTGACAGTAGTATTTGACCCCCTTAAACCCCACTTTTATATAGTAAAACTGGGGTTTACAGGGGTATACATTAATTTTTTATTTTGCTAAAAACACAGATTGTGGGTACTCGTTAGAACCACCTCGCCGAGGCGGTTCTAACGAGTACATACAAGGCGAGGCGGTTCTAACGAGTACTTACAATCTATATTTTGATCAGAAATATGAAAAATATCAGAATATCAGAATTTTTTTATCTGAAAATTTTCCCTTTCGGTGTTAAGTGTTCAATATATTCGAATAGGCGTGTTTTCGTAATGAAGTGCTGTTTTGGCCGAAACATTTTTCAGACACATCTGCCATCAGAGTATACATATTCTAACCTGACATAAATCCGAAGGTTCCTCCTATTATTAAAAGAACAGAATATGTAGACGTCCATGGTGCACACGCTATTGCCAGACCTGCCAAAATCACAGAGGCGCTGTTTAACTTGGTGTTGGTACGTTTTCCTGTCTTCGTGAAAGCCTGTGACAGTACACCAAAGAAAATTTTGCCACCAACAGCAGATATACCAATTACAGATATAATCCAGGCTCCTTCGCTTTTCTTTAAACCTAGAATAAAACAGAAACACCACACTGGATGATAAGACTCGCGCCATATTTAAGCGGAATTTCGGACATGAATGGGAAAGCAAATTCAACGAAACGATACCCGGCATAAAAAAAAAAAACAAAAAAAAAAACAAAACAAACTTTAAAACACTGTCAAGTTGTATGACAAACGTACATTTTGATATTGCCCTCTAGAAAATTTGGAATGTTGTGATGAGGTTCACGGTGAAACAATCGAGTCTGCTTAGGATTTTGATACAGGCACAATATAGGATCGTATAAGAAAATTATGATTTTTGCGGTGTAGTTACACTTCACGATCTGTAAATCCGTGCAGTACATTACGAAAACACGCCTTTTCAAATATATTGAAAATTTTACAACCAAAAAAGGAATATTTTCGGATAAAAAAACTGATATTTTTCATATATCATTTTTCATATTTCTTCTCCAAACATAGAATGTGGGTACTCGTTAAAACCGCCTCGGCGAGGCGGTTCTAACGAGTACCCACAACCTATGTTTTTTTTAGGAAAATAAGAAAAATAATGTACACCCCTGTAAACCCCAGTTTTACTATATGAAATTATTTAGGTGTGTTTTCGTGATGATAAGTAAAATTATAAACGCCCGGATGTCACCAACTGCTCACCAGCAGATTCGGGGCAGTAGCCCACGTAAAGCAGCCAGGGAAACGTTTCCTGCTACCGGTGGTGGTGTCATATTTTATCCTACGTTAAATTTATGGAAAATATTTAAATTTTTTGTTGTGAATACGACTTTTATTTCTTTCAGTGAAGTGAAAATAAAGTATATTACATGCGATGCAGTTATTCATATTCACGACAAAAAAAAAAAAAAAAAAAAAAAAAAAAATGGAATTTTCTTTTTATTATATAACTCTTAATAGGAAGAGATGCAAATAATACATTCTGCCAGGGAAAGTCCGATGCGCGTGTTGACTAGCAGACATCTAAAATCTTTTAACTTAATTTAACTCAGATCATGATTTGTTTACCATCTCAATGAGAAAAAAAAACAAAACAAAACAACAAAAAAAAAAAAAAAAAAAAAAAAACCCAAACAAATCACTGACAATAGTAAGAACGCAACTCCTAGTTTGAGTTACTTCCCTTAGATCATTAACTTTTCCTCAATGTTATTTGCATGAGTGAAAAAAAAAAAACAACAAAACTTTTTATATTTCACTTGTGAAAATATCACTTTTTGGAAATATGCATTGTATTCGACTAACTTTTTTTTTCTACATTTCATTCATTTGTATATGAGTCATCCTGCGTATCCGCACAGTTTGATCAGAGTCTTCGCTGATCACATATGCCTCCAGGCTAGCTAAATATGGATAAACGAGAGCCCTTGCCATACTGAGTGGATGTACAGGCTTATCCGAGTCTTTGCTGATTTTGGATGAATAAAAGTGGACAATTTTTTTTGAATAACTTTGAAATGAACCTTGAAATTCGATACATGTCTTGATAGTTTAACCCTTAAACTGCCAATCACAACAGTTATCGTCTGCTTTGTCGTCGGCTTGTGATTTTAAGTCATTTTTGCAAACGGTGTGGACCCAGATCAGACTGCTCCTCTAGGAGCAGTCTGATCAGGGTCCACACTGTTTGCCTGTATGCAAAAATAGGTTTGAAAAGTTTGCAAGAATATTCAGCAGACGACATAAACAGAGGACATTTTCAGATGCAGGTTTTCTTGGCGTTTTAAGGGTTAACCGAACATTTTGCCACTTACAGTCGAACTTCAATGGCTCGAACATCTTAGGGGCCATAGAAATTTATACTGGACAGTAGTTCTAGCCACTGAGGGTTAATCATAGCGCCAGGTCAGACCTTGAACTTCTATAAATGGCATTTTGAGTGTACTCATTAGAATCGCCTCGATGAGGCAACTCAAATGCGTACACACGACATACACTTTCATGATTAAAGAAGCAAAAATCCTTAAAATATACTTAAACATTTCTTTTCTTGAGGTTTTGGTCAATTTCCTAGGGACTCAAAACATTCCGAATTAGCCATGGTAAATGAACCATCAGTGTTCGAGTCCCTGAAGTTTTACTGTATGTTTAAAGAGGCGGAGTTATAATTCACACCTACCATTCAGTTCGGCCATATCCGGAACTAGCAGAAACGGTATGCCATATCCAAATGAATACAAGAATGTTGATACACCGTAAAGGACAAAAACTCGTTCTTTAAACAGAGTAAGGTCGGTAGTACCAAGAATTACAGAAGCTATCCATTTTATTCGAAGTATTTGTCTGGTACTGTGTACAGAGTCACGTGATCCGGTTGGTTTGGTACCTTTCACATGTATTATATATAACAATTAAGCCGGGACACAACTTTTGCTTGGGCGCCCAGCAAAGACTCAGATCAGCCTGCACGGCCGCGCAGTCTGATCAGTCTTCGCAGGCACTCTGTGGGTAGCCACTGAGCCAACCCAGCGGGCACATGACGTAAATACAACGTCGCCTCAACGTCGATCAACGTCATGACGTTGCATCGACGTTGAGGCGACGTTGTATTTACGTCATGTGCCTGCCGGGAAAGCGTCTTCGCCGGGCGCACATGCAAACTAGTAGAAATTGTATATCCCGGCTCAACTGTTACCTTCCTGACAATACTCAGTGTTTTCTGTTACATCCGTTCCATAATACCGCGGCACTTCACTTATCATAGGATCCTTTGGTTCATCTTCAATACTTTCCTTTCTTTTGTCGGCGGGTATAAATATTGTCTCAGATAGTGATTTCTCATCAGTGTTTGACAGTATCGTTTCTTCTGTCTGATTACGAGAGAAAATTGTGTTCTCTTCTGATTCTGTGTAATATATTGACAGTTTATGTTCCAAATTTCGCGAATCGGCGTATTCAGCAAGTGGGCGGAATATAGTCCCACAAACTACTCCATTCAACATTAGACCGGACAGAAGCATAAGGGCACCACGCCACCCATAATATTCTATACTAACGCGGTACAGAAATCCAAAAAGAAATGTCCCCACACTGGATCCACACGAAGAAATAGTTGTCGCTAGAGGTCGCCTTGACTCAAAATATACACTAACACAAACAAAACAACCAATGTACATCAGTCCGCCACCAACCCCTGGAATATAATCATATTGAAAGGAAAAGCATGGCTGGCAAATAATGCATCTGAAATTAACCCATTTATGCCGAATGGGCTCTTCTACCTAAATTCTTTGAATAGGTACATTTCTAACAGAAGGGGTGTCTGGTTAGTTTTAATTTTTACCACATTTTATAGGAATTCCTGTATTTACTGCAAACAATGTAGTCCCTAGGAAATCAGACGCGTTCTGCAGCGTCTGATCTGGGGTTACACTATTTGCAAAGGTTCCTTTTATGGGACGCTAGGCATAAAAAGGGTTAAAGATATTGACGAACCATATATTTGATACAAGTTTGATCGATATCGAGCAAATATTAAGAAAGTTAATGATGTTTGAATATTTCAAACGTTTTGTCACCGGCGCAGTCGTTTTGAACATTTATGGGGTTCTAAGTATTTCAAAATATTTAAATAATTTTTTTTCTCTGATCCAAAACGGCGCGATTTTCAAGCTAATCCAATATGTGTACAGAGAAGAAACTATTTGCTTAACTATAGAAATAAAATATTATTGCACCAATTATTTGGGTTTGACATTTATAATTAAGGTTTTATAACGTCATAAATTCTCATTAAATATTCAAAATGGTAGCACCAATAAAAACAGTTTTAAAATCTTCAAACCTCAATAAATTCCTTAGTTTTCGTCTGATTTCGACCAAATTTGCATCAAAATGTATGGATGGTCGAGATCATTTATTTCATTTACATTCTTTGCTAACCCAGCTTTTTCTTTTAACGTGAATGGACACAGTTGGTATTTCCACCATTTCAACAAGGCAGACAACTTTTGTTGCTTCCTGTCTACTATCCTGAACACCAGTCCAAGCGGAACAAACTTTTTCATTTTAAAGCCCTTTTTTCAGAAGGGGGAAACACAGTCTTGACAGAGTTGTCTCCCTTAAAATTGCACCATTTTCTTAAGGTGAATTGATAGACACATCCAAGGGAAATAACTCTGACCTGAAAGTATTTGACTCCCTTCTCAAAGTGGACTACCCTTAAAAGAAAATTATGTAAGACATGCCTTGTTTTATTCTTATTTCCTCACAGAACATATATAGTTTTGGATATCTGTTAGAATCGCCTGAGTGAGGCGATTCTAACAAATCAGAGGTTCATGGGCCACAATGCTCACCTGCTGTAAAACCTAATATTTTGAACACTTCTGCAAAGTGTTATGTTTTGGTTGCCATGGCAACCAATCGAAATCATTTGCTTGGACACAATTCTTATGTTTAGTAGCGGACTACCGGTGGAACAGTTTTGTATAACACTTATCAAAATATCTGCAGTGAGGTACAAAAAATGGCCTACTTTCATTTTTTTCCATAATACTCCTAGGGGAAACTTTGTTGCCATAGCGATGAAAGCACACCAGCAATGTCAATGCAAAGCAACAGTTTTTAGGGGCAAATATAATGGAAAGTATCAGCTTCATCATCCTTATGGATTCTGAGAGGATTATTTATATATATATATATATATATTTTATTTTGTTTTGTTGCCATGGCAACCGATCTAATTCAGCCACTTGAACAAAATTCATATGTTTGGTAGAGGACTACTCAAGAAATATTTCTAGTAAACTTTTCTCAAAATATCTGCAATGAGACTTTTCCAATTATAAGTCTATGGGAACTTTAAGTTGCCATAGCGACAAAAGTACACGAGCAATGCCAACAAAAACAAAATTGTTTTTATAAATACTAATTTTATCATAGTGAACATTTATTGAAAGTTTCAGCTTCATCCCTCTTACGGCTTCGGAGAAGATTTTTGAATATGTTTTCGCAATTTTAACATTTTTGGTTGCCATGCAACCAATCAAATTCAGCAAATTGGACACATTCATATACAACAAAGACCACTCAAGGAACGTTTCTGTAAAACTTTGTCAAAACACCTTAAGCGAGATAGAAAAAGGGCAAACTTTCACTTTTCCCATTTTAAGCCTATGGGTCTACACTGTTTGCTCAGGCCTAACTGTCCAAATATTTATAATACGACAGATGGACCGCCTACCTACAAGAATTCCAATAGTGAAGTACAGAAAGTGTAAATTTGGTGTAGCTGTGCTAAGAAACAATCCTAGGGCTTCAAAGAATGCACCTAACACAGTCACAAAATGACAACCGAACTTGTTGGTTAGAGCTGGTTGAGTGGCTAACAATGTAGATGCTGACCAGACGCCACGTTCTGCGGCGTCTGATCTATGTCTACAGTGTTTTGCTCAGGCCTGCCTCCTTTCCGAATACTTTGGGTTAATACGGCAGGTCGACTGTCTAACTATGAGAATTCCAGTAGTGAAGTGGAGGAAGTGTAAATTTGGAGTAAATATGCTCAGAAACAATCCCAGGGCTGCAATGAATGTTCCTAACATTGTCAAAAAAAAAAAAAAAAAAAAAAAAAAAAAAAAGATAGCCGACATTGTTGTTTAGAGCTAGATGAGAGTTGCAAACAATGTAGACCCTGATCAGAATCAGACGCCGCGTTCTGCGGCGTCTGTTCTGGGTCTACATCGTTTGCTCAGATCTGCCTGTCCAAATATTTGGGATTAATACGGTGCACTGACAGCTTACCTACGAGAATTCCAATAGTGAAGTACAGGAAGTGTAGATTTGGTGTAAATGCGCTCAGAAACAATCCTAGGGCTTCAATGAATGCTCCTAACACTGTCACAAAACGATAGCCATACTTCTTGGTTAGAGCTCCGGCCACCGGACCTGTAAACAAAAGCTGTCAACAGACAGTATAGCTCGCCTGGAATTGGGGTGATACTGGAGTGTCAGGGTGCTCTTTGGGACCAGTCTGATCTGGCTCTGCACTGAGGCCTATCTGTCCCAATACTTAGAATCATTACGGTAAGAGGAAACGTTACGGCATTTTAGCTCTTGATAGGATTTCTTGTGCTATGGTTTGGTCCTTTGTTGTCCTGAATTTTACATTATCAGGGATCAATTATAAAATTTCTAAGTCTGTGACCTTGATCTTGAGGTCATAGGCATGGGTGGGGGTGATGACGAATAAAACTTTTGGGCCTGTATCTATTATCATTCCAAATATGAACCAAATCTATCATATGGTTCGGAAAATATGAGCCTTTAAAACACTTTAATATAAAATTTCTAAGTTCTTAACTTTGACCTTGAGGCCAAGGGCAAGGGCAGTGAGTATTGCTGAATAAAACTTTGGACTTGTGCCTAAAATCATGTCAAATATGAACAAAATCCATCATATGGTTTGGAAAATATGAGCTCTTAAAAAACTTTAATATTAAACTTTTAAGTCTGTGACCTTGACCTTGAGGTCATAGGCATGGGCAGGGTACTGTTGAATAAAACTTTGGAACTGTATCTGTCATCATACAAAATATGAACAAAATCCATCATATAGTTTGAAAAATATGAGCTCTTAAAAATTTTTAACATTAAAACTTTCTAAGTTCATGACCTTGACCTGACCTTGACCTTGAGGTAATGGACTAGGGTAGTGCTGAATAAAACTTTGGAACTATATCTATCATTATACAAAATATGAACCAAATCTATCAAATGGTCTGGAAAATATAAGCTCTTAAAAAAAACTTTAACGTACATGTGGAGGCCGACGCCGACGCCGACGCCGACGCCGGGGGCATTGCAACGGCTCTTCCTGGACTTCGTCCACGCTAGCTAATAACACACGAAGTAAGAAAAAAAAATCTTGCACACTTGATAAGGAAATCCTGGATTTAACCCTGGGATAGAAATTCTTATCCTACCCAAGGTAAGATAAAAATCGAGAATTCTCACGTGTTTGATATGCAATATCGATAGTAATGGACGTCACGTGGGCCATCGTTAAGGTACGTCACTGAATATAATGACGTCATTAAACGCCACAGTAATGTCATCACAATATGGCGGACGTCAGCAAACGAAGTGACCGCGTTATTATAAAAAATCTAAAAAAAAAAAAAAAAAAAAAAAAAAAAAAAACCTATCATGGGTGTGAGCGGTAGATAGAAAAATCCGTCACTCGCGATCATAGTCTGGCATCACTCAGCAAGCCACGTGATGCCAGACAGTGATCCTCGGGACGGATTTTTCCATCACAAAAACACGCCTATATAATCTTTGACCCTCTTAAACCCCATCTTTATAAGTAAACCTGGGGTTTAAAGGGGTTTACATTATTTTTTTTATTTTGCTGAAACAGATTGTGGGTATTCGTTAAAACCGCCTCGCCGAGGCGGTTCTAACGAGTACCCACAATCTATGTTTTGAGCAGGAATATGAAAATGTCAGAATTTTTTATCTGAAAAATTTTCCTTTTTTGGTTGTAAAATTTTCAAAATATTTGAATAGGCGTGTTTTCGGAATGTATCTAACCACCACACCAATAATAGATCCTTATCTGTCATATGCAAACAGCGAAGGCTCCGATCGGCAGGTGAATCCGCTGATATTTTACAAACTATATATATTGATAATAGTGTTGCCACTAATGATCGATTATAATCGATCATCTGTCACTTTTGCCTCTTGCGACTGATGATCGGAAAGATTTTTATAGTCGACTAATCGGAAAATTCTATTTTTAGAAACATATTTTTCTCACGTTTTATTTTATAGACAAGTTATAAAGAAATGAAATTCAAAGCTGTCTGTTTTGATCATTCTAGATTTGTGGACAATATAAGTGAAAAAAAAAAAAAAAAAAAAAAAAAAAAAGATAAAATAGCCTTTAACAAATCAACCCAAAAGTAATAATACTTTTTTTTATTTCTCCATGAAAACATATGTTGTGGGTACTCACTAGATGATCGACTATGAAATTCTGGTCGATCCCCAGCACTAATTGATAATAAACTCGTGTGCATCTCAAAAATAAACTGATTTATGCCCCGGCACAAAAACTAGGAGTACAACAAGGAGATAATTTCAGTCCATTTCTAAAAGAATGTTTCTAAATGCCTTGCCGGGTATATTTTATGAAAGGGGCGATCCATCAAAATCTAAACAATGTTTAAATTAAGACATAACTACACTAAGTTTATAAATACCAAATCAGTAGAAACTTCGGAAATTTATAGTTTTATGTCCTTATTTGCTTTTGTTTAGTTAACGTGCTGCAAATGTTTTTGTTGAATTTTATATTCATCAATGCCAGATATGGCCCATGACTGGTGGAATAAATATGTTCTATTCTATTCATGGTATATGTCGAACAGGAGTCCTGCTATTTGCAGTATGAGGGTTTCAAGTTATGTTTCTCACAAGATGATAAAATATGATTGAATATCTCTTAAAATTATTTATCTCCCTTCTCTAAGTTGATTAAAGAGAGATAATGATTTTAGTTGAGGTTTTACGACCCAGTCAACCCATTAAGGTCATATCGAGCCGGTCAGTTTACCTAACTACACTTTTCCTGGGCAGGCTTAGTCCTCTAGGCGGTTAACCAGTATTTGTGCTCATTCTTTCGCCAGAAACTGACAACTGCCCTTCTTGAATCAGCAGAAGGGAAAGAATTACCGTCGAAAATATTTCATGATCAATCTCCACGAAGGTAAAGAGAGATAAGTCAATGTATTACATATACATCACGAAAACATGCCTATATAATTTTGACCCCCTAAACCCCACTTTTATATAGTAAAACTGGGGTTTACAGGGGTATACATTATTTTTCTTATTTCTGCTCAAAAACATAGATTGTGGGTACTCATTGGAACCGCCTCGCCGAGGCGGTTCTAACGAGTACCCACAATCTATGTTTTGAGCAGAAATATGACAAATATCGGAGATTTTTATCTGAAAATTTTCAGTTTTTTGGAGGTAAAATTTTCAATATATTTGAATAGGCTTGTTTTCGTAATTACGGGCTTCGTAATGAAAAGGCAATTAGGACTGAATACAAATTTTAACTCTTTAAACCCTACCGACCAAAACATATACCATTGCAAACAGTGTAGACTGATGAGACGTCTCATAACGAGCCTTCTCATCAGAATCTACATTGTTTGCCATTCGGTTTTTGATTTTGATGTAAATGGTATTTTATTCGATAAATTGTACATATAAAACAAATAGGTTCAGAAGTACAATTCGGTTTTTGAATGGCATCCCGTTTGCAATAATGGATATATCTGAATTCAAAGATGGATTTGTCTACTTCAGAAACTTAGGGGTGAAATGGTTAAATTTTATAGAAACATGCATGAAAAGTAGCAATTTCCCTTTGTTTTGGAGGCCCTACAACTAAGGCCAAAAAAAAAAAAATAAATAAATAAATAAATAAATAAATAAAAAAAAAATAAAAAAAAAAAATAAAAAAATAAAAATAAAAATAAATAAAAAAATATGTGTGTACAGGGTAACCCTACTCTACCTGATTTTCCTGTTGAAACCTAGCAATTTTTTTCATGTTTCTCAAATAAATAAATAAAATAAAATAAAATAAAATAAAATAAAATAAAATAAAATAAAATAAAATAAATAAATAAACAAATAAATGAATAAATAGGATAAGATAAGATAAGATAATAAGATAAGATAAGATAAGATAAGATAAGATAAGAAGATAAGATAAGATAAGATAAGATAAGATAAGATAAGATAAGATAAGATAAGAATATAAGATAAGATAAGATAAGATAAGAAGATAAGATAAGATAAGATAAGATAAGATAAGATAGGATAAGATAAGATAAGATAAGATAAGATAAGATAAGATAAGATAAAATAAATAACATCCGTCCTCTCTCATTCAGACAAATTCATACCTTTGTCTGTTTTTTTTATATCAATATTCATTTTACCATTGTTCTTTGGAACAGATTACCAGTTGATCTGTCAAAATTTCAAACCTGGAATCCTTCAAATCAGGAGTCAGTCCGGTTAGTCACATTCTTCACGAATAACTAGACTGTTTTTATCTGATTTTAAACTCTTCTTACTAATAACACTAACTTTTTCATCTATATTTCACCTCGCTTTTTTTTATCTGCAACTTTTTCACTTTTCTCTTCTCTTACTAACACACCATGCGCATGCACATCTCAATAACACTCCAGAGACTTATAGTTCTACTAACGAGGGCTATGATCCTTGAAACGACTTAAAGGAGGAACGTGCCATATCATTGGTTAGCTAACTCCAGCAGTGACTGGCATTAATTTCTTTTTATAACCCTTGCTGCAAATGAAGATCAGATTAGAAATGATTTTACGTTTTATTACCTTTACTGTGGTCTTTTAACTTCTACCACTCTCTGGGCAAATTCAGCAGATGACAATTAGATGATATTTTTTCTATTTTTTATTTCCAGAAAACTTGGTTTGACAGTTCATGCAAAGTGGGTATCCTAAGGAGACAGTTTGCATGAAATGTCAAACCCTGTTTTTCTAAACAAAAAAAAATAAAAAAATAAAAAAAATAGGATATTTCAAAATGTCGTCTGCTGAAATTTTTATCCAGCAAGCTAATCATTAACCAGCTGTAATTATTATTTCTGTAACAATTTAATGAAGCATGTGCACCGCAAAAGTGAAAGCTAATATCATAACAGTTTCTCTAAGAGACTTAGACTGTATTCCTGATAAGCACTCAGTCAGAAGCCAATCAGATTATAGGCAACATGCACACAACATGTTGTATACCGGATACTAGGGAGCTGATAGCCCCGTAAGTAGAATTATAGCCTCTGGTTACTATAAAAACAACGATTTTTATTTGGTCTTACCTATAAAGTAGATAGAGCCATAGGACAGAGAAACTATTGATGATAGCTCTACGCTTGTTGCTTTGAATTTATCCATCAAATCAACATACAAAATCCCTATACCATAAGTTATTCCATCTGACAGCAGCAGAGCAACGAACGAACTAGCAATCACAGCCCAACCCCATCCTCCGTCTACTCTATGCAGGTTGTTTGTCTTAGCTCTCATGTAGCTTTTGCCGTGTTTCAAAATTCTTAATCTCAATATTTGACGAATTCTTGTGACAAAAGAGGAAACCAGACCAGCTGAAGACTACGTAAACTGTACGTCATAAACGTTAAGATGACGTCGCCAATACTTCACGAACTGCATCAAGCCCGAAGGCTAAGTCATATTTTCAGACTAGACCTTATTTACGTCGAAAATATGTGTTAAATATCTCATTTTAGAAGTTTGCGCGAAGAAAATAGTTCTCAATTTTATCACGTGACTGCGCGTTCATAATGGCGGCCTCCATGTCTGGCAAACGGTAGTAACTTTTGTTATGTTTGAAAGGCCGTGTGTTACCGCACGTCCGAACAAAAAAAAGATCTAGTCCTGTATCACACAGACTTTTCATCTATCGTTGTATGCTTAAGGTATGAATTTTAGTGTGCATTTTTCTTTAACGCTCAGCACTCTGGGTAAAATTTTAAGCAGACGACATATTGAAATATTTTCTTATTTCCCCACAAATCAGGTTTTGACGGTTCATGCAAATTGTCTGCAATGAAGACAAATTCCATTGCATAAAATGTTAGATCCTATTTTCTGGGAAAAAAAAGAGAAGAAAAACAACATCAATTTGTCGTCTGCTAAAAATACTCATAGAGTGGTAGAGGTTATAGTGCCATTCAAAAATTGAAACAGACCTCTTTCTTAAATATCTTTTTTTCGAGAAATAAAGCTTTACATTTTATGTTTCTTCGAGAAAATAAGGCTTAAAATTGTACTATTCACGTCAATGCCAACAGTAATTTTTTTTACCTGCGAGTCCTGCTTCATATACACACAACCCCTTGTCTCTGGGACTCACAAAATTTATACATGTGAGTCCCTAAACTTACAAAATACAATAGAAAACTGCTCGAAAATATGTAAAGGACTCCTGATTTTATCCCGGGACTCATTCAATATCAATCCTGTGTGTCCCTTGTACTCAGTAGAACCAAAAGGTAAATAAATCACTGTGCCAAGCCTTATTGTTTCGGATAATATTTTAGAATATCGTCTGCTTTTGTGACTCGCGCAATAGTGCAAGCTGATCTGCGTTTTAACTGTCCCCACATTCGCTAAAGTCCTTTCTTGTCATGTTATTCCTATTTGAGATTAAACACAGTAAACATATTCTGTTTCCTGCATATAGAATACACATTTCGTAATGTTTTTGCGATCAATACATGCAGCATGTTGCATATAGCACTAATATGCACTGACGACACAGAGTAGGACAGACAAAACCATATGCCCACTCCACTATAAGTTCTTTCTTTTTTATGCATATTTTCAATGACCATTACTGTTACACTTAAGTAGCTCTTTCATAAGCAACCTTGTAAAAGTTTCTAGATAAAAAAGGAAATCCAGACATTTCCTCTCTCACCTCCCCCACCGGGGTCTTCCCCCACCCCTCCCAAATATTCACATGACAACATACGTCTTGGATACTCATTAGAGTAGCCTAGTCAGGTGATTATGACACGTGCCAATATATATGCTTTCTAGAAGAAGTATGAAAAAACTGTCAATACCGTGATAACCCTTAATATTGGGACAGACTGGCCTGTGCAAACAGTGTACACCCAGATCAGACGCCGCGTTCTGCGGCGTCTGATCTGGGTGTACACTGTTTGCTACTCATCCAGCCCCATTTTAGACACATCAAGAGGAAGGCAAATATACTTTTCTTCAAATTTTAGGACAAGTATGGTAGGGTGTGAAGGTATCCTAATACATGTACTTTGGATTTATACGGTATGCTTTTGTTGCAGAAACACGCCTTGTCTGCCGCGATGAACTATCGTATTCGACCTAATTACCGCACATACTCCTATTAGCGCACAGTCAAGCAATTTCGTAGTCTTTAGATTACAGCCAGTGTACTTTTTGTCTACTTCTTTATAAAAGCATATCTTGTGTGTACTCATTTGAATTGCATCGACAAGCCGATGCAATTCAAATTAGTACCCACAATATATGCCTTCATGAAGAAAATCAGGAAAGAAAATCGCATAATCATCATCGAATAAGTCCTTTTCTGATCTTTTTTATAATGTACCCTAAGTAGGTCGATACATGTTTTAACACAACTAAGTGTTCCAAGTAATTTTGAAAAACCTAAGCGCACAGTGCGGTTATTAGGTCGAATACGGTATGTGAACCGTAACGTGAGAAACCGTACCTGACACATATGCCCTGCAAAGACTCAAATCAGCCTGTGCATGCTTTCCTTTTAGAGAGGACCCCGGGAGTGGACCATTTTTTCAGAAGGGAAGACAGGATTTTGATAGGTTTGTCTCCCCTGAATGTGTACTGCATTTTAGTAATGTCCTGTATAAGAACGCAAACAGCAAGCCACAAAAGTTATCTCCCTTGCAAAAATGGCGGAAAATATACCAAAAGTATTGCGCTCCCTTAAAAGTTGGGATTGTTGGTACGTGTCCGCTGTATGTTAGGTCGACATGGTTTTTCAAGGAAAACAAAACAACAAAAAAAAAAACAACAAAAAAAAAAAAAACAAAAACGGAAAACAGTTTTATAGATTATTTTAATTTTATTCAAATCTCGTGTAGAGCTCTACTCTTTTGATAAATACCGGTTATATTTACATAATAAAACATAATGATATAGATAATCAAATCTCAGCGGGCACATGACGTAAATACAACGTCGCCTCAACGTCGATGCAACGTCATGACGTTGCATCGACGTTGAGGCGACGTTGTATTTACGTGTCACGTCGATGCAACGTCATGACGTTATATCGACGTTGAGGCGACGTTGTATTTACATCAGGTAAATACAACGTCGCCTCAACGTCGATGTAACGTCATGACGTTGCGTGACGTAAATACGTCGCCTCAACGTCAATTCAACGTCATGACGTTGCATCGACGTTGAGGCGACGTTGTGTTTACGTCATGTGCCTGCCGGGATTATATATATATTGTATTATCTTACAATTTACATCGACGTGAACCTTAAAAGCGCTAAGCAGAATTGTAGCAGACGACATTCTATTTTTCTTCATTATTATTTTTTTCAGAGGAAATAAAACTGTGCATTTCATGGAATCGTCTGCTTAGCCTTATTTTCTCTGAAAATATTAAAAAAAAAAAAAAATCCAAAATGCCGTTTGCTGCAGTAGTGATTAACACTTTAAGAATTAAAAAAAAAAACAACATTATATTATGCACACATATAACATCGGCCGCTGAGCAAAACTATATCCTCGCGACATCAGCGGACAGCGAATGAGCAGACCAGCCTACATATAGACACAGTTAGATCAGGATCTTCTCTGTCCGTTTACAGAATCCTTGTTTACTGTAGAATGCATCAACGGATGGGAAAGATCATGACGTACTGATGCGCAGGATGATCTGAACCTACGCGTTTAACTCTTTCAGCGCCAAATTTCAGACGACATTTGTCGTCTGCTTTTTTTTTTATTTCAACAAACTATCGTTTGGAAAGACGTTTATACGTAAAGTTGAAAGACTGAATGTCAAACAGCGTAGATTCAGATGAGAAGGCTCATTGAGTCGTCTCATCTGGATTTATGCTGTTAGCAAAAGCCTATTATTATCGCGCTATGGCAGTGAAAGAGTTAACATGTTCGAAGACACCGTTTTGCTTCGCGCGATCTATGATGATGATGATGATGATGGTTTGGTGTTTTTCGTCCCTTGCAACATTATTCAAGTCATATCGAGGCGATGAAGGAATGATAATGAAATGCTCTGTGCAAAGAATGAGATGAATTCCGCCTCTAGCGGGATTCGAACCCAGAAGTTTTTTTTACCCAAGTCAGAGTCACGCGGCCGCTTCATGGCACGGTCTAATGTAAATATATGACGCCGTATTTGCCCCTAAGTATTCGGACAGAGAAACCCGAGCAAACAGAGAAGACCTAGACCAGACGCGGCGTTTTGCGAAGTCTGATCAGGGTCTACTCCGTTAGACACTCACTCAGCAGTATTTTAGTCACATTAAACATTAGGATGTAGAAAAAAATGGACTTCACCCCAAAGTATTCGGACAGACAGTCCCGTGCAAACAGTGCACACCCAGATCGGACGGGATCTACACTGTTTGCCACTCACCCGACAGTATTTTAGTCACATTAAGAAGTAGAGAAAATAGATATATTCAAATTTTAGGATAATTATAGAAAGGAGTTAAAATGTCCGAACATTTTAGGGAAATATAATACATTGAAGTTGCTGACTTCAACATGAGCTTCCTCATGACAAAACCAACAAAATGGCATGTGCGTCCAGCGAAGACTCAGATCAGCCTGGGCATCCGCCCAGTCTGATCAGAGTCTTCGCTGTGCGCTCAATGGGTACTCAAGCATCCAAGATTGCTTCACGCGAACAGCGAAAATTCTAATCAGACTGGGTTGATGCCCAGGCTGATCTGAGTCTTCGCTAGGCGCACATGTCATTTTGTTAGTTTTGTCATGAGGTGGCTTATACAGTCGACTCGTTATCTCGAATTCCAAGGGACTCACTGAAACACTTCGAGATATCCGTACCCCGACATATCAGAGTTGAGAGAGTGAGTAAAACAATAAATTGAACAACCACATTTAACAAATGAATATATAATTTGACTCCTGAAGTTAGAAATTATATATATATATATATATATATATATATATATATATATATATATATATATATATATATATATATATATATATATATATATATATATATATATATATATTCTCCTCTTTTCCACACTATTTTGTTACCTGTTGTCATAGTTTCATATTAAAACAGGGACCAGATTTTCACTTCGAGATAAGCAGTAATTCGAAATAAGCGAGTTCGAGATAACGAGGTTCGACTGTATATACTAGTAATAACGTATCTACTAAAAAAGTGGAAAGACGTTTTTTGCTAGGCGTTTTATTCTAAATGAAAATATTTTGTTCTGATTGACCATATCTTATCAGAAACCATTTGTCTTTCCTGTTTCTGTGCTTTGTTCTCAAATATTTAACCATAAATTCAAATGATCAGGAGATGACTCAAATAAGCCCTAATGCTTATTGTCAAATCCTGTGACATATAAATGTCTGATACATGTATTGTATATGTCTATTATGAAGTCAAATAAATACAGTTTAAACCAAATCACATTTATGGCCAAAAAAAATGATCTGACCTGTGCAATTTCTAGAGTAAACTGGCTTTTCGGAAAATTTCTAATAGAAAGCAATTTTTCTTTTTCTTCATTGATTTTGAATTATTGATGTTCTGTAACAATATTGTGAAAATTTCAGAAATTTGGAACAAGTAGAACTTGTTGAAAGATGTTTTTTTTATTATTTTATTTTTTTAAAAACATTTTTGGTGCATAGGTAATTACGACAAAATGTTTTATATCGACAAAATGTTTTATATCGACAAAACTTTGCAGATTTTCTTCTTCTGACTATAGCGCCACGCAAAAAACGACTTTCCGAAAGATGTCGACAGCAGCGTAGTCCCTTTTTGCTTGATACAAACGCTCTCTATTTCTAGTCTCCGCTGGGTGCACATATCGTACATAAGGTACATTTTCCCACGTTGAACCTCTTATATAGCCACACACACACACACACACACACACACACACACACACACACACACACACACACACACAAGACAGACAGAGATAAAATATGTCCAAAGAAAAACAATCA
The DNA here is from genome assembly GCA_964016985.1 of Anodontia alba. Taxonomy (NCBI): domain Eukaryota; kingdom Metazoa; phylum Mollusca; class Bivalvia; order Lucinida; family Lucinidae; genus Anodontia; species Anodontia alba. The sequence goes on along the minus strand of OZ024832.1, from coordinate 5,995,830 downwards.
TTATGTCATATGCCATTACGAAAACATACCTATTCAAATATACTGAAAATATTACCACCAAAAACTGAGAATTTTCAGATATAAAAAAAATCCTATATTTATCATATTTCTGCTCAAAACATAGATTGTGGGTACCCGTTAGAATCGCCTCAGCGAGGCGGTTCTAACGAGTACCCACAATCTATGTTTTTGAACAAAAATAAGAAAAATAATCTATACCCCTGTAAACCCCAGTTTTACAATATAAAAGAGGGGTTTAAGGGGATCAAAATTATATAGGTATATTTTCGTGATGAAACAGGGAAGGCTCAGATCACTCTTCAAATCTTTTCAGGCTAATCGGGGTCGTCTCTGATAATCAATACATAATATACCATGCGAAAAAAGGCTCGCACAGTAAGCATTCTTTATAAATCTATAGCGGACCATTATCGGCCCGTCAGCTACCCTGACGGGCCAATAACGGCCCGCTATAGATTTATGAAGAACGCTAGCTTAGCTGATTGTTTGTTTACACTAAAACGAAAAAAAATTACTCCTCTTCTTTTCCTTTTAGAGTGGGTTTGAAGTGCAGGAAAGTAAACAGCTACGAAAGTTGTCTCCCTTGTGAAAAATGTCGGAAAATCTATCAAGTATATACAGAGACCGTACTGGTACTGAAAATTTCACTACCTAATGGTACCAGTACAATAAGAGAAAATAAAAATAGTTGGATGAGTGGCAAACAGTGCAGACTCAGATCAGACGCCGCGTTCTGCGGCGTCTGATCTGAGTCTACACTATTTTCTCAGTATACTTAGTTTCATTATAGTGGGTGGTGAAAAGTAGATAATCTCACCAACCGGCGCAATGGTTATCTGAATCTTTGAATCAGATCTTACGTGGCATTTCGACCCAATATGGCACAGGGACCCAATGACGGTCCTTAATGTTTGTAGTGAAGAGCATAGTTTCTAAACAAACTGTGACACAGGGACCCGACGACGTTCCGTAATGTCTGTACATTGAAGAGTGCAGTGTTAATCTAGAAAGTGCACAGGGTGGCCGGGATTTCAGCACACGTCAGCTACATCACTTACGTGACCTGTTGTTGTCACCCGTGGACCACGTTCCGCAATTTAAAATGATTCTCACCGTTTTGTAGGACTGTTGATTTCTTAACATTTTAAAAGCGCAAATCACAGCTGCAGTAGACAGCATTTGATTTTTTGTTGTTGTTTTTTTTAAGAGAGAAAAAAAGCTTAACGTTACATGTGTATCGTCTGTCTAGTAGACGATTCACATAGAATGTCAAGCCTTATTTTCTCTGAAGAAAAAATGATATAAAAAGCCTTAATTTTCAGGGCCCAGTTGTTCAAAGCGTCGTTAGCTTAACGAGTTCGTTAAGGGTCATTTCGTTTAACTGTTTTAGCAGATTCAATATACAATATTCTGATATTTTTTGCTGAAAAAATGTGAGTAGCTTTTGCAAAAGCTACACACATTTTTTCAGCAAAAAATTTCAGCATATTTGTGTATCACTCGATGTAAATTTTAACGAATCGTTAACGACGTCGTTAGCTTTGAACAACTGGGCCCAGATTTTATTTGGTTTGTTTTTGAGAGATAATAAGACTTGGCAGTTTATGTGACTCGTCCACCAAGCAGACGATTCACATCAAGCCTTATTTTCTCTCAAAAATGATGTAAAAATATCGTCTACTACTATCGCTTAGTACTTTTAGGGTTAAACTCGAAGTTAAAATCTTATCCATTACGAAAACACGCCTATTCAAATACATTGAAAATTTCACCCCAAAAACTGAAAATTTTCAGATATAAAAACTCTGATATTTTTCATATTTCGCCGAGGCGGTTCTAACGAGTACCCACAATCTATGTTTTTGAGCAGAAATAAGAAAATAATGTATACCCCTGTAAACCCCAGTTTTACTATATAAAAGTGGGGTTTAAGGGGGTCAAAATTATATAGGTATGTTTTCGTGATGGTTTGTTTTAAAAAAAAAAGACTTTAGTTAATAGTATTTTCTTTTATAGCTTATGTACTCGTTTCATTATAAGAATTAGTAGCTGTTTCATTATAAGAATTAGTAGCTGTTTCATTATAAGAATTAGTAGCTGTTTCATAATAAGGATAGGTAGCTGTTTCATTATAAGCATAGGTAGCTGTTTCATCATAAGGATAGGTAGCTGTTTCATTATAAGCATAGGTAGCTGTTTCATTATAAGCATAGGTAGCTGTTTCATTAAAATCTGCATAGGTAGCTGTTTCATTATAGGCATAGGTAGCTGTTTCATTATAATCATAGGTAACCGTTTCATTATAGACAGAGGTACCTGTTCCATTTTCAGATAAATACGATAGAGTTGTCGCATCATGACCATTGGTAGAAGTTCCGTTGTATGCACTAGTCGTAAATTTGAAAGACTGAGTAGCTGTTTCATTAGCATGACTTGATTCAGCCATTGTTCTATTTACTTTATCTTCTCTTCGAACAGGAATCTCCGTTACAGTTTCATTGCTAGACTGAGTCACAGTCTCATTATCTTCGCTGACTTTTGTAATTTGCATAACCACTGTCACGTTGTATGTGGCTGCTGTATCTTTACCTTCTTTTGAAACTGGTACAACCGTTGTCTCATTATGAGTAGTTGTTGTTTTATCTTCTGTTGCTTTAGAAACTGACACCATCGTTGTCTCATTGTGCGTAGTTGTCGTTTCGTTACCAGATACCTCAAGAGAATCTGTTAATTTACGGTGCGGTATTTCTGTTTCATTAACTAGATCAGTGCCAACTGACGGCATTGCCGTATCTGTTTCAGCAAAACCTGTTATCTCAGGTTCAACAGACACTGCTCTGTTGTCTGTCCATGCGACTGTTGCATCAGTTTCTGTTGCAGTGTTGGCCGAAAAGAGCACTGTATCTATGCCATCAACAGCTGACATATTTATATTTGCGCTTATATTAGCAGTAGTCTCTGGCAGCAAAACAGCTTCAGTTACTATGCCTTTAGTAGCATCTGCTACAGATGTTGTTGTATTCGCACTCATTGTTTCTGTAGTTCTGCTTGTTTTACCCACTGATATATTTACGGGAGTGGCTGTGGTTTCTGAAAGAATGTCGGTAATTTGTGGTGTGGATTGTGCCACTATTGTCGTTGTAGGTCCTGTTTGATTTTCAGCTTTAGTCTCTAAGGTATATTCTGTAGTGATATTATTCGGATGGGTGGCTGTTGCAATCAAAGTAACCGATCGTTCAGTGATGATTTCTTCTTTTTGTGTGGTTACCTGTGATTCAATCTTTGTCGTTGACTTTAAATCTGTAGCTCTGGTGATATTACTTACTTCTGTCAGAATGTCCTGACTGCCCTGAGCCTGTTCTTTGACAGTTATATTTTGTTCTACCAATGGAGCTAATGTGGTTACAGATGTTTCATTTGACGGAATTGTCGCTGAAGAGGTTATGTCTGTGTCTGAGTAATTAAAATATGTAGTGTTTGCAAACGTGGGACTTGTACTTAAGTCAGGTTCTGAAGTTTGCGTGACGTTTTTCTGTCTAGATGGCATCCCTATGGTTGTAAATTCCTCTGATGATTTGGTTTCTGTGGCCGTGACCGTAGATCTGAATTCCGCCTTCGTCACATCATCAGCCTCAGTAAATGGAAGTGGCGTCGTTGTTTCTGTAATTCTGTGCGTAGTTCTGTCTGTGTCTACAGCTGTCGTGTTAGCATATATAGCTTGAATATCTACCGCTTGTGTATGTTGTGTTGTAATCAGTTTTTTTCTTACTGGAGAGCTTTCTTCTTGTTCTAACGTTGTAGCTGAAGTAGCTACCTCTTGGGAAATCACAGTTTCTGTGACTGTTTGGCCCTGTAAATCTGTGACCACAGCAGTAGTTTTTAATACATGTGCTTCTTCAACAGACTTACTTGTCTCAGCTTTAGCAACAGCTAATACTGTGGTTGATGAAGCCATTTTTGTTTGAGCCGACTGCTGCTCATTAGTTGTAACTGAAGGAGCTGTGAAATGAATATCTGTAGTATTCAGATCTGCTGTCTCTGATAGAGGAAATACAAGCGTCTTATTTTCAAGTGAAATGTTCTTCTTCAAAATTTCAAGTGTCTCATCATCTTGTATAAGTTCAGAAGTTAATGAGTCATTTGTTGCGAACGTATCATTGGTCATTCTAGATGGAATACTTGTAGCTTCTGTTTCTTCTTTTATCTTCGACATTTTAGTTATACCCATCGTTGCATTTATGGGAGTGGCTGAGGGTTCCGGAAGAATTCCCGTACTCTGTGATGTGGATTTTGTAGTTTGGTATATACTTTCGGACACAGAATCGGATACTTTATGAACGGCTTCAGTAATTAAATCTGTGACTTTTGTTACAGCTTCTGTAGCTGTTTTTACTTTTTCTACAGGTGATGTTCCATTAATGACTTCAGTTATTAAATCTATGGTTTTTGTTACAACTTCTGGAACTAATTCTGTTTGTTCTGCAGGAGTCACTTTATGAGCAACTTCAGTAATTAAATCGGCAGTTTCTGTAATAACTTCTCCGGTTGTTTTCGTTTTCTCGGTCGGCAATGTTTCAGGGACAACTCCATTAGTTAAATCTGTAGCATGCGTAACATATTCTGTCGCCACAGCTGTTGTTGTTGACTCTGTAATGACAAGTGTACCAGTTGTGTCCGTAGTTTGTAAGCTTTCGAACTTTATCGGTGTTGCCTTACTAATGGCTTCTTTCGTTATGTCCGTTTCAGCAAAAGCGGAAGTAGGCCTTTCGAATATTGACTGGGTGATTATTTGACTTGTTGTTCTATTAGTTACATAATCATGAAATGTAGGGGTTACCTTTGTATGAGACATCTGTAACACAGTGGAGTCCACCTTCACAGTTGTTGCTGGTTGAGCCTCTGATACTCTTTTAGTTTCTAAAGTAGGCTCTGAATGCGTAACGTTTGATGTTTCAAGTTCAATACGCTGTGTCGTTTCAGCAAACTTTGGGCTTGTTTCTTCTAATATGTCTGGTATTCCGGAGCTCTCCTGAGTAATTGTTATTTTTGGTGCACCCGTTGTGTTAAATTTATCTACTCTCTGGGATTCTGTGTGTGTTATGGAGGCTGTCAGTGTTATATCCGCTGATGGTGGCTCAGTGTCCTCTTCAAGCGCTGCCTTCGACGCTGAGGTTGTTGTTTCTTCATATCCCCGTGTGGTTTTGTCTGTACCTGTAATAGCCTTTTCTGGTCCTATTGTAAGGTTAATTAAATTTACTTCGACATCAGTAAATGAATCGTTGCGTATGGAAATGACGTCAGAAATCAGAGGCTGTTTCTCCATAACAACCACGGTTTGAGGAGTACTTAATGAAAAGAGTCCTTCTTTATCAGACGGAGTGCCTTCAAAGAGTGTGTCATTCGTTAGTTCTGGTGCTATTTGAGGACTGAGAATAGATATAGCTTCCGTTGTTTTTAAATCAACAATAGCATCTGTTGTTCTTTCTCCTAACATCATCTCATCTGTGTCATTAAAATAGGTGATATCAGTATAATTGTCATATGGTACGATTGTATAATTCGTTGTCCGAAATGGTTCTGGTGAAGTTGGCTCAGTAACCACTGATGGTTCTCCAGCAACTCTTGTTGAAACAGAATCAGTATGAATTGGAATGGTGTGAATAGTTGTCATATCTTTTGATACGTCAACTACATAAGCGGCTGTTGTGTCTGATTTCAAAATTTCTAAAGTGCTTGCAGTCGTTTGTAATTTCGAGGGTGTTTGAGTCAGTTCATCAACGACAGGTATTTCTGTCGATGTCTGGGTTTCGGCTGTTGCCGTTGATAGTTCTCGGTGCCATGTTGTCTGAATAAAAATGTCTTTTTCTGTTGTTGCGTTTGTCTCCGGTATCTTTGTTAACGTTATTGTGTCATCTGTGGGTGCTTTAATGGTAGTTTCGTGTAATATTATTGTTCTGTTGGCAGCATCAGTTACTGAGATGTCGGCAATGTGGATTTCATCAGAGACTGTGGTTAGTTGTGGCATTGAAGTTGGTTTCGTAGCCACATCAGGTGTGTACTGTTCAACAGTAGTTGACTCAGCTTCCGATACATTTGCTAGCATGGTTACTTTTATGTCCTTTGTAGTGTGAACGGCTGCTTCTGACACTGTTTCAGCCTCTGTTGTCTGTAATGATGTCACAACTTTTGTTACTGTTTCTGTTACTGTTTCCTCGGCAGTTGTAACAGGTGACAGAATAGTTGGTGTAGTTGTGTCAGGCTCGGTTTTCACTGACTCGGTAATATGTACACCCGTAGTAGCTGCCATAGTTGTTATGTCGATAGTAGCAGATTTTGGAAGAATTCGAGCTAATTTCGTTTCAAGACCTATAGTCCTAGGTAGCTTTGTCGTTGATAGTGGTTCTGTGAATCTTGTTTCAGTTTGAGTTTCTTTGACAGTTATTGTAGGTTCTGGCAAGGTAATATTCGAGACAGCAGCGCTTTCATCGTCCAGTTTAACTGTATGAGAATATTGGCTAGTAACAGTCGGCATTGTTGCTACTTTAGAAACAATACCATCAGTTTCATATTGTGTTGCATTAGTTTGGACTTTGCTGCTTGGTGTGTACAGAGCCGTTGTTATTTTTGTTGTATCAGTAGCAGTAATATTTACTAATGGTTTGACAGTATCTGATATTCCTACTCTCATTTCTTGGGTTGTTGTCAAGGTAACAGTAGTATTTGCTTCTGGTTCGACTGTAACAAATACTTCTGTTTTCATGTCTTTTTCTGTTGTCGAAGAACGATCATCAGGAAATGCAGCAACAGTCGTTATTTCTTCCGGTGTTGATTTCTTTTCTGTAACCAGTTCTTTCACAGTCGTAATCTCTTTTCGCGGAATGTCAGTTGATGACGTACTTTCAGAGAATATGTACGTATAAAAAGGAGTTTCTGATGTATTAATTTCATAAGGAAATGTGGACGTTACGTCTGTTATCTCAGGTATAAGCTCCGTTATTTCTTTGATTGGCTTGGTAGACAGAACAGCTTTTTCTGTTGTTAAATCTTTAGATGTCACATTGGCTTCTGTAAGTGCAGCTGTCACGACAGTTTGATTTGCAATAGACGTTATGTTGGTAGACTCTGTACTTATTATACCTGTTGAAGACATTTTAATTTCTTCTTTTGCTGTTGCTACATCTTTTGAAGTAAGCACGGATTCAGTAGAAGATTCTGCAGTTGATAACGGTTGCTTTGTTGTAGAGTCTTCAGCAGACGGTTCTGTACTTTTCGTAACTACATCAGAAGCAGGGGAACTTGATAAATCTGATGTTACTTCTATATCGGTCGTTTTCATTGTTGTAGCTGATGTATCTACTATTTCTTCTCCCTTAGTTGTTGTTATTTCTGCTGTTTGCACAGTTGTTGTAAAAGTGGTAGGTGGAACAGTAGTTATTAGTTTTGTAAAACCTCGATAAAAATTGGTGTCCCATATAATAGTATCCCAGGGTCCTGTTTGCCCAATTTTCTTTCGGAAATGTTCAAGAAGTCTTTCTTCAATTCTCTCAGTCTTTTTAAATCCACCTGGTGAGTTTGGCTGAAGTCGTATTCGATATCTGGCCCTCACACTACCATTGCTGTAAAAGAAAGCAAGAAAATGTTACATATACCCAGTTATACCTCGTGGATTGCTACCTCGGCTCTCGGGTCTTTCTGTTTTTCTTGTTGTTTTTTTTTTATTAATATTTTTTTTTTTTTTTTTTATTTTTACCCTTTTATATATATAAAAAAACAAACTCCTGTATGTAATACAAACAGTGTAGGCTTTGATCAGACGCCGAGTTCGGTGGCGTTTGAGCTGGCTCTACACTGTTTATCAATGTCCCTCTTATAGGGGTTAATAAAGCTTTCGAATAAATAAACATCTTTGAAGAGACTATAAACGTTTTCAATGATTAGCGTTTCGTTTTCGTTGTTTTTTTTTTTTTGGCACACGAAAAAAAGGACCTTGTGTTTTTTCCGGTAAGTGGTTCCTCAAATGCGCATGTGCAGTGACCTACTGGGCTAAAGACGCGTATTTTTTTTTTTTGCCGGAAGCTTCCTCAAAGTCTCTACTACATGTCTGCGAACAGCAAAGACGCTAGCGAGGCGAGATTGCGCTTATGCACAGGCTTGCTTGAGCCTTTACTGGTCTTCTATGTGATAAGTACCTTTTCTCGTGTGCTAGCTCATTTACCCTTGGTATTCAGACAGACAGACCTGAGAAAATAATGTAGACACAAGGCTGATGTCGCAGAACGGGGTATCTGATCTGGGTCTACACTGTCCATCATTCAGTCAGTAATTTTAGACACATTATCAGGTAAACAAATGAAACAAGTGAAAATTGAAACACTTTCAAGAGAGACAGTCAACCAAAATTGTGTTTTTGCTCCCTTCTGAAAAGGGTCTACTCTTTTATAGCAGACTGCGTTTTTTGGAAATGGGTTGGTTAACAGAGAAGCAAATAGAATACCACACAAGTTGTCTCCCTTGTCAAAAATGCTGGACATTCTATAAAATGTCTCCATTAAAGTTAAGATATTAAGGTATGATAATTAGTTAATGTGTCCGAATACATATGGTAAATACTCGTACGGTGTATGTACTCGTTGCATACTCTTTTTTTTCTGTTTTAACTTTAAGCACATTTCAGGCGATATACAAATGAGCGATATAGTCTAGTGATGTATCTGTGCAAGTTTCAGCTGAACCTATACATCAATCCACACGTTTGGATCTAATATTTGACAATCTTTGAAGCACTGTGACCTTGAAAAAGAGGTCACTCTTTCAACCCTGCAGAGCAAAACGTATACCTTTGCAAACAGTGTAGATCCAGATGAGACGGCTCATAAGGAGCTGTCTCATCAGGATCTACACTGTTTGTAATTTTGTTTTTGATGTTAGACTGGAACCCCTATTTACAATAACGGGCATGACCAAATTCAACGACAGAAGAGTCCACTTCAGAAACTAAGGGATGAAAGGGTTAAGTCTCGATGGTATAGAAATCTACACAAGCTTGTAAACCCCATTTTACATAAATACACATACATAAATGTTGCGTCCTCCATGTTAAATTCCCGTTTAAAAAAGACCCAACAATCGACAATCAACAGAGGACCCAACAGCTACATTCCCGTATTTGCTTTGAAGACACCTTTTCTCATGGTTCGCTATTTTTTATTTTTTTTATTTATTTATTTATTTATTTAGTTAATTAGTTAGTTAGTTAGTTAGTTAATAGAAGAAGGAGTAGTAGTAGAAGTTATGGTAGCAACAGTCGTAGTAGTAGTTGTAGTAGTAAATTTAAAGAAGTAGCAGTAGCAGTCATAGTAGTAGAGAAGTAGTAGTGGTAATAGTAGTGGTTGTGGTGGTGGTAGCAGTAGAAGTAGTAGTCAATATAAAGTTATGAACCAACCTGAATTCTATCACTTCGCAGCCAGCAAATTCATACATTACTGGGGAGTCATCAGTTTTAAACATTGCCTCAATCTGAAATATAACAAAAACATGTTCTAGTCTAAAAAGCATGTCTCAGTATACCCATCCTCAGAGCCCCAGTGATCGGGTGATCCATAGGCTTTGCTTAAACCCCTGGGTCCCGAAGCAATTTTGTCATCATATGAGCCGAAACGTCAGAAAACGAACCGTCAGACATGTGCGCCCAGTGAAGATTCAGATTAGCCTGCGCATTCGCACAATCTGATCAGACTCTCCGCTGGACGCATTTTGGATAGCTGAGGATGCAAAATTTCTTCATGCGGACAATGAAGACTATAATAAGACTGCGCGGATGCGCAGCCTACTTTGAGTGTGAGCGCACACAGCAGAACGTACGTTTTCTCACGTTGTGGCTCATATGTTTACTCCGTCATTTGCACCCTTCCTTGGATCCCAGAATTACAGGCATAGAGCAATATTTAACACTATTCCTGTTGAGCCCGGATATGCCATGCCTTTGCAAACAGTGTAGATCCAGATCAGTTGGCTTCTGAAGAAGCCATCTGAATCTGCACTTTTTGCCATTAAGTATGTCAATTTACTGCAATAATCCGGATCAAGTAATCTGATTGGCTGAAAATTAGAAGTGGGTGTGGCATCCTAATTTATTCAGCAGGACACGGTGGCTCGTTTACCGTGGCTGATTCGAACTCGCTTTCGAGTCACTAGAAATCTTCCGATAGCTCCAGAAAAACAAATATTTAGGGATATTTGGGAGGGGGGGGGGGGGGTGGGGGTGGGGGTTCTTATTTAATCATGTATGTTATGTGTAATAATAATAATTGCCTTATCGAAGTGATTCTAGTGAGAACACTCAACCTACAGATACAGTTAAATATATTTTATTGACAGCCCTAAATTGTTCCTATTTGCCTTCTGACCTGGCGCTGTGATTAACTTTCAGTGGCTCGAACTACCCATGTCTAGAACAAATTTCCAATGTCCCAAAGATGTTCGAGCCATTGATATTCGACTGTATTGACAAGTATTACAGTTGCTAGCATAGATGCAAAGAAGTTTGTATTTGTCTAGTCCGGAGAACCATTATTACTGGCAGCTAAAGAAGCTTTTGAACTAATATTTTTAAGTAAATAATAAAAGGAAAGAGATGATCTTACCGCTTTACAGAATTTCTCTTCCAAGTCTTTAAACTCATCACTGTTTGGATCTGTTAGATTCTTACTAAATTCAGCATTCAGTATACCCGCCGATGATTCATAAGTTTCTGGAAATAAATTATATCCCAGCTAGCATTCTTTATAAATCTACAGCGGGCCGTTATCGGCCCGCTACAGATTTATGTAGAATGCTTACTAGGTACTAAGATAACAGCAAGCAATGAATGTCTTGCATGCATTCTTTATAATTCTAAAGCGGGCCGTTATCGGCCCGTCGGCTACCCTCACGGACCGATAACGGCCTGCTACAGATTTATGTTGAATGCTTACTAGGTACTAAGATAACAGCAAGCAATGAATGTCTTGCTTGCATTCTTTATAAATCTATAGCGGGCCGTTATCGGCCCGTCGGCTACCCTCACGGACCGATAACGGCCCGCTACAGATTTATGTAGAATGCTTACTAGGTACTAAGATAACACCAAGCAATGAATGTCTTGCATGCATTCTTTATAAATCTATAGCGGGCCGTTATCGGCCCGTCGGCTACCCTCACGGACCGATAACGGCCCGCTACAGATTTATGTAGAATGCTTACTAGGTACTAAGATAACAGCAAGCAATGAATGTCTTGCAGTTTTTGACATTTTAATTTAAAGGGGAATAGATGTACTTTGAGATGAGGTAACTTTGTCTAAATTGTTTTTATTTCCTTCTGAAGAGGGTCTGCTCTAAATGTTAACCCTTAAAGCGCCAAGAAAAACTGCATCTGAAAATGTCGTCTGTTTATGTCGTCTGCTAAATATTCTTGCAAAGTTTTCAAACCTATTTTTGCATACAGGCAAACAGTGTGGACCCAGATCAGACTGCTCCTAAAGGAGCAGTCTGATCTGGGTCCACACTGTTTGCAAAAATGACTTTTAAAATCACAAGCAGATGACAAAGCAGACGACAATAGTAGTGATTGGCGCTTTAAGTGTTAAGTATAAAAAACAATGTATCTTCGCTAACAGCGTACACCAGGAGCAGACGCCGAAGAACGTGGCCTCCGATGCGTATGATCAAGATCTGTACAGTTAGTCATTTCATTAGCGATTTGCAACAACAGAAGGAAATAGGGCGAGTTCTAGATCATACCCTGTAATTGGTAATGGACTGTTCCGACACACGATGGAAGAGTCTACCAAAGGTATCTGGAGATTAACACCTTAACCCTTTCAGCTCCGTAGACCAGAAAAAATGTTTTTCAAACAATGTAGATCCAGATGAGAGGGCTCGAACACCTGCAGATGTTCTGCCAATTGTACAAGGGAGACAATTTTGGTACTTCCAGTTTGCTCTCCTGTTCACCAAGCAGGCCTTCTGAAGAGTGGTCTTTTCTAAAATACCTCCGTTCAGAAGTAAGGCTAAAACAATTTTAACACTTTGCATGCTGAGCAAAAATTTCAGGGAGATGGATCCAATCTCAGAGCAGGCAGCTGTTAATAGTTATAATGCTATGGGCAAATTCAGCACGACATAATTTTCTATTTTTTTTTTTTTTTTTTTTTTTTTTCCAGAAAACAGGTATTAATATTTCACGCAAATTGCCTGCATTGGCTAATTCAGCACAAGACATCTGAAAATATTTTTCTATTTTGTTTTCCCCCCAAAAAAACAAAAAAAACAGGATTTGATATTTCATGCAAATTGTCTCCATTGGAGACAATTTGCATGAAATGTCAAATCCCGTTTTCCTGGAAAAAATAAGAAAAAAAGAAACAACAACAAAAAAAACACCAATTTGTCGTCTGTTGAATTTGCCCATAGCCTGGTTAAGTGTTAACAGAGTTGCCTGCTCTGAGACTGGATTATCTCCCTGATTTTTTTCTTAGCGTACGACAACAGCATTATTATAAAGGAATCCGGTCTGAATAAATAACAAGCATTGGCGCAGCGCTCATTGCGCATGTGCATAAGGAAACCATTTGTAATAAAGAAAGATCAGCATACGCACATATTACTTTGTTGCTTTATCACAGGGGCTGCTCTTTAAGGAAAGAATTTTCTCACTCTGGGAGCAAATTATTTCCTTTGAGAGTAGTCCCTATTTTGGAAACCATACTAGAGAGATTTTGTTTTAACCCTAGTCCTGCTGAACCCGGATATACCCTACCTTTACAAACTGAAGAAGCCAACTGATCTGAATCTGCACTGTTTGCCATTAAGTATGTGAATTTATGTGAAGTTTGTGAATTTATGTGTGAATTTATAGCAACAATCTGGATCAAGTAATCTGATTGGCTGAAAATTAGAAGTGGGCGTGGCATTTTAATTTATTCAGCAGGACAAGGGTTTAATTTTTACTGGGTTGCGTAAAAGATAGCTTCTATAAAAGGAATGGCCCTTGAGAGCAATGAAGACACACACAAAACTGAAAACAGCTAAAGTGTCATGTTTTCTGGGACAGGCTATAGCTGTTTCGTTCTGACTACGCCCACTGACAACTGTAAGTATTGTTTTTAGCCAATTAATACTTGTTAGCCATTCGTCAACTATAAAATCTGTGGTTTCCATCAATATGATTCAATTCGATTCATGTTCAGCGAACATTGTTATAATTAGATCCGTAATGTCAGAAAACGTACCTTTGGACATGTGCGCCCAGCGAAGATTCAGATCAGACCGCGCATTCGCGCAGTCTGATCAGAATCTTCACTGGGCGCATTTTGGATAGTCAAGGATGCAAAGTTTCTTCATGCGGATAAAGAAGACTCTGATCAGACTGCGGATATGCGCATGTTGATTTGTGTCTCCGTTGACCATACATCTCAGAAAGTACGTTTTCTCACGTTGTGGATCCGTCACCAAAACTTCCTTCCTCTGACTCATCCGAGGTTCAAATGAGCGTGACAAAACGGCCACCACGTGGGTAGTGAACAATGAAAACACAGATTAGCCTGTGCATCCACACTGTTCAGAACTTTTTTATGTTTGATGGTATATTCAACAGTACGTAATGACTGTTAACGAATAGAGAGGGTCCTGATTAGACTGTGCTAATGCACAGGCTGATCTGGGTCTTCGCTGTCCGCACATGCCTGGGAGGCATGTTTTTTTTTACATGGCGCGCTTAATACCGTATCTAACCTTGTTATCAAGGGCAGAAATGCCCGAGAAAAAGAGCGTAGAAACAGATCAAACTCTCCTTAGAAGTAAACTGCGTGGTGTATATTGTTTGCAAGTCATCCAGCATTTAAGATGAATTACACGGCAGTAGTCAAATGGACTTGGCCACATATGGAGAAGGTAGCCGAATATTTAGATAAATGCGGTAAGGTCAAACGTGGAACGGGGGATGCATGGTGCTCGTAATTAAATCATACTGCGCCCGTTACGACAGTGCAACACAAATGATACACAACTGAAGAAAAGAACACTTATGCTATACTGGCAACGAAGGCTGTTGATGCCTATATACACAAGCAACAGTCAACCCTCTTTATACCGACACTCGATACAACGACAAAATTCATTAGAATGATAATTTGACTGGCACAAAACCTTCACTCAAGAGGTGACAGTTATTCAGAAATAATGTATTTAATATTTCAAGAAACAAATGTTTTGGACATTTGTTAAATCGCCTCGCTGAGGTGATACTAACAAATATCCAAAACATTTTCTATGAGTAAATACGAATAAAACAATGCCTTTTTACGTATCATTCTGCTAATTCTTTACAACAGCAAGTTCATTTTATGGTAACATCGGCCCTCGTTGTAACGAGGTTTCATTGTAGTAGAATGTAGTATCTACAAACGAAGAATGTCCCGATCAGACTAACGGATTCGCAAACTGGTATTACCCTTCGCTGCTCTTATATATGGTATAAAGGCATTTTCTTTCTCCTGTGCGGTTTATAGCATACCTGGTTCTCCGGGAACTAGCTTTGGTTTTGTCTGCTGGGATACTGAAATAAAACAACCATCATAGATTAGATTTTCTACTGAAAATAAATAACCCCGAACCGTCAAAAAAGATTCGTCGGAGAGAGTACATGCTTATAGAGTCATCGGACACTACATAGAATTCAGATACCTGGCCCGAGGTTATAAATCCTTTTTTTCATGCGCAACTCAGCTGAGCATGAAATTTTCTTTTTGTTGGCATTTTCATATTTATTAGCAGAAAAAATTTTCATGCTCAGCTATGTTGAGTAAGGAAGAATTTGCAGTGATTCGAAATTTATTAGCAGAGAAAATTTCATGCTCAGCTGAGTTGAGCATGAAAAAAGTTTAGTAACCTCGGGGCATGTTCGCTGTTTGCATATGTCCCGAAAAAAGTCTTATTACGTCTCTATATGGTGATGATGATGATGATGATGCTGATGGTGAGTTTTGTGTTTTAAAAGTCTCTTTTAACAGTAATTTAGGTATATCGAGACGACGGAGGAATGATAGTGAAAGTCTTCTTGCAATTACAATCATTGGCGGAATCATGTTCAGTGAGATTCGGCTTCAGTGGAATTCGAACTGAGGATCTCGGAATCGGAAGTGGGGAAGTCTAACCGATAATTAGATGTCTGTTAATTCACAAATCATCCGTGGGTATGTGACCAAGGCTTTAAGGCATTTTCTTTTATTTTCTCGCTTATTAACCCAGCGCATAATATCCATAAATGAGGGTGACAGAATATATACATACAGACAGATAAATAGATAGATCTGAGCAAGGTTAAAATAATGATTTATTTCTATACATTTGCGAACGTGTGTGTGTGTTTGTGTGTGTGTGTGCGTGCGTGCGTGCGTGCGTGCGGTGTATGTGTGTGTGTGTGGGGGGGGGGGGTGGGGGAATGGAGGGCGGGGTGGGGGTGTGGGGGTGTACTTACATATAACAGCCAATGTAACGGCAGCAACGACAGCACCAATCAAACTAAACACCAGAAACACACATAGAACCACACGACATGTTGAACCTTTCCGGAAACTGTCACCGGAAGTGTAATCGGAACTCCTTGATTCTTCATCTTTATAGAACGACCGGTTAACGTAACCTGGCTCTTCAATGCTGAACTCTGAGCGAGGGCTCGGGGCTAGATAGTATCTATATGCTCCGAGAGGTTCTGCTGGGTCGAAAACGTTGTCTTGACCCATGATTGGATCAGGGTACTTCCCCTCCTCGTCTAGATTGTGGGAATTGGCATATAGGGATGCTAAATGTGGCCACTGAAACAGGAAGAAACGTTACATCACTAAAGGGTTGAGTTTGCGTGAATTGTTATAAACAATTCACCACTCTCTGGGCAGATTCAGCAGACGACGAACTGGTGATATTTTTCTTATTTTTTCCCGGTAAATAGACTTTGATATTTCATACAAATTTTGTACATTAAAGCTGACTTACATGAACAACGACAAACTAGAAAAATAAGAAAATGAAAGTATTTAGTTTGTTCTATATGAAATTCTGTTTAAAAAAAAAAATTGTAATTGCTTGACTCGGATTAATTCCAATGCTCTGGAATTACACCTCCCTCGCCCAACCACCAAAACAGAGTGTGTGTTTCGTGTGTGTGTGTGTGTGTGGGGGGGGGGGGGGGGGGGGGCAGCGGTGGGGGGAGAAGATGGGGGGAGAATTCTAGAGAGTCGGTCAGACTGTTTTCCGGCAAGGTGAGGTTAGGTTTGTTATGCGCAAACCGATCTGCCTTTCCTTGTCCATGCGCGGTATGCAACAAGACTCCTTAAAGGCTCATTAGCTCCAGTCTACGTTCTTTCATGTCATGTATGTACTAAGAGGACGGGACAGATGGACGAACTGACAAACGTCTTTCAAATGTTATATTCGCTAAGTCCTTTTTAAATGATAAAAAGCGAAACACACGTGACGAATACGTTTTTGACACAAAAATACAATGTTTTGAGTAGTTTACACGTGTAAAGCATACGTTTGGATGCTATAATTAGAAGCCACTACCGACGAATATATCATACATGATGTGATGTTTACGGATAATTTGACACACATTATGTGACCTTTACGCATGAATTTGTCACAACTGCGTGACAAAATCCAACGAACATGTCGTTTATGAGGGAATTATTTTGTATGACATTTGGGATGTAACTAACTTCGGTTTATTTTGCATGTGTCAAAACAAGAAAGTAAATCATGAATTTTATTGTCGTTCTGTTTGTGCTTTATAAGTCCACATTGTACTCAGGTGTTTGCTATTATACAATAAAGTACGTTCTAGTTGCAATTTAATTTGAATTGATAAGCTTAAACTATCACGAAGACATGCCTGTATAATGCTGACCCCCTTAAACCCCCACTTTTACATAGCAAAACTGGGGTTTACAGGGGTATACATTATTGACCGGCGCGATTCCCGCGCCGTTCTCTAAATGTAGCTTTGGATTTTTATATATGGTAGACTATTCGATTAGTTCACTAAGGACTTTTTATATTTGCCGGGATCGCGATTTGTGACGATCCCTGCAAATATAAAAAATCTTATAACAAACTGTTTTATAAACAGATTAATGTCTGTTTTATTTTATTTTCAATCAAGAAATTTCATAAAGTTTAATAAAAGCAAACATTATAGAATCACATAGTTTTTCTTTTTTTACCTGTTACATTGAAAATTTATTAAACTTTAGTTTTAGTATACCCTTGTCCCATGTCTCTATGTAAACATGAAAAAAAATTGCGCCGGTACA